>JAZGTH010000007.1:13847500-14122500 GCA_036877525.1 Chromobotia macracanthus | reverse complement strand
TTGTAGTGTTGCTGGCACACAGGCAGAATTCATATACAGTAGTTTATCTTTAATAACAGAGTGAGCATGCTGACACGTCAGGGATCTTCTGAGTGTCTTTGAGGTGATGTCATCTGGTCTCCAGACCTTTGTCAATGTTAGCATCAGCACTGGCTACCAGATCACAGACCAAAAGAACAATCCAATTATTTAGCATCACATGTTGGCTGTGGATGAATTGAACCATGCTTGTGTTTCAGTGGAAGCCCGGAGAGCAGAAGGGGATACTGGGTGTTCCAGGTCTGAGAACCAGTCATGAGATAGCACCTGTGAGAGGAAGCATGTTTACACACGTATCTGTGTGTTGGGTTTGTGTGTGCGGATGTTTGTTGGCACAGTTGCATGTGTGATCCTGCAGTCTGTGAGTAATACCCTCATTGTAATGACACCTCTGTTCCTGAATAACATTCCCAGCTCTGTTTCCTGTGGACTGTGTGTGCCCTGAACAGGGTGGGCAGGTACAGAGAAACAGATTGTGTGTGTCTGAGATGGAGGGCATGAAAAAGAAGAAAGGGTGCAGAAATTTTAAGGAAGTTAAGCAAAAAACCATTGTTATTTCAGGGCAGTAATTCAGATTTTTTCAAATTCTGTGAAACGGAACAGGACCCAGGAACAGACATTCAACTGTGGGGGATGCCATCAGTGTAGTTGTTTCTTTAGCAGATAGTTCAGCATTCTGTATTGTGTTCTTTATCATGCTCATCATGGCTAGTAAAGAGTTCACTACAGACAGAAAGCATGAGAGAGAGAGAGATAGAGAGAGAGAGAGAGGAACAATGGAGCTACAGAGGCTGGGAGCTCTTGAGGAAGAGGGCTGGTGTGGCCAGTTAACAGTGGGGCAGTCTGGCTGGGTGCTGGGCAACTTGGCACTGAAACTGCTGCTCAAAGGCTACTCTGTCTGTTCAGCCATAGCATTTCTGCAGGCCAGACAGACTAAAAGAGTTTTGAGCTGGGTCACAGCAGCCCACCCTGTTCTATGCTCTTTTTTCTGGGTCTCACTCACTCTGTTCCCTGTAATCAGGTCTTTCCAGATTACTGTGGTGTAGCTGGTTTTTGGAACACCATTACAGCTATTTTTTGCTGTGATAAGCTTGTCTCTCTGCTCTTATCAGCTGGATCAACTAAGGGCCACTTTCTGGCAGCCCATCTGCTCAAACATACTTTTTAAAGTAGCCACAAAAAATGACATGTGTGTATTGCATACCCCATGAATCCATGACCTTCTCCCACATATCCAAAAATATATTTTGTTGAACATTTTGTCTACTTCTCTCTTGAATAAAAGTAAATGGGGTAGGGCTGTGAAATGACTCCAGAAATTACTAAAGAACTACCAGTAAAGTAGCATAAAAGTCATCCATATGACTTATGTGCTACATTCCAAATGTAATTAGGATTGTAATCAAACTTGCTCTTAAAGTTCTGAGCTGGAGCACGCTTATGTCATTACCGATGCAACTTCATGTTTTGAAGCAAAACACTTTCGCTAATACACTGCTTAATAGATTTATCAGTGATTTTCACTTCATTGTACAGCACACATCAGATTATTACGGAGACAGCTGACTTGATGGAGCAATTTGCAGCTTTACTTGAAAACTACAATTCCTGTTGATCAGCAAGGTGAGAACCAGACCTGTTATAAACCTAAAATTAATAAACCTTGAATTTATTAAATTAATTGAAAAATGTACTATCCAAGTAGAAATAGAAGGCGTTTGTTGTCGTAATGGTGAGTGGTTGTTCTGCTCTTTGGTGCAGTTTGTGATCACACTTCAAGTGATCACACTACTGGTAGCTGGTTTCGCAAATCTTCGTTTTGTGGATCTTTCTTAGTCTCTTAGTCTTATTCTTTTTTTTTCTGCCTGTCTGTATGCCTGCCTATCTGTCTGTCTGTCTGTCTCTCTGTCTGTCTGTATCTTTGTCTGTTTGTAGATGAATGTTTGCAGCTAATTGAGTGAAACAGTAAGACTTTTGCAGTTTTGATCCTGAAGTCCTTCACAGACTGAATGTTTGGTAATTATATAAATAATTTTGTAATGCTGTGAACTGTTGAACGTCCCACATGTGCTTTATAGGGATTCTTTCAACAATAACTCCATATGTTTCCATGTCTCCAGAATGTGTTTTTGCATTCTGCTTGAGAGAATGCAGATTTGTCTAGATAAACATTACTAGGCGACTTTGCCTCAACAAGAACATGTTCAGGTCACATTTCACAATTTTCATTAAAAAATGAATTTCATTTAAAATGTTATATTTGTACAGAAACCCTGAGCAGTGTGTGTGTGTGTGTTTGTCTACATTTCAGGCACATGTAGGCTGTGTTCGTTTGCACACAGGTATGAGTGTGGGGCAGAATATGTGAGTGTGATTATAGAGGTTTTACTCCTGCTGTTTAGTGCTATTCAAGAACCCTCGTTCTGATGTTTTATTACTACATCTCAAACAGTATTGTGTTTCCTAGTATTGTGTGTAAGTTTATTACTTTGTAATTGTGGGGCTAGGTCTGTGTGTTAGTGTGGATGGACAGTTTGTGCATGTAGTAGTCATATTTCTTCATACATTAATCTCCCTCTCTCATTTACACACACACAAACACACACACAATTAAACACAGTGTTGCCATTACATACTTCACGTGTTCCTCCATTGTGATCAAACCTTCACTAACCAGTTTTACACATTTTTACAGGCCTAATTTACATGAGACTTTCTTACACAGACTTAATCTGGGTTTGTTCAAGATTCTATGTGAATGGTATGTAAATAATTACACTGCATGAATTTAACTGTAGCATGTTTTGTTTTTAGGGGTGTAACGATATACCAATGTCAAAGTTCGGTTTATATATGGTTATATCAAACTCATGGGGGATTATTGAATTTTGGGGGTGGGGCCCTCAAATCTTTCCTTTATCTGTGTAAATTTGACAAAATTGATTTTAAGAACAAGTTTAGAACAAGGTAAACAATTTGTCACAGAACTGGAATCTAGATGTTTGATTCTAGAAGTTAATAAAGTTTAAATGAGTGTTCAGAATGCTTTCACACACTGTTTTAGATGAATATGTGTAGTTATAAACCAGTTTGACTCTTAAACTGTTCTGTTCACACAGCAGCAAACACAAGTGAAATGAGTAATGGATGGATGAGACACTGAAGTCACTTCCTTCCCACTATACCTGAAACCATATTGATGGACAATAAACATCAGCACTTTATATAGTGTCTTTAAGGGTGTCATTTTATTCTCATTTCTAATATAAACTATTTGTGCAACTCTCAGCCCAAATCAACCAAATATGCTCTTGAAATTCAGTTAAATTCAGTTGTTGCTTTTAAACAGAAGAGAACAAACAAACAGTTGGTTCAGACAGAACAACTGGACATCACACATCTGGTTTTGAGGATTTACAGAAAACCCACTCAGACTGTGTGTTTCTCCTTATCGTTGCTTCCAGAGAAACACCAGAATCCAGGTCAGCATAATCTTCTACAAATTGTGAAGGAAAGTTAGTGGTGATTTCATTTCAGCATCACGTGTTGCTGCTGTAAATCTGTGTGATGATCATATGGTTCAGGATTCAGCTGGTCTGAGCAGGTTGTCCATGGTTTACTGGATCTGAGAGAGGATATATGGTGACTGATATTTTAGTAAGATTGTAGGTGCAAAAGTTTGCAGAGAGCAAAATATATGAACTGTGTAGATGTATCATGTTATGCTGGTGGACAATGTTTCTAATTTTATGCAGAGTGTGTTTGAGAAGTTTTCAAAGCCATCTGAGCCTGATATATAAAAACTCTCTTGCTAAGATGTTGCAATATCCCTGCAGCACCTGCAGTAATTCTGAAGCGTGTTACTGGAGGAGTGTGTGTGTGAGAGAGAGTAGTGCAGCCCTGCAGAGGTCTTGCTCCCTACGTGTGTGTGTGTTTAAGCTAGAGTGTGTGTGTGCATGTGTTTGTTCCTCAGCCACAGGAAGCAAGATGGGGAGGAAATGCTCGACTCAGGAGGAGGTGTGTGTATTTGTGTTGGCAGGAAGCAAGTGTGAATAGAGAGGATTTGCCTGCGGTTTTCAACAGAGAATGTGCAGAGTCACGTGATTGCAGAGAGCTGTGGCTAGATTCGGGATAACAGGCTGGACCTGTCTGTAGGATCCACATACACACAGACACACACACTGCAGGGGAAAGGAAATATTTCATGTGTGGGTTTAAGGTCTTGCACTAATTATGTTGGCTTGACAAAGTCAAATGTTATTCTATGTTATAAATGTTATGCTTATTATTAGTGATGCTTGCAAAGCTTTACTGTTACTCAATTGCATACTTCTTTTTCAGGACAAAACTTCTGTGTGTAACTCATCTCGCACCGTTTGTCATACACCCATGAATGAGGGGTCAAATTGATGGTCTTATTGAGGAGGGGTGTGCTATGACTGTTATAAGCGATCAGATGAGCGATGTTTTTGGTGTGTACGAAAAGGTGGGTGAACAATTCCATAGACTTAACATTGGGCTGAATTTTGTGACATTATAGCTCTGTGAGACTTGGGGGTGGACTCATATCCCTCGCCTTAGCAACAGATGATGACATTACAACTTCCATCTTAGGAATCAGTTAGAGTACCCTAGCAACCACCCCATTAACTTACATTGAAAAAGGTGACAGGCATCAGAACATTGTAGAGTCGAGTTAGTGGCCTCTTGGCATGTAGTCTTTACTTATCACTAAGGACTGTCCAGCCATGGTCTAGCAACCATTTATAGCACCTTAGCAACCAACATAAAAACATTTTAGCATCATGTTAAAACATTAACAATATACTGAAACATGTTAAATTTGTTATCATTGTGTTAGAGAATGTCAGACCTAAGTATTTCAAACAATTAAACACTTTTCAGGCTGGGCTTTGTCAAGCCAACATAAAGCTTGTCCTCCAGCTGTACTATCTAGTTTAAGATCACTGCATGTCTGCTGAGGGTAAAAAATTTATGATTCACTTATCAAAACCTTCAACTTAGCGACCGACTCAAACTAACAGCTGTGTTTTATTTGCAGCTTACTGTGTTGAGTCTTTAGTTATGCAGTCCATAACTTTTGCCTCTCAATTGCCATCTTTTTTCAAAACGTCTCTGAGATAGGGAACGAGATGCTGTGTCAGGCTTGATGCTATGGGGAACGCGCTTCAGTATAAACACGTGTAAAGTCAGGTCTATTTATAGGCAGGTCAATGTCAAGTGACGTCTTTAAAAGGCGCCTGCAAAATACGGCATCAGATTCAGTCTGAAGGACGGCCGTGCAGGCAAGACAGAGGTGTGGCAAAGCAGCGCAGCGTCTTGTTCCTTCAGGGAACCGGGTCACATACGTAACCTAAAACGTTCCCTTTCGACGAAACTCGATGCTGCATCAGGCTTGACGCTATGGGGACGTTAATGCCCACTGCGCCACAGTGAAGGAAGGCCTGCCCCTAGATGCTGTGAAGTATTGGCACAGAAACATCAGGAGCAAACTAAAAAACTAATAAATGTGTGTGGAGAAGACCAGCCTGCCGCAGCACAAACATCACTTAGAGATGATGTTCTAGACAAAGTTTAGATGATGCTACACCCCTGGTAGAATGGGCTCTTATGCTCAAAGGTGAGTCACAAGGGTAATAGCACCTGTGATCCAGTGAGATAAGCACTGTTTGTGATTGCATTACCTCGGTTGTGGCCACTAAAACAGACTGAGAGCTGAGAGGTCTTACGCCACTGGCCTGAGCGGTGGACATAGGTCCTCAAAGCTCTAATTGGACACAGTAAGTGAAGCCTTTCCTGCCCTGGCGATGAAGTTGTAATGTCACCAGAATGTCACCTTGGTAGGCATCCAGACCCAGAAGAGCTGGATGATTGAGGCTGAACCAGAGGGGAAAGTGTGTTAGCTCCTCGAAGGCCAACAGATCCACTTCTGCTCAGCCATACCTCTTCCAAATGGACTCCACCACTCATGGATGGAGCCTCCGTTCCCCAGGCCTTAGCCCCGCCTCAACAGAATAATAACTGCTTCCAGATTTGCATGCCCTGGGATGCAAACATCGCTCTGGCGTAGAGCAGCCTGGTCTCTGCCCAAACAAGGATCTGCTGCACCAACCTGAACAGGGGGCATGAACGTAGCTCTTCCTGGTGATGTACGAGACCACAGTGGTGTTGTCCGTATGGATTAACAAGTGTTTGCCCTTGAGGTGTGGGAGTAAGTGCTTCAGAGCCAGAAACACCGCCCTAATTTCCAGACAGTTTATGTCCCACCAACTATGGACTGGGCGGCCATCGAGGACTGCACCCCAGCCCATGAGGGAGGTGTCCGTTGTAAGAATCCTGCGACGGCATAATGCTCCTAGAGTGAGACCCAAGGTGTACGAGACCACAGAGTCTGAGCCACATAGAAAGGGTTTGAAACCCTCTGCGCATAACCCTTACCACCCTTAGCAGGTGGATTTTGGGATGAAACCTATTTTTCCTTAGCCAAGAGTGGGACCCAAGGTGAGAAACAGGGGTCAGAGCCACATAGAAAGGGTATGAAGCCCTTGGTGCGTAACCCTTGCCCTGGATTTTGGTATGAAATTTTGGTATGAAATTTTCCCAGAAATTTTTCCTTGGCCAGAACTGAAAAAGTCTCATGTGCAGCAGGCCCAACAGAATCACATTGGCCACTGCTTCCATGAGTTCTAACAGCCTCTGAACCAGGAGGACTGAGCTCTGCCCACAGCAGCAACTTTGCACGTGCAGGAGACGATTGTGCCTGCATCACAGTCCCAAATTACCCGTAGAAAAGTAGTTCTCTGGACAGGAGAAAGCATTCTCTTTTTGGGGTTGAGTCTCAGCCCTAAGCACCTTATATGAGCTAACACATCATCTCAATGCCATGTAGCTAACTCTTGGGAGCTGGCCATGACTAGCCAGTATTCTATGTAGATTAGTACGTGGATGCCCTGGTGTCTCAAAGGCCAGAGCTGTATCCACACACTTTGTGAAGGTGCAAGGCGATAGGGCTAGGCCAAAAGGAAGCACTCGATATTGGTAAGCCGAAAGCCAACAGCCAAGAAACTTCCTGTGTTCTGGCAAATCCCAATGTGAAAATATGCGTCCTTCAGATCTATCATGACAAACAGGGACCTCCCTGTACTGATTTCTGGAGAGGGTGAACCACAGGTGCCTCTCTGTTGCCACTAAAGGAGCAACAGAATGGACGAGGGTGAGATTTGTGGCTTGGTGGAGCTCCCAAACCACGTCTGGTTCTAATCCCCCACCTTGGTCCATGTAACAAAAATGAATGTGGTTAGTTTGGCAGTTTGTTTTGTGGTTAGCTAGTTATAACATAGGTCATTTACATATAAAAAAACCCTTAAAGGTACAGTAGCAAAAACACATTTTCATTGCAGGAGTCAGAGAGAGGTTCATGTAAAATTATGTTGTCTGTGCCACAAGAAATTTTCACACTACAGAAGTGTAGGACACTGCATTTGTCTGCTTATCTGTCATTCATAGCACCTCCCATTCAATCATTCCTGTCCTCTGCCACTTTCTGCCCTCCCCCAAGTCTGCCTCCCATCCAATCAGCATTCAGTTTCAACCGCCTTCTCCTTCAGAAGCCAGTTTGTCCTGCAGAGCCAGTTAAAGCACTGAACACTTACAAACTGTACTCTGGGTGTTCAGTCTGTTAACATAACACAGAATGAAATGAGTCTTCTAACCTGATCCACAGCAGAACCCTCCTCAGAGGATCTTATGACAAGAGAGAGCAGGAACAATCTGACTGGATGAAACGCACACCTGCACACTTAAAGAACAATTGCAGAAAGTTTACACAAACCATGAAATGAAAACATCAAGAAAATACAGCAGAAGTATCATAATTGTTGTCTACTCAAATGTTGTGATGCATTTTGAAGCCAACAATAGCTTTTTGTAAGAGACAGACTTTTGATGTAAGTCGTTACCTGTCAAAAGTCGTTATCTTAATAAACATGCAATAAAGAATTTAGCTGTTTCAAACAAGGCTAATAAATCACAATATTTCTCAGAGACTAGAGCACAAACTCAATGGTGTGTCTGTACCATAGAATCACACATGCCCTGTTTTCTTATTTCATCTCACAATAAGCGGGTGTATGTCACCTGTATGTCACCTCTGACATGTCTGTCTGCCTGCCTGTCTACCTGCCAAAGACCCAGCGCAACTTCCTGCCACCACACAAATGTTTCACGGCCGTTTTCTCTCAGAGCTTTTCACATGCACAGCCCATAGCAGTGGGCCAGAAGGAAGGAGGTAGGAAACAAAGAACCCATTTCCTGTGGTGGATGCCAACATTCCACACAAAGGAGAGGGAAATTCTTGGCAAGTGGAAGGACTCTGAGGAGTTTGAAGCGGGGATAAACTAGTCTAGCTGTCCTGGCTTTCCATCAGTCTCTCTTTGTCTGTCCTTTCCACTGGCTATTTTTGTCTTTGTTGTCTCTTTGTTGTTGTTGTTTATTACGCTTTAGACTGCAGTTGAAGATTGAGCTTTTCCATATTGGCAAGCCAATAGGATTGGTCTCCTCAAAGAGGTTTTTGGATGTGCAGTTTATGTGGTTTGTACAGTTGATATGTGGTTCGTGAGGTCTGTTTTATCTATGATTTGATGGGAGTCCTCAATCCTGCAATGTTTAAAACCTTTGTACCAACCGTCCTGTGTGCCTGTTAGTGGAGGCAGTCACCATGGAGCCACTCTGCTGGGCTGAACCCCAGAACGAAGGGGGAAGGGGGACCAAAGAAGAGCCGCAGATACAGGAAGTCTGTGTTTAAATCAACACCATAAAAATGCTCTAGGTTCCAGATGCTAGACCTCTCTGGAACAATGTGTGTGGCGGGCGGAGACATGATTCATCTTCACTGCCCCCTTCAGCCCGACCTCCTGGAAGAAACCTCTTAGATGGGCTTGAATGTTCAAAGAGAGTCAATCTCCCCCTGGATTCCTCTGGCTGACTTACAGCCCTTCAAAGCATTCTAAGGTCTGCTGGAAACTCAAGGCAGGTGGGCCCAGGGGAACACACCAGAGAAGAAGAATATGAGCATATTGGAAAACACTTAAATTGTGTAAAATGTACATAATGCTTTAGAAAGAATGGTGGAAAGGCGTGTTTGAAAACTGGCGTTTTTAGACGGTCGTCAGTAGAGTTAATTAGGAATTCAAATATTTTGATGTGTAAAACACACAATGACCAGCAGTCAGATTCACAAACAAAGATTCATATGAGCTGGTTCAAAACGACTCATAAATAAATCACGGATGAACTTGTCAAACTTTCTGAATCAATCAGACTTACTGCAAATTGAAAAACTGTAAATTAATACATTTCACCATATGTGACTATTTTTAATGGTTTATGGTTTACATCTTGCTCTACAACACCCTTCAGCCAAGACTATATTTACAGTATAGTACAGAGTCCCGTACAGTATTGCTTAAAAACAGACAGGGTTATAGGAAATGTGGGAGGAGAATCACTCACAGCTCTGTGTCTGTAGCTCAACCCTGTCTCATTTGCATTGTTGACTTTTTAAGTTATTTATGAAACATTCACATGTGGGTTAAAGTATGGTAGTCTCTTCCTGCAAGAAGAATTGTTGAGTTACAGTGAAGATTAATTTCCTCATGTCTTTGCGGGCTGTTAAAGGACAGCTGGAAGTTGTTAGAGTCAGAGTCAGTCAGAGTAGCTTTATTGTCACTCCAGTTGTACAGCTTGTAAACAGTGGAATGAAAAACGTTCTTCCAGGGCCAGGGTGCTAAATACAGACACAATGCTGGGCAAGACAACACAAGACACCCACTTACCTGTACATAATTAAATTACCTTAAATAGGCTTAGATAACTAACTCACTAAAGTTAAACTAAAACAATATACACAGACTACATAAACTGCATGAGTGCAGACATGTGCAAACAGTGTTAACAACATAACAAACACAACATTAAGAACAATGTTCTTAGCAAGGCACAGTGGTGGGGTGGGTGTAATGTGCAAATGTGAACAAACTGTGAATCTGTGTATGCTGATTATGTGTTTATACTGTGCATGTTAGTTGTGGAGTTTAGGGATATACTTATATCGAAGGTGTATATTGAAGGTGTCTTAAGGTTATCTCCATCTGAGGACACAAATTTAAGCTGTGGTTCTCACTTACATCTTGTTTTATGCTCCTGTCTGGTGAAGTGACCTTCACATTTTATTCTAAGACAGGAGAGACGTTACGGCTCTGAAGAGCCCCCAGCATCTGTGTTTTCTAACTCACCTACACTCAGTCCTTATTGTGTCTGTCCTGGACGCAGTGTTTTGTAGGGTTGTCACAGAGAAGCAAGAGAGGCCACAACAAACTGACAATACAAACCCACACAGAGAAAAATCTGCACATTCCGGATTCTCTGTGTGCTCTCTTTTCTCGCTCTGTCTGACACAAGGTAGTATCTGTGGCATTTCAGGTTTCACATGCATTTTCAATCCACCTGTGAGGAATATCAACATTTCTAAAGCAGTAAACCATCAGAGAATTAAGCTGTGCTCTTGACTTGAATAGGGACTATTTTTGCCACACTGGAGCAAAAATAATTTTAATAAAGATGTTAAAGATATATTAGTGTCTTTAGCACATATCGTTGAAGCACAGGTCTGTATAGTACAGTAGCAATGAGAAACCACATATTTCCAACTAGATGGTGAGTCTGAACTGATGGAGGCTTTTTAAGTGTTAGCCATAATAATTCTCTGTTTTTCCCATTTTACTCCATCCATGCAGCGCTTGTTTTCATGACGTCTCTGGGGAGGAATTTAACTGTGTTCTTGTGTTTAGAAACTGCTACAACAGAACACTGGAGCTTTCTGGTCAATTCCTTTAAACCTAAAATAGCACTGTGTCAGCACTGTGGCCACTATTACTGCTTAACTCCAGATAAAGGTTTAATATGTGCTATACTGTTATCTGTGAGCTGCTTCAGACTAAAGAATGATGAGGTGTTGGTATTGGCCCATTCAGGTGCAACTGTGAATGAGAGAAAGAGAGAGAGTAAGAGAGAACAGGATGAGGGTGGTGCATCTGGGTCTTGATGGCACTCTGGTGCCCCCTGTTGATGTGTATGGTTTTTTAGCAGTCTTTGAGGAAAGTGAGGTGGCAGACACAGTTTGATTTCACATGCACAGAGGCAGTCCTCTCACAATGCGCTTTAGCTGTGTGTGTTTCTTGCGTCATTAGAGGTGAAGACTAGTTGGCTTAAGCGGGGTACTGGGGTTTATGAAACAGATGTGTGATAAGATGGATTAACCCTTAATGACTTACAATACACACACATATGACACATCTGCACACACACACACACACACAACACAAAAAAGCCCATTTTAAGGTTATAGAGTTTTTTTAAATGACATGCTAATTAATATTTTGTTTAGAAATTGTATTGCAGTTTTTAGAATACTGTGTGCAAATTTTATTTGATGGAATTTCTGGATAATGTACTACATTAGTCAACGTATGCAGTGTAAAACTCAACCCACAATGCCCTGCCTCTACCGGACCTTCTGGTTCTGCGTTCAGATTAACAGAATACAGTATAAATCATTGGATTACTGAATAATAATAGTTTAATATTAATAATTTAACTATATCCTGAATTAAACATGCACCATAATGAGGTTGTGTGTAGCATACACTACTTCTGTTTTAAAACCTTTATAATTAAATTGTGTGTTTTATAAACACAATTTGATCAAATATATATGTATATATAAAATAAAGATCTAACGAAACAAAGACGCTCTGCTCAGTGCAGTTATGTAGCGACAAGTCTGAGACATTATAACCAAATGTCCCGACACATATAGTATAACAATTCCAGTAGGTTTTGACCTTGTGGGTACATTTTTAGGTCCCCATGAGGAAACAAGCTTATAAATCATTCAGAGTAATCTTTATAAAAAATCTAAAATAGCTAATTAATTTTTCTGTGATGGCTAGGTTTAGGGGTAGGGTTAGTGTAGGGGGACAGAATATACGGTTAGAAGTCTATGGTCTATGGAATGTCCCCATTTAAATAGATAAGTAAATGTGTGTGTGTTTACTTAACCATACATAGGGGACAAATGTGTACCCAAAGGTCAGCAAAACCTGACAAATCTGAGCAAAACCTCCTTTTGGGGATGTCCTCGTTTTTAAATATGCTATAAAACCATAGTAATTAAGTGTAGTATAGTATTATTTTAATAGTAAAAATGCAATTGGGTTTCGACAGGGTTTGAAGTGGATTAGGTTATGTACTGTCAAAACTTTGCTGCCTTAAATTTTTAAGTTTAATCAGTTTGGTTGCACAAGTCATTTCAACTTACTCTTTGTAATCTTGACTGGTGTGGAGTTACATGAGTAGGTAACATGAGAAATAGTTGGAAAATTGCTTAACCTATTTATTTAAGTTATATCAGTCAGGATTTAAAATATGAAGTTGAAATTACTTGTATAGCCAAATTAGTTAAACTTATAAAGGCAGCAAAGTTTTTTTTACAGTATACTGTTTATAACTAGCATGTTTTGATTGGAGATATTTTGGCAAATCTGAGCACAGTTTTAATTAGCTTAGTTTAGCTTGTGAAGTTCTTGTGGGGACACGTGAGATTTCAAGACTCATCTACTCAGGAGACAAAACTAAGAAGCAGGATAAACTTTGTTTGATGTTTATTTAACCTGTAAGATTTTAAACATCATCTAAATTTTTTAATGTTTGATCAGGATTTGTTTAATAAGTTGAAGCGACGTCTTTTTGTAAATACAGTCGGTAATATTACAGTATTGTGTTCATGAGTCATGCTGTTTTCAGGGTTATTGATTGATTTTCATATGGATGGTGTTTTCTCTCAGAGTCAGATGTGTTTTGTTATGCTGTGATAAGAACAGTTTGTGTTAACTACAGTAATTTACCACGCTGTGTCCGGGCAGGAGAGGCAGGCTGGCACAGACATGAGACATCCATCAGATGGGCAGAGCTCTGGGACAGAGCTGAGCATCTGTATCTGTTTTGATGCCGTCTTCTACAGATCTACAGGGTTATTGTTATGGTGGGGATTGTTGTTATGAAGATTCAGCTGTATTATGACTGAAGCTCCTCCTGTGTGAACATCAAATCCAGATCATCTGTGTGTGAGAGAGAGCAGAGTGTGTGTGTGTGAGTGTATTTATGTGTGTTTGGGGGATGGTAATGAGAAAGAGAGTGAGATTTTGTCTCTTTCTCACAGTCTCAGTATAAGACTGTGAGAAAGAGAATGGAATTTCTCAGAGTTAAAAAATTACATCTTTCCTTGTTTATTTATTTATTTTGTTTTATTTTCTGCTTTTTACCATCCACCAACATTATTAGCAAGGTTTAGTGTCATTTTCAGCAGGTTTTTGAAAATCTTTGTGCATGAATGTGATTTGAATAAAAGTTTTGTTAAACACTCCCTTTTTATTGAACACATAATGATGGTCAGAAGTTGTGACGCATTCTCTCGACTTTTCTGGTGCAATATTTGAATGCATGCATACCTAATACAGTAATGCCTGATTTGCATAATATTTATTTTATGTTCTTTTATTTTTGCAAGTACATTCACCTGTATTACCTGTATATTTTGGGTTAAATCCAAGCAATAGGATGAGAAGGTTTCTGTAATTGTTTATGAGATTCAGTTTTAGAAAGTTCTGTGACAGTCAGCACGTAAAGTTCAACTTGTGCTAATGTGAAAGTTTACGTCAGTTTACTGTCTGACAATAAAACAGTGGCTCATTGATGCAGCTTGAGGGGGAGATTGTGTGAAATCTGAACACACTGAACGCAGAAGTGAAGAGTTTACTGCACATGCTTTCTAATTGTCCAGGCCCTCCCTCCTGTTCCCGGGGCTGTGTGACAGTGGGGCAGGGGTGGTTTAAACGACAGGGTTACACCAGTAGAGCTGAGCTTCCAGCAGCACATGACTGCAGCCGCTGAGAGGATAAACTGTATCGGGTGAGACCCTTGTCTGAACATGTGTGCCCGCTGTGTTTTTATGAGTGTTTGTTTAAAGCTCTTTATTGTTTCTACAGATATACTGAGATGATTTGGTTGTGTGAGTTTGTGTGTGTACACTTACAATAATAATTTTGTAGAAATTGAAAAATTCTGGTTTAAAGGGAACATTGGCGCATTTGGCTGCCTCTCCCCTGTTTTGATTTTTTTTCGCAATTGTGGCTTTCGGTGCTGTGGAAGTTCCCGGTGTTGTATGATATTCAGTTCCCGGTGTTGTATGATATTCAGTTCCGGTGTTGTATGATATTCAGTTCCCGGTGTTGTATGATATTCAGTTCCCGGTGTTGTATGATATTCAGTTCCTGTGAAAACTGTTCCAGCAGGCAGAGTGTATATGAATACTCATAGATCCCACGTGGGCGTGGCTTTATTGAACTATGAACAAACAAATAGAACTTATGTGCTCTTCAAATTACAACTTGTTTGATGAATTTTTAAAAGCCAAATTGACATACCCCAGTGAAGATGTATAACAGTTCATATTTGCTAATATGCTAAAATGTTTATTCAATAAAGCCACGGTGGCACAGAGCAATTTCATGAATATTCGTGGATGTCCTGCTCATTGAAACGAAAAATCATTGAAAAGGTTTTATGGGAACTGAATATCACTTGACATCGGTTATTTCCCTTATTGGCTGTTGAGCTGCGTATTAGTTTTACCAATGTCATTAAATGGTATTGCAAACAACGTTTCCTGAGAACTCTGTCTGTCTTTAATTAGTCGGGCAAACAAAAGTCCCACTCTAAACTCCATTGGTTGAGCAGGTGTCGCTGTAATGGGATAGTTGGGTTGATTGACAAATAGATACATTTTCTGAACATTATGTATGTGTATTGTACGCTCTATTGCTTTCCATTCAGAAATACTTCATACTTTGTCCTAAACAAACGTGATGCAATAAAAGGTATCTTTTCCATGTCAATCAGAGGTTTCATCCAAATCAGCCGCGACGGCAATATGCGACAAGCGACAGCAGATTCTGTTTTAGAAACTTCTGTTTTAGTACTGTTTGATCTGTATCATATTAAAAGGGTTTATTTTGAGCTGGTATATAACTAGTCAAGACTTTAAAAGCCATAATGAAAGCATTGTGTAATTTACCTCAGATGGTGAAAATATTTTTACGTACACGAATGTCTAAAACGTTTAACTGTGTGCAAACACGTTTATTCCATGACAAAAGTTGTATCAGTCACATATGCATTTTGAATAATGTCGAAATTATTTCATTTGTAATTTGATTATGTACTTATCCCCCAGCGCAAAACTGCCCACATGCTGACTTGTCATTTATTTTGTCTTGTTGAATTACATTTAGAATCTGAAGTCGTGACACGTTTGGTAGGACATGGTGTGGAGTCAGAGCTTTGAAGTGCTGAAAAGGGTGGCACTCCAAAATGGTCATTTGAAACACATTTAATTTATTAAAGCAATACGCTCTGTGAAGCTGTGGTCAACAGTGAATTTAGAGCAGTTTAGAACAGGTAACGGTAACCCCTGACTTGCATGGTATGATGAAAAAATCAATGGCTAAATCAATGAAGTGTCAATGGCTACCAGCAGCTGTTTGGTTACATACATTCCTCAGAATATCTTTGTGTTCAGCAGGGGAAACTCATACAGGTTTGGAATGATGTCAGTATGAAAATCCAGAAATCTGGGTCAGTCTGTGACTGGGATTCACTTAAATAAGGGTCTGATTTGTGGTGAGATGGGGATGGTGAGACAGTACTGAACACACATTGATAAAGACTGTGATGAAGATGATAATGGTTCAGGTGAGGAAGTGTGTCACTTGAAGAAGACTTAAAACAGGCTTTAAAATAGTTCTGTTATTTTCGGGATTAAATGCAGATTATGCATTTAAATGCAGACAACTATGCATCATTTTTTGAGCAGCACAGGGTGGCAATTGCACTGTAGTGGTTGGGCTCATCATAACTGCTTGAAACTATGTTTTTGTTTTGTTCTCAATCTTTTGTTTAGTTGTTAAATTTTAGCTTTTATTATATTCTCTTATTAGCTTTAATACATTTATTTTTTAATATTTTTATTTAGGTCCTATTCTAGGTATGTTGGTCTGCACAGTCTACAAAGTTGGCAAGATTCACATTTCACTACAGGTTGTATACTTATATAAATGTGTATGTGACATTAAAATCATGAATCGCGTGTCAGGTCAACTGTCTGAGGTGTGTATTTGCAGGACCAGTAGATCTCTCAACACTGCTCACTGTGTCATCACACCTCTCTCTCACCTCCCCACATCTCTGCCCACCCCAAAGACTAAACACAGCATAGATTTTGCTGGACTCCTGAGGGATCCATCATTTATTGCCTTGTTTCTTGTCTTTTGATTTTGGCCTCAACTTTGGCACAGATTCACAAGTCAGAATTTCCTCACTGTTGTCAAATGTACCAGCTGTTTTAGCAGTATGTTTCCCATCATCCCCCTCCTGGTGTTATGTGCGGGGTGGATGAGAAAGACTCAGACAATGTGTCAGCGATGGTTTGGGAGCCTCACTTTTCTTTAATGGTGTCAGTTGGAGAGCTGTGGCCTCCACGCTGAATCAGTATGGCTTTTGTTGTAGGAAGAAAGCTTCTTTACAGACTGGGGTCTGGAAGTGAAATTGGGTGATGTAGGATAACAAGGGACTGAGCATTTCGACACAAGCCTTCAGAATTCCCAAACTACATCTTTAGTATTATAGGCAAGAACTGTGTCCTAACCATGTAGAACATAACAAATTTCCAAACATCAAATAACATTTTGAAAAGGTGAAATATGCAGCGACAAGATAAATATTTTATTATCAATATACAGCCATGTGGAGTGGGATTTTGGACCAACAAGATTTTGCTAGTAGTGATTTTACTACTTGATAACTACTTGATACTTAAACAAAAATCCAGCTGATAACTGTCAGAAAAAACTCATCTTGTGAAATCCATTCCTCCATCTGTCCATCAGAGGAAAGACTGCTGAATGTGACATGTACAGTTTAGATCGTTTCTGTGTTTAGCTCACATTCCTCTTGTGGCTCCATCATCCGTCCATCTCTTGTTTTCCTTTCTAAGATGTTTGATGTTGTGATTGAGGAGTAAATGAAGTTTGCCGGTCTGAGGTCTGCCTGCTTCATTGTGGTGGTATTACTGATTGGAAAGGTCTCCATGAGTTTATGAAATTGCATGTTTTCCAGACAGTCTGTAATTAAGAGCATTCAGACCCTTCTAAATGCCAGTGGCAAGATCTGCTACTGCAGTGAAGAGGATGAAAATGCTTCTGAGTGTATGATATATTAATAACAGTTATGAAGGTTGGAGTAGAAGTTCAGTCACTCTGTTCTGATGCATTAGACATCTGCTAGAACTGAGCTGCTTGACACTGCAGTAACTCTTAATTATGTTGTTTAACCTAAGACAGTTTCTTGTTTATAAGATCAGAACAACTGGTCACCAGCATACAGCATTAAAAGTGCCTCTTAAAATGTATTTATTTCACACTAGATGACAAATTTTCAAACCTTTTCATTTTTAAACCAAAAATTATGTCTGTGTCGTCTTTTCTGCCAATGTCTGTGGTTATATGCATTTAAGTATGCCTTAAGTCCCCATATAGTTCTCGGGGCCACTAATCTGTTGCATTTGGGATTTTTTGAAATTCTTAATTACCTGCAAGACTACCTTGGTAAAATAGAAAGTTTAATAGGTAAACACAGTGGTTAAGTTTGTCCAACAGCTTGATCAGCACCAGACCTACATTAACCAGCATGCTGAATGACGGCAAGTAAACAATCACAAATTTACTGTAGAACTGTACAGCAGTGCATGACTTCACATTTGTTAGGACTACAGAGTGGTGATGGGAATATTACAAGGAACATTAAACCTTCTACACAACATAAACCCGACAGGTGGAAATTCACGTTAATGAATTCATGTTTAAGTGAATATTTTCTGTGTTGGTAACCACTGAGACCTTTCTCAAAATATCTTTTTTGTGTTCTGCAGTAGAAAAAAAAGGCATAAAGGTTTGGAATGACATGAGGGTGAATGAATGATGGAGAAATTTTTACTTTTGGGTGAACTGTCCTTTTAATGTTGGCAGTGGGAACTGTATTTCTGTCCGTCACACACTGCAGTGTTTTGTCGGTTGGGTGTGTGTGGAGTCATGATGGGGAAGATTCTCTGTGCTCTGCTGTGCCAGCCTACTTTACACTGTACATTCAAACACATGATTCATCAGTATCTCTTTATCTCTCTGTGTCTGCAGGTGACATCACACAGAAGGGCTATGAAAAGAAAAGAGGCAAATTGTTGGCCCCCTACATACCACATATACAAGGTAACAGCTGCGCTTCTCATCTGAATGTTTTCTGAACAATTATAAAACAGATAGGAATAATAAGAAATACTAAGTTGAGCTGTTTTGTAAACGTTTTGTGAAAATTGCTGTTGTCAGTGAGTCAGTGTAACGTACTTACTGTAACATACAGTAAGTTACAGTAAATTTGAGAACAGTGGGTTTAATCACAATAACACACAGCCTCTTTCAACCTGTTGTTTGGTTGTTTCAGCACATAAATATACTCTTTGATGTGTGAAAATAGAAGTGATAGAAATATTTGTGGAAACCTTCTATTTTGCCTGGAAATGTACAAGATTCAGAAAGAAAGAAAGCTACCAAATTTGACCTCAGTTGTTGGAATCCATAATTTGTTTTGCAGCATGCATGAAATTGTTGTTGATACACATCAACTCTTTGATGTGTGAAAATAGAAGTGATAGAAATATTTGTGGAAACCTTCTCTTTTGCCTGGAAATGTACAAGATTCAGAAAAAAAAGAAAGCTACCAAATTTGACCTCAGTTGTTGGAATCCATAATTTGTTTTGCAGCTTGCATGAAATTGTTGTCCCCAAAATGAATTCTGTCATCATGAATTCTCTCACCCTCAAGTTGTTTCAAAAATATTGAAGCTCTTTGTGAAAATAAATTTAAATTGTTAGATTTCAATTTAAAATCTTTCTCTGCCTGTAGCTCAAAATTTCACCTGTGTACAATTATATAAAATTGACTCAATCTCATCACATGTAATTGATCATATCCCCAATCAACATTGACATCAAACCTGTACTTTATATTTGAATGTTTCTGCAAAGAAAGTTTGGGATTAAGTAAAGCAGGATGGTCCAGTGAAGTTTGATATATCTCCAGCCTGAGAACACAACATAAAGATCTCAGATCAGTGCCTTTTCTTGCTTAGTGATTTGGTCTGCACATGATGGTCAATACTTGAACCTGTCTGCTATAAGTTCCCCTCAGGGCTCCGTGCTCAGCTTGTGTATCTAATTTTAGATCTGCCCTGCATAAATATTTTATGATGATTATGGTGGCTTGTGGAAAATGACTGTCTGTCTGGGCCTTTGCTCACTCTATATTTTTGGTTTGGCTTCGAAATAAAAAATTAAGGCTTTGTTTGAAATAAGATTTGTTAACAGAAACAGTTTCCTTGCCAGAGTTTGTCTTTGTCATTTTGTCAAGAGTGTTGTGAATTTTCTGCCTTTGTGTCTGTTTCCTGAAGACAGAACATCAGTCGGGTTTAAATAAGAGGGTGAACATTGTATCTGGTTATTGTATGTTTTTTTAACATGATGTTTGTTGTGTGTAGCAGTGTTTGTTTACAGCTGATGTCCCTCCTTTCAGACCTGAGAAGAAAACCATGACACACAGTTTGTGGTGGAATGCTCTATTATCAATATTATATCCAGAAACTACAGCTGAACAGATTAGCTCAGCCATGTCTTAGGGAAGCAAGATCACTTAAAAGTTAATAGTGAAGTCTATACCTGTTACTCAGTTTCATTCTTTATTTACCCAAATCTGAAATCTGCTTCAGAAAGATTCTTTCACCTGGAGTTGATGTGGGTCAGTTATATCACGTCATGTTAAGAACCAAAGATTGTAACATTCACACAGTCTTCTCAAACACTCCATACAGATCTGACTAGTAACAATCTAGGTTGTTTAAAAGCAGGGTTGTGATTGGTTATCAGCAAGCCATGGAGAGACATTTTTCGCTTAGCAACTGTACAGAGCTTTTTTAATTTTTGCACACAGCCAGGCATTAGTGAGTCCACACTGCAGAGATCACACACACAGGACATTGTATGTGTCACAGTTCTGGATCAATTGTATGTGCATATTTGAAATCTTATAGACCAACAGTCCCTCATTTCTTTTGATGGTGCAAACCTGCCCTAAAGAACATTTGCTGTCAGTTGGGCTTTGTTGTTTAAGCAGGAGGTTTTGAAGTTTCCCAGAACAAATGAGTTGAAATCAAGTGAAATCAGTGTGTGCACCATAATGTTGGAATAATGTGGCTATACCTTTGTGTTTTATTGTTTTCTCCAGTGCAGTCATGTTGAAACTATTGCCCATAACATTCTTATAATGAAGGTCAGATCATTACATTTATCAACATTTACCAAAGTAGGATTAATACCCAATGTACCTCAAATGATCTTGCTAATTCTAAACTAGTCCTTCCGTTGGTGACATCTATGTTTATATATTATAGTATCCCGTGGTTAAGTATGTAAACTGCCCTAAACTCAATTTGGTTGTTGGGGACATTGGCCTTCATTGACGAAACATTCAGAAAAGGCCGAAAGCTGGGTCATGTCAACACAGTCATCTGAATGTCCTTTCAGTGATCGTAGGTTAAGAGGTCAATTTAAAGGGATTATCAGGCAAAGGGTTCGGGAGGAGGTAAACAATCCTGTGCAGATTCATTTGTTTTTTAGAACAAGGGCAGTTTAACACAAGAAACTGTGATAAATGTTTCCTCTTGTCTTTGGTTTTATTTAAAAGTTGATGGCAAAAGAATGACTACGTTACTTAAATATAATTTGTCTTAGATGTATTTCAGCCATACTAATAATCTGTATTAATAAATTTAGAGGTATTTTAGCGTTAATCAGACCCCTTCTGGTATAAACAACCTCGTGAGGTCACCGGTGTTCAGAGCATCAACACCAGACATCAGACACAGTTTAAATGCATCAGTTACCCATAAATCCATTCACAGTTTTGAGTCTCACTTAAATTTTAGAGGCTGTGTCTTGTCTGTAGTTGAGATGTAGTGTGTTTTCTCTGTGTATGAGGTTTACTCAGCAGGATGTTACTGTTCACAAAACAGTCAATCTAATACAGATCAAACTTTGTTCAGAGATGCACAGCCTTTATTCGTCTGGTTACATGTCTGTTCCTGTCAAAGTGGATAGGCAGTTTTAGAAAGGCTAGCAATAGCAACATAGCTTTGAACGCACTTTGAAAGATCCCACCCTCCTGTCAGAGCATTCTCCAAAGCCACGCCTCCTCCAGCACATTAACACATAGTTTGACTGACAAGCTATTTGGACTCAATGCAATGATTGGACAAAGGCTTCTGTGTTTCCACAGAAGATATATGCAGTACTGGTTAAAAGTTTGGAAACACTTATTCTTTATTAGTATTTTTTTCACATTTTAAAAGAATAATAGTAAACTCATCAAAACTATGACATAACACAAATGTAACTTTAGGAATTTGTGTTATTCTAATTAGAAATTATATTGCGGCTAAAGAAAATTGAAAATAAATTAAACTAGGTTAAACTCTGGCATATTCAGTGCAGTCACCCTTTGCCTAGAATTTACAAAAAATTTTCTTCACATTTTATCTTGAGGAATCATCCTGAGAAGCTTTTTAAAGAGGTTTGCTCTTATTAGCTTTTTTTTCATTATTTGGTCAATATCATCTATTTCAATAGCATTTTTTACAAAAAATCATAGTTTTCTAACAGCAGAAATTAATATGTTGTCACAATTTTTTGTCTACATTAATCTTTTTAAACATTTAAGCAAACAGCTTCAGATGTTTAATTGTTGTGATTTTTAAGATGATAGGAAACATTTGTGTGTTTCCAAACGGAAGTGTATATACATACATATATTTAGAGCACTTTATTTAGTGATTGCTAACAGGATGTGAAGAAGCTTTCAACCATCATAAAAACTGTTTCCAGAAAACATTGCCTGCCCTGTCTTTAAGTTTCTTGTTAGGCAGAAATGATCTGCTTCACTGGAACTCTCAGTTCTGAGTGTTTCTGTTTTTAAGCATCACCTGTTTGAAGTAATTCATATGTGTGAAAAGTTTTCAGTGGTGAAATATTTCTCATATACAGCCCTGCTGTCAGATGTGTGTCAGGACTGAAGAATTTCTCTGAGGGCCTTAAGTGTGTGCAGAGGGCCTGTTGTTGTTACTGGGATAACAGAGTTAAGTGAGTGAGGAATTATGTTGCAGTCTAAATCTAGGGATAGTGTTAAAATTTAATTGTTTAACTTCAATGGGACATTAAAATTGAATTACGCTCACATTTTCTTGGTTCTGTCAATGTGGGTCCCAATAGCTATGTCAGACTCAGACTTTATTGCAGGGGAAAGCGACCTGTATTTTGCAGATTCATAATGTAGTTTCTCCTCTGTCTCAGTCCATTTGTTGTAACTGCCTTTTCTGCTTATTGTTACACTGCAGTTACTTTGCTAATGGTTGAAATATCAAGGTGTACACAGAAGTGTTTGAGTGACAGAGAATGGTCTGGTGTGTCTGGTGTGCAGGTGTAGATTCATCTCTGCAGACTGATCACAGAATCCAGTCGTCGTCACACTTGGTTCCTCCGTGCTCCAAACACAACAAGTCCTGGGTGGCAAACTCCAGGGATGAGCGCTTCAGATCGGGTAGGAACATTTCATCACAACAAACCCAGTTCTTTAGTTCTGAAGATTTTCTGTGGTAGGTTTGGTCTTAACTATTAGCAGATTATGCTTCACTTTGTAATGTTGGTTATTCTCCTAGTAAATCTTCTGAATTGACATCTTTGGCCCGTTTGGTGCACGTTTTTCTTTCTTATCCCCTTTACAGACCTGCACACAGAAGCAGTACATGCGGCCCTGGCAAAGTATAAGGAGAGGAAGATGCCCATGCCGTCCAAGAGACGCTCTGTTCTAGTTCAGTCTTCTGTTGAAGCGTGCACTCCCCCAGGTACAAAGATATGAACACTGATTCAAAAGTTTGTGAAGGGTAAGGATTTCTGTTTAGCCTGTAGATATAATACATTACTGCATTATGATACATTTGTAAAGTCTTAAAGGAGTGATGTATTATGGCTATTTATCAGCACAACTGTGATTGGAGCTGAAGACTCTGACAACTGGTCACTCAGTGCTGGTGGTTTTCCTCTGACTAGTGAGTTCCTTGTGCCTGCCTTGTGCCTACAAATCAGTTAGAATGACTGGCCAAATATCATGTGATTTTATTGATATTCATGAGAAATAAAGTTCTTCACATTGTGTCCTGGAATTTAGTCACCATGAATCCTAACCATGAAGGGAAAGCTGTGAAGTTGTTTTTGATCTTCTCTGGAACGATTATTATTTATCACATGCCCTTTTGGAATTGCATCTGACTGGTCAGATACCCGTCTTCCCCCATGCACGTACCTCCACACTGCGAGCTCATCAGTCTTGGATCCTGAAGGCTGTAAGGCGTGAATCATGCGTGGAGACGCACGCAGGATGTGTGTCCACAGTAACCTACTGACCTACTGACCCCACTAGGCTGGTTTTCAGACAAGAGGATTTTAAATGTAGATTATAAAAACAAAATGATCTTTGTATGTTTTGTATTGAAGTTCATGATTGTTGATGGAGTTGTGAGAACAAGTATTTATCTGAGACAGTGGAGAGGAGGTAAGGTGCTCTTTTCTATTGGATAAAAAGTGTCGTGCTTGGATTAGGATCAAGGTCTTCTTGTCCAGTAAATGAAAACAGTACCACCAGACTTACACATTATACATACAGTATGTAAACAATAGTCTAATGGGGCATGTAGTAAACTATCAGCTTGTGGTCTGTTGTGATGCCAGAGGCAGATCATGTGTGTGTTAGAGAGCTAGTGGAGGTGTAAAAGAATGTTTTTAAAGGTCACATTGCCATTTTCAGTGCAGTAGATGTGCTAAAGTAAAACCCTATTTTTCTTTCTTATCTAGACAAATCCCCTTCATCTTCACCCTGTCATTTCTGTTTCTCTCTCTCAGATCACTTGTTCTCTTCTGTGACTATTTCATGCATATTCTCTCTCTGTCCCTCTGTCTCCCTCTCTTTGTGTTTTGCAGAAAACTTTGTGTTTTCTAAAATTGTTTTTCTTCAAGCACTTTTCTAAACGCTGACAGGTAGCAACTGAAGTGCCCTTGAGCAATGCACCTAAGCCCCAAATGCTCCCCGGGCACAGTAATATGCTTCCCACTGCTCTGGGTGTGTATGTGTATTCACGGCTTGCAGTGTGTGTTCACTCCTCACAGTGATGGGTTAAATGCAGAGGTCACATTTCGGGTATGGGTTACCATATCTGTCACTATATGTCACTTTCCCATTTTTTCACAAACTTTTCTTTTTTCTTTCCCCTCGCTAATTAGATTCTTAGGCAGGGTAGGAAAAGAAAGAGTTACTCTGTAGTGTGTGTGTGGCTTTCAGTCGATGGGATGGCGTCTGTTCCCACACCTTAAATGCCATCAATGCCATGCAGGTGTGTACTGGAGCCTGATGTGACAGTGGAGGAGTTATATAACCTCCAGGACAGTGGAGGTTATATAAGAGCTGGTGGGGTTTGAGAATATTGTCTCGGCCTTACGGATGAACAAGGCGGTTGTTATATTAAAATCTGAGACACTTGTTAAACAGTTGTGAGCGGAATATGGGTGAAAGAAACATTTGTTCCAGTAGCCCCACTATCCGCTGCAGCAAATAAAGTCACCATTTCTAATGTTCTGACTTTTGTATCTAATGATGCCATCAGCAGTGAGCTGCAGAGATTTGGTAAGATAGCAGGCTCCGCTAGAATGATACCCCACGGATGTAAAAACACTGCACGTAAGCACGTCCTTTCCTTTAGACACCAGGTTTACATGTTTCTGCATTCACTGGAGCAAACCTTGAAAGTTTCTTTTCACGTCATTCATGGCAAGAATTCATGTTTTTTGCTAGCACTGCTAGTGTAAAGTGTTTTGAGTGTGGAGACATGGGCCATAAACGCTTTGCATGCCCGCATCAGTAATGCTGATGTTAAGAATGTGGCTGATGTAAATGATAAAGTGCAGGCTGAGGGTTTAGAAGGAAAGCATGGCTGAGGAAACGGAGGGTCTGTCTCAGTTCACTGATGGCATGAAAGATGATGACCAATGGTCTGATATTCACTGTAAGAATTCATGTTTTTTGCTAGCACTGCTAGTTTAAAGTGTTTTGAGTGTGGAGACGTGGGTCATAAGCACTTTGTATGCCTGCATTTAAATGAACAGCGTGCGCCTACATCACATACTGACGCAAATAACAACGATAACCAAACAAATAACACTGAAACACTGAAAACTAAAGAACAGGATAATGGGGCTGCAGAGAAAGGGAAGGAACAACCAGAGGTGAGTGAATCTAAAGTTAATACTGCTGGTGAGGATGCAGTTCTGCTCCTGATAAACCTGTGAGTGTTTCTGATGCTGATTAGAGTGACAGTAATGCTGATGTTAAGAATGTGGCAGATGTGAATGATACAGTGCAGGCCGAGGGTTTAGAAGGAAAGCATGGCTGAGGAAACGGAGGGTCTGTCTCAGTTCACTGATGATGACCAATGGTCTGATATTCCTAAAGAGAATGAAAAGGATTTGTATACTGTAGAACAAATCAATAGTTTTTGGATAAAGCTACAGGAAAATCGGTGTTGAAATAACTGACTATTTCCCTGATATTGTTTATTTCATCTGTTATGTGGGCTAGGAAGGTTATGAAGAACTCTCACAACAAAAGGTAATTATGATGGCTGTTAACTCTTTTTCTTCCTTATGGAGATCTTGCAGGTGGGATCCCTTAATGTGAATGGGATGGGAGAAAATGTGGTTTGCTATCAGAAATTATAAGATTGAAAGATCTTGTTTTTTGTGAGTGTTGGAAAGTGTTTTTTGCAAGAGACCCACAGTGACCAAAACAATAAGGTTGACTGGGGCTTCAATTTCAGGTGGAGTTTATTGTCATTCAACCATACAAGTACATAGTGAAACGAAACAACGTTTCTCCAGGAACTAGGTGCTACATAAACACAGAACAACACAGAACTACAAGACTACATCATTTATATATAATTTATACATAAAGCGCACAAGCACAAACATGTGCAGACAGCACAAGACAGTACAATGACTCTTGGGGCAGACAATGGATGTAGTATGTCCCAGTGCAGTGCCGACCAGTACACAGTTCTGTTCCAGAGTGATCCTAGTGAAATAAAGATAGTGGCTGTGCTTTTTCCTGTGCTTTTAAAGCTAAGATTCTTTTAAAAAATGTGGAACCGGGGAGATTACTATTTATTAGGGCTGAAATTGGTAATCTTCATTTTCTGTTTGTTAATATCTTTGCCCCTAATTTAGGATTAGATAGACCGCAGCTTTTTACCAAACTTAAACAGTTTTTATATCAGTGGCAGAGGATAACTTTATCATTTTAGGAGTGGATTGGAATTGCATCTTAGACTTCACACATGACAGGAAAGGAGAAGAACTTCACATACAGTCAGGTAATATGGGGTTAGACTGCAACCTGTTTATTATGGACATAAGCTGGACCTATCTGGACTGACCCCATTCTACAAGTAAATGCTGAATACATGGGCACTTTTTAGGTTCTCTTGTGAGCCAAGTGGCACGAGGCTTGTGGGTAGGAGAAGAACCATTGCTTTTTAACTCTGCAGTGGACCTAGACATTTTTAATTCGGTATCCCTCAGAAGAGCTCTATGGATTGCAAACTTAATTAAAGTTGGACATTTGACCTCTCAGGATGGGTGGATGTCTGCTGAGGACGCTCTAAAGCTGAACATCAGCAGATCAGTTTGGGTGTGTAACATCACGCCAGCAGAGGGAGCCCTCACCGAAATACTGACTGCTCATGCTCCCTCTGCTGAACTCTGAACTTTGAACTCTGAACTTACTTCCTGTTTGGCATCTATATAAACCTTGCTACCACAATGAACTACTGCTCCAGCGACTTTGCTCTCCTCCTTCCACCACGTCGAGCACGGTAAGACTTGCTCTTCCCGATAAGTTTGATGGTTCTGCAGAACGGTGTAAAGGGTTCATTCGACAAGTATGCACGTATTTGGAATCGTTGGGGGATCAGTCTCATGCTAGTTCTGATCAATGCTCTTTTATCATGTCACTACTATCTGGCAAGGCTATTGATTGGGCTGCTGCGGTTTGGGAGACGGACGAACAGTTTAGATCTTCACCTGAGTATTTTTTGCAACAACTCCGAGAAGTATTTGAATATCCTGCTGGGGGTCGGGATGTTTCGTCTCGTCTTTTACACCTTTCTCAAGGCTCACATAGTGCAGCAGAGCACGCAGTCGAATTCAGGACTCTTGCAGCTCAGAGTGGATGGAATGATGCTGCACTTAAAGGGGTGTTTCGGGAAAGCCTATGTCCCCAATTGCAGTTGGAGATGGCATGTCGAGGTGAGGAATCTTCTTTCAATGACTTTGTTAACATGACTGTTAAGATTGATAATTTGCTCAGGAACTCACCTAAACCCAAGCAAGCGCATGCATCCCACCTTATGTCACGACCTGCACTTCGGAGTCCTGAGGCACCATGTGTTACCAAGCCCATGCAAGTAGGATCTACCAGGCTGTCTGAGGACGAGCGTAGACGAAGGTTAATCAACAACCTCTGCTTTTATTGTGGTGAACCAGGTCATCGTAAGTCACAGTGTCCTCAAAAGACACGGAGGTCCCTCACAGCACAAGACCGAGTGAGTGTGGACACCTTTTCACAAGATCCATTTAAAGTCTTCACATTACCTGTACAGATTTCTACCGAAAGTGGTTCTCTTATGTTGACAGCATTAGTAGATTACGGCATCTATATGAGATTCTATCAGTATTACGGCTGTCAATAACCAACCCATCAAAGGAGGAATTCTGGAACAGACCCGATCACTGAAAATGCAAATTGGGGTTTTTCATGAAGGGAACATCTCTCTATATCTGATCGACTCACCCAAATATGAAATAATTTTAGGAATTCCATGGCTAAGTTGCCACGATCCCCACATCTCCTGGCACACGGGTGAGCTGACCCACTGGTCTCCATTCTGTTTTAGTCACTGTCTAACCCTTAAGCAGTCCAGTCCATGTCTGTCCACAAGTATTGAGAGCCCTCCGAGCCTGACCCAACCAAAGATCCCCAAGGTTTATAACGAGCTTTTGGAGGTCTTCAGCAAGGTTAAAGCCACACAGTTACCACCACATCGGCACTGGGACTGTGCTATAGACCTTCTTCCCAACATGTGTCCTCCCAAAAGCAAAGTCTACCCGCTGTCACGCCAAGAAGCACAGGCTATGGAGGACTACATCAAGGAGGCTCTGGAAGCTGGCTTTATCTGTCCTTCTACTTCTCCCGCTGCAGCCGGCTTCTTCTTCGTGGAGAAGAAGGATGGGGGTCTGCGTCCGTGCATCGACTACAGAGGCCTCAATAATGTCACTGTTAAATTCAGGTATCCACTGCCTCTAGTCCCTTCTGCCCTAGAACAACTCCGGGAGGCCAAAATGTTTACCAAACTCGACTTGAGAAGCGCTTATAACCTGATACGCATCAGGGACGGAGATGAGTGGAAGACAGCTTTTCTCACCACCAGGGGGCACTACGAATACCTGGTTATGCCCTTTGGCCTTGCCAATGCCCCAGCCGTTCTTTCCAAGCTTCTCAATCACCAACTCTATGTCAAGACTGAAAAATGTGAGTTTCATGTGAAGCAGACAACATTCCTGGGGTACAACATCAGCCACCAGGGCGTTGAAATGGATGCTTCTAAGGTAACCGCCGTCACTGAGTGGCCGCAGCCCTCCACGTTGAAAGAATTGCAGAGGTTCCTGGGCTTTGCTAACTTCTATCGACGCTTCATTAGGAACTACAGCTCTATTGCTGCACCTCTCACTTCATTACTCAAGGGAAAACCCAAGAAGTTGTCATGGAACGCTTCCGCCAATGCAGCCTTCCAAAAGCTCAAGACCAGCTTCACGACGGCCCCCATCCTAAAACATCCAGATCCAGAACTCCCCTTCATTGTGGAGGTTGATGCTTCTGACTGCGGGATTGGAGCCGTGCTCTCTCAACGTCACGGACAACCTCCCAAGCTTTTCCCGTGTGCCTTCTTCTCTCGGAAGCTAACCCCCGCTGAGTTTAATTATGATGTGGTAAACAAAGAGCTTCTGTCAATGAAGGCTGCCATGGAAGAATGGAGACATTGGCTCGAGGGGGCAGTTCATCCTTTTCAAGTTATCACGGACCATAAGAACCTTGAGTATGTCAAGTCTGCTCGACGTCTGAATTCACGCCAGGCAAGATGGTCCCTGTTCTTTTCACGATTCCATTTTACAGTCACTTATCGTCCAGGCTCCAAGAATAGCAAGGCAGATGCACTATCCAGGCGCCATGATCCTCCACGACAGAACTACAATCCTGAACCTATCCTAAGTTCAGCCTTGTTTGTTGCTCCGGTCAACTGGGACATAATGGAGGAAATTCACCAGGCCCTCCTCACAGAACCATCACCACCGAACTGCCCCCCTTTCAAACAATATGTTCCCCAGACACTACGTCACCGGGTCATCCAGTGGGTCCACACATCACTCAGCACGGGACATCCCGGCATTTCACGAACCCTTAAACTTGTGCAGAATTCCTTCTGGTGGCCTTCAATGACCAAAGATGTGGCCAATTATGTCAAGTCTTGCTCCGTCTGTGCCCAGTCCAAGACTCCCAGGGACCTGCCGACCGGACTTCTACAGCCTCTCCCGATTCCCCAACGACCTTGGTCTCACCTCTCCATCGACTTCATCACTGACTTACCCCTGTCTGATGGTTACACCACAATCCTGGTCATCATCGACCGCTTCTCCAAAGCCTGTCGTCTGGTTCCATTAAAAGGATTACCTACTGCCATGGAGACTGCTCAAGTTCCACCATGTCTTTCGAAACTATGGTCTACCTGAAGACATTATATCAGATCGAGGAACTCAGTTCACCTCTCAGGTTTGGAAATCCTTTTGTAACCTTTTAGATATCAATGTGAGTTTAACCTCTGGCTATCATCCGCAGTCAAACGGTCAGGTGGAGAGGCTGAACCAAGAGATCGGCAGGTACCTGCGGACTTACTGCAGCCGAGAACAACATCGCTGGGCTGAATCTCTCCCTTGGACTGAGTATGCCCAGAACTCACTCACGCACTCCTCTACAGGACTCACACCATTTCAATGTGTGCTGGGTTACCAGCCTCCCCTGTTCCCGTGGTCGGGAGAACCATCGTCTGTGCCTGCTGTTAACGACTGGATTCGTAACAGTGAGAGGGTGTGGGACAATGCCCATGTGCGGCTTCAACGCGCTGTGAGGAGGCAGGAAATTAACGCTAACCGTCACTGTCGCCCACACCCTCCATACCAACCTGGACAAAGGGTCTGGCTCTCCACGAGGGATCTCAAGCTACGTCTGCCGAGCAGGAAGCTCTCTCCCTGGTATGTTGGCCCATTTAAAATCATAAGACAGATTAATGAGGTCACTTACCAATTAGAGCTTCCTGCTGACTACCGCATTTCTCCTTCTTTCCATGTGTCACTCCTCAAACCTTTCCACCGGGACGCTGACCCCAAGGCCATATTGCAGGAGCCACCGCTGGACATTGGCGGAATGCCGGCCTACAAGGTGAACGTCCTGCTTGACTCACGGCGAAGAGGGGGTCAGTTACAATACCTGGTGGATTGGGAGGGATACGGCCCAGAGGAGAGATCATGGGTAGCGGCAGTGGACATTCTGGATCCCTCGCTCACGGAGGAGTTTCATCGAGCCAGACCTGACCGTCCAGCACCATGGCCACGGGGACGCCCACGTAGAGCACCTGGAGGTGCTCCTAGAGGGGGGGTTCTGTAACATCACGCCAGCAGAGGGAGCCCTCACCGGAATACTGACTGCTCATGCTCCCTCTGCTGAACTCTGAACTTTGAACTCTGAACTTACTTCCTGTTTGGCATCTATATAAACCTTGCTGCCACATGGCCACGTTGCGAAGTATTGCCAGCTTTACACCTGACTACTGAGCATTCTCTTTTACTGCCTGATTTCCTGTGTCTTACCTATTGTTTGGTTCTCGTTTTCTGATTTTTGCCTTGCCCCTTTGTTTGACGCCTGGATTGGACTGTTTGTTTAGATATCGATTCTCTGCCTGGATTTACGACCTCTGATTTACGTCTCTCCCTTTTGTTGTGTTGCATGGTTGGACTGTCTATGTTTATCACGACCCTTTGCCTGTACTTTTGACTTTGATTATGGATCACGACTCGTTTGATAACCCCAATAAACATCCGCAACTGGATCCTGCTTCAGCTTCTGCCTCAGCCCCCTTACAGGGTGGCAGAGGCTAACTCAAATACATGAGTTTTTGCCACAGGACTATATACCCTGTACAAGCCCCCCATTGAGAAAAGGTCTGGAGACCTTCATTGGCGGATTGTACATGGTATAATAGCTACAAACAGACACAGAGCTCCCCTTGATCCACAAGAAGGGGAGGGCTGTCCATTCTGTGGGATGCAGGAAAGTGTTTAAAACTGTTTCAGCCTTTATTTTACAAATTAGAGGAGTGGTGTCAGACCCTTAGGGAAGTTTATATGTCTATGGTTTTTATTTATGGTCCTAAATATTGTAGGAGTAAATTGAAGTTCATGTTTTACTAAACTTTTTATTTGGACAAGCTAAAATGGCCATTTGGTTGTTACGTAAACAAAAATATAATGATGGTGGTTCAGTTGATATTGTTGAAGTTTTAAAGGGATTAATACTATATAAATACTACTTAATACTATAATACTACTTAATCACTATAAAGTTTAATTATTACAAATTGGTGAATACTTTGGAAGTTTTTAAATGTAAATGGGGTATAAACAAGTGTCTTTGTAAAGTTGACTCAGATGGCTGTCTGCAAATTTATGTTTAAGTGATGTCCGTTTATACACTGACTTTATCTTATGTTGTTTATTGTTATTTATCTGTGTCAAGGTTACTGTCACAGATATGAACTCTTATGTCTTGTTCTTTTGTTTTCCTTTGTCTTTGTTTTGGTGTAGTGCCTTTTTTACCTTATTTGGTCATTTTCCAGTTCTTGTTTAATCATTACCTAATTAATGCAGCCTAATAATCCCTTAAGGGATTTGAGTAATAATTCATAGGACTGTGTGTAAACTAGATTAAACAGCGGGTCTTTAATCTAGATTTAAACTGACATAATGTATCTACCTTCCGGACAGTACTGGGAAGACTGTTCCAGAGATGAAATATATGAAAAGGATCTACCACCAACGCTTGATTTTGAAATTCTGGGTATTATCAAATGGCCAGATTTTTCAGATTGCAGTGAACGTGAAGTACTGTACTAAGAGAGGAGCTTGTTTAGGTATTGAGGAGCTAGACCATTCAGAGCCTTGTAGGTATTCAGCAAAATTTTATACAATGCTTGATAGGCAGCCAGTGCAGTGGACAAAACTGGGCTAATACTGTAATGCTTACACGTTCTCATGAGAACTCTGGCTGCTGCATTCTGAACCAGCTGGAGTTTTTGTATTATTTTTCGGTGTCTGATTGGACAACGTGTCGTAGTTTTGATATATTTTTGCGATGGATAAATGCAGTATATGACATTATGAATAACACATTTATAACTTTACTAAGACAGTGTATCGTCATGACATGAGGGTGAATAAATGATGGAAGAATTTTCATTTTTTGGGTGAACTATCGCATTAAAGTCTCCAAATCACTGTCTCACACGCATTTTGAAAATCACTACAGTCTTTATTAGTGATGATATGGCACATATGGTTTAATGCACCATGACTTAATGGACATCTGCTGTTTTCTGGAATACCACTTATGATGTATTTATAATGTGGAATATGATGAAGTCATGCATCTTAGTGTAACTGCAGACCTCACACACCTGATCTCCGACCACATGAGTATGACATCACACAAATTTTCCAGCCAATCGCCCCATTCTCTGCAGACTGATCTTTTAATTTAGTGAGAACGAACACTTTTCACTTTCTCCATGTGTGTGTATTTTTCAGCCTCTGATGGCAGATTTGACTACATTTTGATGTTTTAAAGTAAATGTATGTATTACATGATGGGTAATAATGGTTGGAGTTTCTGTCATTCTGTCACTTAATCAATGTTGTGTCGATGTGATGACACTAGGGGTTTGACTTTGGGAAACTGATCACTCTTTTTATAAAAAACGACAATGAAAACTGCATTTAGGGTTTGGGTTTGCAGCCAGAAATATATCTTCTGTCCTTCTTTTAAAACAACTGCATTGATTACAACCATTTCAGTGTCCTGGAGTTACTTTTAAACCTAAAATTTGAGGCACAATAAATGTTCTTAGTAGTTTTTACAAATATTCCATATTTGTATTTGTTTTAGGGTAATTTGAATAAAGGTATCTTTTTAATTATGGCCTGAGTACCAACGGTATAAGGAACTGCTCTGTTTGTATATCTACAAAATGGATCGCATTTTGAGAGTCTAAACATGCTTGAAAATTCATGAAAGTTTGCATACATGTTAAAAATGGTGAAAATGTACATGTTATTTGGGTTTCACAATCAAATGAAGCGAAATGGCTCTATAGTGCAACCCACAACATTTCAAAAAAGCAGTCCTCACGCTACGTTTTATACCTATATAATGTTTGGTAGGCCCATGTAACATTCCAAATGCTACAAAAAGTCACTTACAGTGATATCCAAAGTCCAACAATAGTTGGACAAAGTTTTTAGCCATTTCCAGACATTGAGCAACTTCTAGAGATATAATCAACATCATATTTGGTCAGTCTCATCTAATGGCCTTTTGAGTTTCTGTTCAACTGCATGTCTGTGGTCGCCTGATATTGTTGAGAGGTTAGGTATGCTCAAACTTCACACCAGCATTCCCAACATGCACCAAGATGTACCATAATTCTAAATATGCAGTATCATAATTTCCTGTCTCTTTGGGCAGCATATCTCTTTGCATATGTGTATTTGATAAACCAAGATTTACCTTATCTAAATTGTTTAATTATACAGTACCTTCTTGAAGTTCTAATGAGTTAAAAAGTTTTTTCTTATTCTCATTATTCTTAATAACAGTTATTTTTGGACTCCCAGAAACCAAGATATTTAAAAGATTGTTTTTTATGTGAATACCTAAAGGTTAAATTCCTAGAATTAACAATATTTGTTCTTCAGACCTTCCTCTTCAAATTTTTTTTTTTTTTTTACAATTTTTACAATTTGGATTTTTGACAAAATGTGTACAAGTTAACAGTTTACTCTTGGAGGCACATTTGGATTCCCATATCTCTAGGACTATACCATATAGGGCCTTACAAATATAGCTCTCAAAAGAAAAGCTGCTTAAGAATTCAAATCTAAATGGACATTAAAATATTTCTATTCTGTTTTTAGTTACAGGCATGTAAACTTTTGAAAAAAAAACTTTGTAAAAAAACCATTTCCTCATTTTTGAGAAACTGTTGCATATAATGTAACAAACACTGCTAAAGTCAACAGATTTCACTCATAGACCTAACAATCTCTGTGTAAAAATAAAATAATGATGCTGCATTTTTCTCAAGTCATTTTTTTTACCCCTGTTAATATGGCTCCATGGCACCATTGTTTTGACCCCCCTTCACAAATGAGTGGATTACTCAGTAACTATTCATCAATGACATTTAATATTTTGGCTTCTTCATCACTATTTATGTTGGTCTCGCTTTTGTAAAAATATTTAAAAATAAAAAAATTTGAGCCAGGGACCTCTGGTTGAGTCTGGTTGAGTTGACACAGAATTACCCATATATACTTTTACTTGCAAGACAGTCATTGCTTTAGTCTCATCACATAAAGTCATTTCTAAAATCTTAAAATCATGTTCTTAATCACACAGACACCTCCTCCGCTTCAGAAGACGAAGGCTCACTGCGCCGGCAGGGACGCATTGGCTCCTCATCTCCATACCATCCGCACCCTCGTGTGGAGCACTGGTTCAACAAGGTCATCCAGAACTCCTCAACATCATCGTCTGCATCCTCCACCTCCTCCCACCCTGGAGGGAGAGCCCACCACGCCACCAGTGCCTCATCTGTGACCATACTGGCCGACCTCATGACTCACACACAGCTTGGTCAGTCCCCACAACTACTCATCCCTTTTTAGATATTGAAAGAGGACTTTCATGTAGACATCAGAATCCGTTTTCACACTCACATGCAGGTTATTTCTCAGCTAGTCTTAGCCTCAGACCATCTGTGGTCTTGATTGACCATCTCTCAAAAAATTGCACACAAAATGTTCTGACATGCTCTGATCTGTTTTGTTGACTTAATGCAGCTCCTCAGAATCAGGAAACACAGACTTTGAATCAGTCTACTGTTTGTCTGTTGTGTTTACAGGATTGACACAGGTTCACAATAATGCTTTTGAGTAAGAACTAATCACTGGATTTGCTAAAGTTTTGTAGTGATGTTTAGAGTGTCGTTTTTGAAAATGTAACTGGATATCTGCAGAAAGAACTGTATACTGCTCTGATCTTCAGAGGTATTTCTGTGAAGTAATCAGCACTTATTTTTTGAGTTTAAACATTTTTTTGCCATTTTATCTTCTAATAGAATATAATTGTCCCTTCTAAGTGGGTCATTCTTGGCCAAAATAAACTCCATTGTTGACAGACCCTTTGCTGTCTAGTCAAAGATTAAGCTACCTTAGACTAGTCCTCAGCTCTGTCCTCAGGTTAGGTTGTGTTTTGGATGACCAGGCTGCTACTAGCAAGATTCTCCTGGTCAATCAGCCCCACCAGTTAGACCAGCACCAACCAACAATAACCAGCACAATCCAGCCTACACCATGTGAAAAACGTGCTTGTCTAAGCTGGTCTTTTCATCAAGGCTTATTGGTGTTGTTGACAGATGTCTGTGCTGGTTTAAGTCGTATTGTTTCCCCTGCAGCCGGTGCCTCAGAAATGTGATCTGATTCAAGTGTCTTGCTTTCATCTGTACAGTTGCTCATTTGTGCATGAAGTTGTCACACGTTTTTTACAGCACAGGCATTTCTTTACTGCTCTGCTGTGTAGCAGTAATGTAATCTGGGTTCTTAACATTCAGATACCATGTCTGCATGGTGCATGGCTGCTTTCTATTTTGTTTTTGTTGTGCTGATAAATACAAATTATAGTTGAAACACGGCCCAAATCTTTGAGATCTTCTGCAAAGTCTACAAAAAAGACATTCAACTTTTCTTCATGGGGGTGTCAGCACTTTCAAGTTACGTAAATGGTAAGCCGTGGGGAATTTTCTTTACACTTTAAGTTTGTTTAAGCTAGCTTGCAAGGTAGAATGTATTTATTTTGCCCGACAGTCAATGAAGAGAGTAAATGCTATTGAAACTGAACTCAAATGAACTGAAACAAAATTTTCAGCTGCTTATCAGATACAGCTCCATGTATGAAGACTAGTAATCAAACATGAAAGTTGCAGTTGCTGTTTTGCCATTGTGAGTTCTGCCATACATGATAACTTTATTATGTTTGCTTGAGAAAGTCAACATACTGTTGTTTGTTTTTTTTAACTTATTAGTGGTGCTTGCAAGGCATCACTATTAATCTCTTGCATACTCCTTTTTCTGGACAAAATTTTGGCATATAACTTATCCCACACTGTTTGTCGTAGACCCATGAATGATGGTGAAATGGACGGGCTTATTAAGGAGAGGCATGCTATGACTTTTATTTTTTCCCACTATGACTTTTATTTTTTCCCACTATGACTTTTATTTTTTCCCACTATGACTTTAATTTTTTTTATTTAGACTTAACATTGTGCTGAATTTTGCAAAGAAAGTTGGTGGCCTCTTTTGACTCAGACTGGCATTTAATCTTTCTTTATCATGAAAAATTATCATGTTAAATCATGCTAAAACATGCTAGCATCATGCTAAAAAATACTAGCATCAAATTAAGTTATATTAGCATCATGATAAAACATGCTAACATCATGCAAAATCATACTAGCATCATGTTTAAACATGTTAGAATCATGTTGAATAATGATAGCACCATGTTAAAACAGGTAAACGTTGTTGAAGTATTCTGGCCTGACTTCAGACACAACAAACGGCACTCAAATTGACAAGCACCACTCACATTTTCTACAGAAAATGTAATTATCTAGTTATCATTATTTATTATCATTATTATAATAATTTATTTATTATTAACTTATTAAGACAGTTACCATAGTAGCGAATTTCCAGTTTATGGTTTGTTTTATAGACGTGGCTTAAAAAAAGAGCATTATGTGCACAGTTGGAGAAATATAGATATATTTTTGCTTACCCTTATAATTTCGATTAATTTTACACTAAAATATGTGATCTTCAAGCGACGTCTGGCTGTTTTTAATTCAGGATCGATGACTCACTGGCAGATGATTTGCTGGCTTTTGTTGATTTTATGTTTGATTTGTTTAAGATTGTGTTTAACCTGCACTAGGGAAACTTAATCTCCTAGAAACATGGTGCTAGGTCACGTTATTGTAATGTTTATGCACACAAACAGTGAATAGTGCTAATTGTATTTGTTGGTTTCAATATAAAACAGAGACACAATAATAATAATAGAAATATGAAATAATTATAAAAGAATAAGAAAAAAGAAAACATAAAAACTGGAAAATTATGACATAATATTACAGAATATGGGTTATTATTGTAAATCTTCCATGAACATTACCAGTACTGTTGATAATCTGTATGATTAATCGTGTAGGATTTTAATCTGACAGGTATATTCATAACTCTATTAATTATGTGTCAATATTTGTGTAAGATGTACCTTACAGAAAGTAAATGTAGAAGTAATTGTTTTTGGGATTGTAGTCATATATATTCATAGCTCGAGTATGTATGTGAGTTTAAAAAAAAAATCACATTTTGAATACTAATGGACATATCCATACATGCCCGTGTCAACAATTTAAGTACAGTATATAGCATGGCACGTGCTGGAAGGTGCAGCCCACGGTATGTTTACAACCAGGCTCTCAGCGGACACAGACTTTATCCTCCATGAGGCGCACTCACAGTATGCCCCTCTTTTCTTCTTCTTAAATTTGATGCCTTTTACATTTTCCTTGTTGGAAAAGCTATTAAATGATAAATATTTTCCTACGGATGTGTGCTTTATTTTCTTCTTACAAGTATTCCCGTATCATACTTTCGAATCACATCAAGGAAATTTTCAAATGCTCTATGACTCTAGTAACAGAATTTAACTTAAACTGTTAGATAGTCCTAAAACATGCTGGTATCATGCTAAAACATGCTAGCATCATACTGAAATATGGTAGCATCATGCTAATTCATACTAGCATCATGCTAAATCAAGTTAGCATCATGCTAAATCAAGTTAGCATCATGCTAAATCAAGTTAGCATCAGACTAAATCTTGTTAGCATCACACTTAGTCATGCTAGCACCATGCTAAAATGTGTTAGCATCATGTTAAATCATCCTAATGTCATGTTGGCTCCTTGCTAAAACAGGATAGCATTATGTTAAATTATGCTAATCATGCTAATCATATTATCTTGTTAAATAATATTAAAACATGTTTGCAAACTATTTATCATCTATTCAACCTTACATTTTAAACATTTCAAACTATTACAATCTTAATTTCTTTAAATGTACAGTTTGTATTTTAAACCTTTAGACTTTCCCACCTTTTTCCAAGACAACACAAAGTTGACTTAATTTACTATCTTTTACAAACTTCGCTATCTAAGTAGATTTATGTTCTGCACTTATACACAGAGTTGATTCTTCCTGCCACTGTCTGTTACTGTAGTTCCTGATTTGTTAGTTTCCATATTAAAATGTAAACCTTTAAATGTTATAGATTATAGTAATAGATTTAAAAACCTAAGCGCAGTGAATGCAGTGAAGTTTGATTTGATGATATTATTATAGCCATTTAAAAGTGCATCTTAAGTAAGTAAGACTCGTGAAGGACACCAGCTGGACAGCTGCAGAATTACTGTACTATGCTAAAAAAAGCTCATTTTTTTATATATATACCAACCTATATACCAGATATGAACCTTCGTTAAAAGAGTTTCAAGATCAAGATTTACAGCAATTTAAATTGGAAATGTCATCTTTTTTTAATAGTACTGTAACATAATATACGTACTTTATCACATTTAATGTGAAGAAGTACATATTTATATATGTAAACATAATTTACCACAGTTGTAAGGTGTTGGAAAACCATGAAAATGCACTTTGAAAGTGCTTGAAAAGTTTTGGAATTTGATGTTTGAAAAGGTGTAAGAACACTGCTTGGAGGTAGCCTTTGCATAAAACCAACACTAACAGGCAATAGAAAAGATCTCAGTAGGTTCCAGTACTGCTGTGAAGAAAGTTAAAGTCATAGTTAAAGTCATAGTTCACCCAAAAATTAAAACTTTTGAAACAGAGAAAAATTGGCACATGGTTTGAATTGAAAGTTTTGAATACTTTTTCAGCCTATTGTTTAGCCTTTTGAAGCCTAAAGCCTGTTCTCACAATAAAAATACTTTCATTGTATTAGAAATAATCGGTGTAAATCAGTAAATAATAACTGATGTTATGTTATCATTTGTGGGTGACCTGTCTCAAGAGTCAACCATTCTTAAATATTTCTCCAGTTTCAGATTTTGAGAACATAGGATCCACTGAGAATCTGCTCTAAGTTCTGCTTCCAAAATATTTGTGCTTTATTTCTTTTTTTATTTGACATAATTTATTTTTTGTCTTCTTCCTCATTTGCAAGAGGATGTGAGCAAAATTATCTTAGAAAAATATAAATAGTTGATTATATATTATACTATACATAAATATCATACTATACTAAATAGTATATTATACTATTATACTATACATTGCTGTGTTTTGATCTCCACACCACTTTGACCTTTGGCACCTCATCACAGACAACCACAGTGCCCCCCCAGATGTGACGGGCCTGTCAGGGCGCTCGGTGCATGCAGAGCATCCACAGGTGGCATTGGTTCGAGGGCTTCCACGAGGATACACACACACCAGCGTCATGGAGACAGCTGATGGTGAGTCCTTGATGCTGTTGTCATCACAGCAGAGCATCTCCTCCTCTCTGTAAGAATATGATGTAATTTCACAGAACATCAGCACTACCACAACTACCACAAGTATTTTAGAAACTTTTTTTCTGTTGAACAGTGTCATTGGCTCCATACAAAACCTAATGAGCTACCTCGTTCTTTACTACCTACATAGGCAGCTGCCTTTGAAGACAATGTTCTAACTGAAATGGAACCCTTAAACGGACTGATTTGAAAGTGGTGGCCAAAAGTGATGTTTGTGAATATTTGCTTGAAATGACGCTATTCATAAAACATTCATAAAACACTTTTCTGTTTAGATAAGCAGCTCACTAAGTTTTGCAATAGAGCTAATGAGACTTACAGTATATATATATATATATATATATATATATATATATATATATATATATATATATATATATATTTCAAGACAAATTTTGTCGTCAGCAAAACTGTCATCAGCGGGCCATCATGGTGACTGAGTCCATTTCTAACTCCATATTGAGAAAACTGATGCTCTGCGTAGGGGACAGCTTGCACTTCTCTCAGCTGACCTGAAGCCCCAGATGGCTGTGCTTGCACAAGTGAACCAGGATAAGCCAGTTGTCAAGTTTAGAATGCAAGTGCCCTGCTTCCTGGGGGGGGCAAGGGCGACCACTCAGCTTAAAGATGCGAGATGACAGGGCCAGACCATAGAGGAGGACCCTGTACCAGTACACTCATCCCTTGAAAGCAAACTGTCTGTGTTGGGGAAGGATTGACACATGAAAGTACATGTTTTTCAGGTCTATAGCTGCAAACCAAACCTGATGGAAGATGTGATAATATGATTCTGTGTTAACATCCTGAATCGCGGTTTGTGAAGTGCTTGATTCAGAATGTGCAAATCGAGGATTATATAGGGGCTGTAAAACCTGTAGTTCATTTTGCTGTAAGGGACGACATCTATTGCCACTTCAACAGAAGGGTGGCCACCTCTGTCAGGATGGGCGCATCTTCCCTTATGACTGAGGTGAAGAGCACACCACTAAACCTGGGAGGACATGAGAACGGGATCACAGACCCAAGATCGTTCTCAGGAACCACCATGATGGGTTGAAGAGTGCAGCCAATGTTTCAAGAAACTGTGCGATAGGGACCAAGGGAATGACTTGCTTCACAGTGCTGGATGTGTATCAGACACAGCTGTATGAGGTACTTGGTGGCCGGGAAAGCAGTGCATCCTCAGCTGCCATACATTCATGATTCATCAGTACCCCAATCTATGGGCTGTTTAGCAAAGGAGGGCCACGGACAGACTGAGGTCTGGAAAGACCCAGGGAGAGGGGAAACTGCCCTTTTATTGAGAACTGGGTAATGACACCTGAAAAGGTTCCATCGATGTTGGAGGTGGGAGTGGCCCCACCCTGTCCCTCGTTGTCTCATAGGATGTTCTCCTCCCTGGGGTGCCTGTCTCAGGGCCACTTTGAAACCTTGGAAAGGGACTTGGCGGAGTCCTGATGGCGATTCCCTTCTGTGCACAGATCTACTGGCTGACTCTTCTCTGTCTCCATTTTCTTGGGTGGAGTTGCCAGTAGTGCAGCAGCAGGGCGAATCTGGCAAGGAGCAAACTGAGAGCAAGACCTTGTGGGCCTGTATGAGGGCAGCTCTTGACAGGGCTTGACAGATCTGCTTAATCATCTCAGTCAGCTTATTTACTGCAGAGAGCTGCTGTGCAAAGTCCTTAACAGTGTCACAAAAAGACGTAGCCCTCTGCTGCCCCGTCATCAAGGCTCCATGACGTCCTGAGCTTATTGTGTATCCACTTCGTCCTGTGCACTGCTCTGAGTGAGCAACACATCAGGAAAATTGCCCTGATTCAAGAGGAGCATCACACTCAGATGCCGTGAGCAGCACCTTATCCTCCTTTCAGGTCTCGAATGTAACAGAGATCTCTCCGTTAAAAGAGACCAACTGCCGCACCCATGAACTTGACCGGCTTGAATGAGTGCAGTGGGGGCTGGGAGGTCTGTGGGGACAGACCTGGCAGATTATCTGCCAGTGAGCACCCCATATTGCACCCAGTGCTTACTGACCCGGACCTCTCTGAGGTCCCAGGCAGGGAAACAGACAGGGAGGACTCCTGCCTCTGAACAAAGCAGGCAATCAGCGACCACAACATTCTGATGGGCATGCCCTCACAGTGACGGCACAACTCCATCCACAAAAGATGATTGAGCAGTGTCAAAGCCAGGCACTCCAGACACCAGTCATGGCTAAGATCCAATACCCCAGGGGCTTTAAAAAGATGTAAACCCACTGTTGGAAAGAGCTTTTTTGTGAAAGATTGGAAATACACACAGCTGTGGATTTTTGCTTGCCGAGGGGCCCAGGGGAAGCTTGATGTCTCAGAACAGGCAAACAACCACTGTAACATGCCTTAGAATACAATAAGGATATAACAGTGTTTAGATGATGCATTGGTTTGGATGATGCAAAGGATTGGTCTTCCTTATTTGGGTGCACTGTCCATTTAAGACACAGACACACCCTTCAGAAAGAAACACATCAGCCTCAAGTTTAACCTGTTTACTTTCTTCTCTATAAAGCGAAAGTGGCATATTTGTGAATGTATGGTAACCCATATTTGAAATGTGACCTCTGTATTTGATCCATCCAGTGAGTAGTGAACACATACTCTGCAAGTAGTGCATACACACACTAGTTGGCAGTTGGCAGCAACACCCAGCAACTAGGGGAATTTTACTCTGCCCCTCCCACTGTTGTCTGCACTGTGTTGAACACTGTCTGCTTAACCATGCCATGTTGTGATGTTCTGTTCATAAGATTTACCTGACACGTCTCTTGTTGTCTGTTTAATGTCATTTAAATTATTTCGTTTTAGGTGTTTTAACAGCATTCATCAGTTTTAGCAGTTAGATACTTATTTTAACAGAAAAATGGGGAGTTGTGGAAAAACACTGTGTGAGTGAATGAGTGAGCGATTGAGGGAATGAGTGAATGAATGAGTGATTGAGTGACTGAGTGATGCTCAGACTTATTCAGCAGAAGCTTATGAATGACTGGTGAGGCGTGTTGGCATCTCACATTCTTCATCTCTGTCTCTCTGTCTGACGCTGTTTTTGTCTGAAGGTGTTCCAGTCCACAGTCGAGTTTCCTCTAAGATTCAGCAGCTCCTAAACACACTGAAAAGACCCAAAAGACCCCCGTTACGAGAGTTCTTCATTGATGATTTTGAGGAACTTTTGGATGGTAGGTTCATAATGGTTAGAATTAGATTCCAAGCTGCAGGGGTGTGTGTTGATCCCACATGCACACACACCTAAACATTTGGACAGAAAGAGAAAATATGACAATTCTGTCATTTAGTTATTCTGTGGAACACAAAAGAGGAAATTCCGAATAAATTTCTGTACAGTGAGAGTATACAGTGACCACAGGCTATCGCATTCAAACATAAACAGAAAACATCCTAAAACCTGTATTGAAAGCAGTGTGTACAAAAGACTATAACAATAATAGTCTCAGATCTTTCTGTTAGATACTGAAGGCCAGTCTTTCCTAAAAATCCTCCTCACAACCCTCATTATCCGTTCACACATGATGAACCCTACTGGCAATTTTTATGATGCTTTTGATTCTTACATGTCTTATAAATGAAATAAAAATTTCAGAGGTACAGCAATGGGCAACAATTTCTGTGAATAATGAGGTAACTTTCAGTCTGTTGCTCCTTTGCTGTTGCCCACCTTAAAAAACTTTCACACACAGCTCTGTCTATATATATATATATATATATACACACACACACACACACACACACACACACACACACACAAATCATTTGTAATTGTGACCAGGGCAGTTTCAGTGCTATGATGTGGTCTAAATCCTGACTGGAACTTTTCAAAGATGTTGTTACTGTGTAAGAAGGTACACAGTTGCGTGGATACAACCTTTTCTAATATTTTTGACATGAACGAGATATTTGAAATTCTTTAAGAGAGGCTTAATAAATGCTAACTCGGGACATGACCTAGAGATAGAGAGGAGTTTACAATATTGAGAAGAAGCTCCTCAGTTGCTGGTAGTAGCTCTATCAATAGTTCAGTCAGTATGGGGTCTAATAAACATGTTGTTGGATTGGAAGTAATGATAAGCTTATGTAAATCATCCTGGCCTATAGCTGTGAAGCTTTGGAGTTGTTCTAGAGGGGCAGTGTTTAAGAAGGGTGAATCTTCAGGTGAAGTTGCAGGTTGTGTATTCTCAATTATATGGCGTATGGTATCAACTTTCTCTGTGAAAGAGTTCATGAAGTTGTTACTATTAAAGTTTGATGGCACAATGTCTTCAGGTAGTATTTGTTTATTTGTTAATCTGGCAACTGTATTGAATAGAAACCTAGGGTTGTTTTTTATGTTTTTCTATTTGTGTGCTAAGATGAGAAGCCTTTGCTGCTTTTAGAGCCTTTTTATAACGGGACATACCATCCTTCCACACTAATCTGAATACTTCAAGATTTGATTTTGAAGTATTCAAAATGGAGGTGAACCTGGTTCAGAGCTTTGTCAACAGTCACCAACAGATCAGTGAGAAAAACAAAATTCATTCAGGAACTCAAAAAAAGCAAAATGTCTTTTTGAGTCTTTTTTAAATGACTTGATAGGATCATTTTTCTTTTCATGTGTTTCTTTCTGTTTTAGTTTCAAACTCACAAAATCAATATAATCTATATACGGTGTTGTTCCTCCCCATCACAGGGACACATAAATCACCCTGACACATTAAAATTCAAAACTCCTAAATACTTTTCTCCATTTAAACTGTCTCTATTTTCATTCCCACCTCTCTGTTTCTCTGCCTGTGGTGAAACAAATAGACTTTTGACCAACTTAAATTCTGGTCCATATTGATATTTATTCTGTTTTTTCACATCATTTGGATGTGTTTTTATTTTTTATAAATAATGCCATATGAATTACATGTCAGCATAAGTCAATTGCAATAATTATGCAGCAGTGTTTGTCCACAATAAGTTGTTAAAAAAAAGTAAAAATTCATGAGTCTCTGTGATGAGAATTTAGTCACCAGTTATTTTACAGAAATCGACATCACAAACTTCATGAAATCTACTGTTCCTGTAAAGTACTAATTAAAAAGACTTCCTTTAGCCTGAGTGTGGGTCTTTAAAGGGTCAAAGCTAAAATATGATAAAATTACAGCAGGTCCTCTACTCACCTGTCTGTGACTTCCTGTACGCCACAGTCCAGCATCCCGATCCAAAACAGCCCAAACCTGAGGGTGGGGAGATGAAACCTCTGAACGGGGAACCATTAGGGGTGCTAACGAACTGGCCTCCATCATTACTGGCATCTATACAGCGCTGGGGCAGCACACAGCCCAAGAGCCCCTGTCTCACCATGCTGGACAATGCTGGCAAACCCGTCTACACGCTCACATATGGTACTGATCCACTCTTACTAGTACTATTACATTCATCTGAAGGGTGTGACTCATAACTGTGATTATGAGAACAGTTTACACACATTTGTGTGTCATGAATGATGTCCATTGCATTTTTGATTCTGTTTATTTTTAAAATATAGCTGATAAATTGCTGTTAAAATGTTGTAAAATAAAGTGTTGTCCTGTGACTGGGCTCTTATTGGTCAGCAGGCATTGTGTGAAACAAACTGTAAGTTCTTGTTTTCACAGGGAAGTTGTGGACACGGAGTCAGAAACTCGCCTACACGCTTCTAAATAAACTGAGCAGCAGAAATGAACCCCTGCTGCGACCCGGAGACAGGGTGAGTATCAGGAAAGAGAGACATAGAGAGTGAGGGGGGGGACTGTAAACAGTGTTAATCAATGTTAAAATCCTCCCTTTGACTTTACAGCTGTTATATCTGTTGATCTGGGCAGGTTGCACTTGTCTTCCCAAACAATGACCCCGTGATGTTTATGGTTGCGTTTTACGGATGTCTCCTGGCAGAGCTGGTGCCTGTGCCCATAGAGGTCCCGCTGACTCGGAAGGTATTAAATATTACAGCAGCTTTAAAGCACACCAGAGCCCTCTGCTGGAGAAGAACAGCATGATGCTTCTGTCCTGACATCACCTCCACTGTCCTCAGCAGCTTCACATAGCAGCATACAGTATCACATACATGCTCTCGCTGTTGGTTAAGGTGGTGTTGTTCTGTCGGCCATAGTTTCACTTTTTAGCAGAGTTAACCTCTGATTGTCTCATTTATAGTCCAAAAATGAAAATGCTTGCAACGAGCATGATTAAAAGCGTTCACACTGATCAAACGTTCCTTTGAGGGTTAAACATGCTCAGGCACGGTTCAGAGTGCCTAGTGTAAGTACACCCTAAAATATAATTTTGCAATTAATGTTGCAAGTAGAGTTAATGTTCCATTGGTATGCTACACTTCAGATTTTTAATGTTGCAATGTTGTGTTCATTGCCACCGTGTGCCTTCAGAGAAGGGGAATGTAATCTAGCTCTGAATATAGATTTGTGACTGCAAACAAACTTTGTGTCAGGCAGTTCCTGCAGACAAACTGTAGGGGGCAGTAGGTAAAAAAAAGATGAAGTTGTTAGGGTTAGAAATAAAAATGGAAAGTATTTTGAAAATAAAAAAAATAGACTTTACAATTTAATATGATTTTACAATGCTGACTACTGTTTGCTGTGCAACCAAATCTGCCATTTGGTTTAAATTACATTTCTTGCTTGTTTGTTAGTTAAGTGAGCAGATGAGCAATCTCTCTTCTTTCATTTGCTGTTTGATGTGTCTTGTTAGATTAACACAGCTGATGCTGACTGACACAGGAACACATTTGTCCATTAGTGCATGTGTTGTCTAGCTGTGATTATTCTCTTTCTATCTCTCTCTGTCTTCAGGACGCTGGCAGTCAGCAGGTGGGTTTTCTGCTGGGCAGCTGTGGGGTAACTTTGGCTTTGACCACAGATGCCTGTCAGAAGGGTTTGCCTAAAGCACACACCGGAGAGGTGGTCACCTTTAAGGGTCAGTGACACTTCACCTTTGTGTACTGGTGCTGCTGAATAAGAACTAATGTGTGTGTTTGTGTGTGTTTCACAGGCTGGCCACGTCTGCTGTGGTTTGTTACTGATGGGAAGCATGTAGTAAAGCCTCCTAAAGACTGGCATCCAATTATTAGAGATGCTAACAATGACCTCGCCTACATAGAGGTCAGACAAACACTAGTATACACCATATAGTTTAAAGGAATATTTCAGCCAAAAATGAAAATAACTACTCACTTAGGGCATCCTAGGTGTATATGACTTTCTTCTTTCAGCTGAACACAATCAGAGTTATATTAAATAATATCTTGACTCTTCTCAGCTTTGTTGTAGCATTGAATAGTGCCTGAGATTTTGAAGCTCAAAACAGCTTATTTATCCATCATTAAAGTAATCCATACAACTCCAGTTTGTAAATAAATGTCTTCTGAACCAAAACGATACCTTTGTACTAGAAAACAATATCTTGAGCTTATTAATCATTTAATGCATCACTTATCCACGTAAACAAACAGATCCTATAGCTAAATTCAGATTTGGCGGAATGTTGATAATGTTGGATCTCACTGGTTCTCGCATGACTGCGTGTTTCACCACGACGCATATGACGACTAGTCATTAGACACGTGAGAACCAATGAGATCAGTTATCGATATGGCGTCGGTATCCCACCATGTTGGGTGTACTCATTCATACAGCTATGTTAACATCCAAACGCAACATATAAATCACTAAATACGCTCAAAAAATTTTCATTTTAGGTAAACTGTTCCTTTAACCTGTTAAGCCGACAGGCCTGAAATTCTCTTGTTTAATAACTTCTACAATCACTGTGTAGTCTAAAAGGGTATTAACTCTATTAAGTGTGGGGGGTGCCAGAGATGCCAGGGGAGGCACGCATAGTGGTTAAAAATAGTCTTTATGCACCAGGGAAAAGTGTTGCTAACGGTTTTAGTGACTTTTCAGACCCCCTTAGTGACATTTTTGGAAAAAAGCAACAAGTGACGAATCTAGCGACTTTATAGACAAATCTTAGATTCTTTCAGTAGACTGTAGTGAACATAATTTTAAACCCAGACGGTGGCTGTGTGCTGTGTGAGGGAAAACAACAAGGCAGAAGCTTTAACTTTCTCTTTAGTGAGCACTTCACATAAATCTGTAATTTCCAAATTTATTAGCTAAATCTGTAGTCACTGCACAGCTGCGTCTTTAACTTTTTTTTACCTTTATGGTGTCTTCATCAGATTTGGTAGCATAGCAGCAGCTATGTGACTGCTGAATCACTGCTGGTTAATGTGTAGTTTTAAGGGTCGTGTTCAGTCACTATATTACATACGTGCTCTAATGTCTGATGACAGAAACAGAAAATATGTGAACCAGAACAGCTTCATTGAGCAGTCAGTTGTTTTAAAATACAGTGTCCATTATGCAGTATGTATTAAAATACAGTACTTCTAATTGAAGCTCCACATGAAACATGGATTCGGTCTTCCGACTTTGTAACATTGTGTCGGTTTCTTTTTACTTGTTTGAGAGAGAAAGAGAGAGCAGAGACACAGTTAGTTCGAAGAGAGAGAGAGAGAGAGAGAGAGCGGGGAGGGGCTCTCAACACACGCAGTCAAAAGTGCAGCAGTCATGTACATCACTCATAAATCACATCAGTTGATCAAAAATTCGTTTTTGACTTGAGTGCCCATCTCTTCCTCTCTCTATCTATCAGTCTGTCATGTGTTTATCAGTCTATTTATGTGTCTGTGTGTCTCTGGCTGTGTGTTCAGTATAAGAGCAGTAAAGAGGGAAGCACTATGGGCATCACCGTGTCTCACTCTGCTATGCTGGCCCACTGTCACGCGCTCACGCAAGCCTGCGGTTACACTGAGGGTGAGTGTGTGAAGCTCTTCTGAGATCCAGCTCTGCAGGTGTAACTGTAGAGTACACTGTACTGTACACAGTAAAACACCTCCTCTCTGTCTCTACATGCTAACAGTATTTGATTTCAGATCATTGTTACTGGCAGATTATGTCATTTGCTGATAGGTAAAAATTGACTGGTTTCAGTATATAGTTGTCTGCCATTGTTCAGGAAATTGTTCATTGTTCATGTAATCACTCCTCAGACTCACACCACTGGTCAAGCCAATGTTGCAATGTCAGGCCGCCCATGCATACGTGTAATAATAAGATTGTAATTCTGTTTGAAATTACACACCCAACAATTACACTAAAATTACCAAACAAAAACTTTGATGTTAAAAATGAAAGATTGTTCTTAGAGGATTTATTATGCATCTGACTGTTTATTTTTCTGTATAAACCAAATGCTCTTTAAATTTGACCACGTTTCAACATTTCTACATGTTTAAACATCCTAAATTGCCTATTTTCTCACATTGTACTGATATCTCTGTCACCTCCAGGTGAGATTATAACAAATGTTTTGGACTTCAAGCGAGATGCTGGTCTGTGGCACGGAGTCCTCACGGTAAGTCACAGTATAGATAATGTGAACATACGTTACACCACATTGCATGTTGGGACGGCATCCTAGGAGGATCGCCCTTAGCTGCTGATAATGAAATTAATATAGATACCTGCTTACCATTTGTTTTATTTTTGCCTTGAAATTAAATCTATACATTTTTCATGGTATCATTTGCAGGCAATAGAAGCTACTTACTTAACCCTTACTGCATGATAATTCGATGTTTTGACTAGTTTAATTCACAATGTGTCTGGTTACCAACACTGTAATGCTGGTACTCGCTGCTGCGTCAGCCATAATACGGTAAAAATATTCAAATAAAAATGTGTTCAACAAACTGATAGTCTGTCTATTTCATGGTCTTTGTAACTGCTGTTTTATTGTTGTAAACATTCACTTTCCTATTGCCACAGAGAGGAATCAGATATTGTAGGTCACATACAGCGGACCAAACCAAACAACTATTCTTGATGCAGCAGGAATGACCTACAGTGACATTTTTCATAATCATGACAGAAAATTGAAATATTGCCCTAAACTTACAAGCAGAATCCAAGCAGAAAGCAATCCTCCTTATATGACGTCAAAACATTTACCCAGAATTCAACATGGCGTGACATCAGCTTCACATTATACACAGACACACCTGACCTTCTCTCAATCATCAGCTGTCTCTTTATTTCTCAACCACTCTCACGGTTTTTAGAGTGTCATGAATCGACTCCACGTCATCAGTATTCCATACTCGCTCATGAAGGTCAACCCGCTCTCCTGGATTCAGAAAGTTCACACCTATAAAGGTGAGTATACTGCCTGAACCCAGATCTCTCTTGCCTCAACACATACTGGGGTCACTGAAATTCAGACACTTTTGAGTATTTGAAGAAAAGCCACATACACACTGCACCTAAATACAGTTGCAAGATGTTGCAGCAATGTTCTTATTGACACTGATTAAACTCTGAGTGATTATTGATGTCTGTTTATGTGTTATGGTTTTGTTTTATCAGCACGTGTCGCTGTTGTTAAATCCAGAGACATGCACTGGTCACTTTTAGCCCAGCGGGACCAGAGAGACATTAGTCTCAGTTCTCTGCGCATGCTCATTGTTGCTGATGGGGCTAACCCCTGTGAGTATACACTCATATAACAACTGTGATCATACGCTTATATAAACACTGTGAGTTTACACATATATTATCCCTGTGAGTGTACACTCATATAACAACTGTGATCATACACTTATATAAACACTGTGAGTTTACACTTATATAACCCTTGTGAGTGTACACTCATATAACAACTGTGATCATACGCTTATATAAACACTGTGAGTTTACACATATATTACCCCTGTGAGTGTACACTCATATAACAACTGTGATCATACGCTTATATAAACACTGTGAGTTTACACTTATATAACCCCTGTGAGTGTACATTCATATAACAACTGTGATCATACGCTTATATAAACACTGTGAGTTTACACTTATATAACCCCTGTGAGTGTACACTCATATAACAACTGTGATCATACGCTTATATAAACACTGTGAGTTTACACATATATTACCCCTGTGAGTATACACTCATATAACAACTGTGATCATACGCTTATATAAACACTGTGAGTTTACACTTATATAACCCCTGTGAGTATACACTCATATAACAACTGTGATCATACGCTTATATAACCCCTGTGAGTGTACACTCATATAACAACTGTGATCATACGTTTATATAAACACTGTGAGTTTACGCTTATATGACCCCTCCAAGTACACGCTTATATATCCCCTTGTGAGTACATGCTTACGTAAACCCTGTGAGTACACACTTATATAACCCCTGTAAGTACATGCTTATATAACCATTGTGAGAATACCCTCATATAACAACTGATCATACTGTTATATAACCACTGTGAGTTTACACGTATATAACCCCTGTGAGTACACGCTTATATAATCCCTATAAGTATACGTTTATATAATGTATTGTGAGAATACACTTATATTATCCCTGTAAATATACTCTTATATAACCACTGAGTTTACACTTATATAAACGCTGTGAGTATACACTCACATAATCCCTGTGAGTACACGCTTACGTGACCCCTGTAAATACACACCTATATAACTCCTGTGAGAATACACTTATATAACCCCTGTGAATTTACACTTACATAACCCATGTGAGTTTACAGTTATATAACCCCATAAGTATACACTTACACAACTGTTTGTGAACAGCTGTCATTTCTAAGAGAATAGAATATATCCTGAACTGTCTCTGGGTCTGCTAACTGGAATGTTCTATGTGTTTTCGAATGAAGGGTCTATCTCTTCCTGTGATGCCTTCCTAAACGTTTTTCAGTCTCGTGGTCTGCGGCCAGAGGTGATCTGTCCGTGTGCAAGTTCCTCTGAAGCCATGACTGTCGCCCTCCGCAGGTAGATTCATGGCATTGCAGTAGTTATAATGTCCTTTCGTTGGGTGATGTTTTAGGGAAGCGCAGTGGCGCAACAAAGAAGGTCCCTGGTTTATGTTGTGGCTGACTGGGGAGCTGTGGCTTTCACCGGGTATTCTGGGGATTTCCTGCGTTAGGCCTGTGGTTTCCATGAGATGCATAAGTGGGATGGAGAACAAATGGAGTGATGTTTTGTGTTGTTGACTGTTTGTGTGTGTTTAGGCCTCCAGAGATGGGTGTCCCTCCTCCAGGGAAAGCGGTGCTGTCCATGAGCGGTCTCAGTTACGGGGTGATCCAAGTGGACACAGAGGAGAAGCTGTCTGTGCTCACTGTCCAGGATGTTGGGCAGGTCATGCCTGGAGGTGCCAGCTGGTTCACTGTTAGAGCTGATAAACTGTGAAATTGTTCACTCTAAAATGATAGTTCTCTCATAATTTACTCACTTCATGCCGTCCCATTATAAAACTTATCTATATGACTCAAGTTAATAAATGTCCTCTGAGGTGAAACCATATGTTTGTGATAAAAATGATTCATATTTTGACTTTTTCAAGCAATCACAGATCACTACATTTAAATAATGTGGCACATTGACAAAGTCAAATTACATTGGTTCTCGCAAGACTAGTCATCATGTGTGTCGTGACGAAATACTCAGTCAAGAGATGTGAGAACCAGTTCAAAGATAAATCCATGGAGCTGGCATGCTGCCATGTTGATTGTACTATTTACTACTCATTTATATATGTTTATTCAAACATTTACATTGACGTTCGGTTGCTAAATACTCAAAATATTAAATAGTTTTCTTTCACAAATGTATCGTTAGCTTCAGAAGGCATTTATTAATCTGTATGGTTTACTTTTATAATGGACGGATGTGCTTTTTGAAACTTTAAAATCTCGGGCACTATTCAATGCCATTACAAAGCTGGGATCAAAACAAAGTCATACACACCTAGATTTTCTTTGAGGGTGCGTAAATTATCAGAGAATTTTCATTTTAAAGTGAACTATTTCATTAAACCTGCCAATGTGATTTGCTGGTATTAGCTTTAAGCTGGTTCCCTGGCTTCTTAAACTAACTTAATTCAACCAGAACATCATCACCATTATTTTCCATCTTTGGCTGGATTAAGCTGTTTTTCTTCACCTGAATTTCCCTGGGGACTAATGTTCAATTTGTGTGTGTTTGTGTACAGCACTAGTGTGTGTGGTCCAGCTGGAGGGAACACCGTATCTGTGTAGAACAGATGAGGTTGGAGAAATCTGCATTAGCTCCAACACTTCTGGCATCTCCTACTATGGCCTGCCAGGCATGACAAAGAACATCTTTGAGGTTAGAGAAACAAAAAAGACAAATATTTTGTTATAGCTCTTTTATTCTGTGAGTTTGTAATGTACATTTTAAAGTTAAATAAAGTAAAAAACAAAGTAGAAAAAAGAAAAAAAAGTTTAAAAAAATGATGCTTAACTCACTGCAAGGGCTTGAAGAATCATATTTCTGTTGGTGTTCATATTTTTGCTTCTGTCTTCAGACGATACCAGTGACATCATCAGGGACCCCCATCAGCGACAGGCCCTTCACGCGCACAGCTCTCCTGGGCTTTATTGGGCCGGTGTGTTCAACAGACAAAACCAAAAACAAAGCAACCTCATTGCTCTGTGTTTGCATGTGATCACTGAGTGGTGTGATGTTGGCAGGATGATCTGGTGTTTGTGGTGGGGAAGATGGACGGGCTGTTGATGGTCAGTTCTCGCAGACATAATGCAGATGATGTGGTGGCCACAGCACTGGCTGTGGAGCCCATGAAATTTGTGTACAGAGGAAGGTAAGGACACTGCTCAGCACAATCTATAGTGAAAAGATATATCAGCACACTGTAACTATTCTCTGAGTGAGAACACAACATTTAAACATAAACATGTGGCTACAATTGTTATTAAATGAGCTAAAAGTGAGCACAAATGGTCTTTTAATAGAAGTCTTTGCTCTTGACTTTGCTCTTGAGTTTCGTACTGTGTATCTCTGGTCAGTCTGTGTATATGTGTGTGTACAGATTTATCGAAATTTAATGAGGACCACTAACAGTAAAATATATCATAACAACCAATGTTATACTGGTCCTCACTAAATCAAAAGACTCATAAATTGGCCAGATCATGTTTTTTTTTAAATCTGATGTTAGGTTTATAGGATATAAAATATCATTAGCCTGATGAAATGACCTCACTAATATAGCCAAACAAACGTGTGTGTGTATATGTGTCAGGATTGCAGTGTTCTCAGTCTCTGTGCTGCATGACGAGCGTATTGTTGTGGTGGCAGAACAGAGACCTGATGCTTCAGAGGAAGACAGTTTCCAGTGGATGAGTCGAGTACTGCAGGTGAACACACACACAAAAATATACACACATATGCACTCTTACACATTCACACACATTCCTTCCTACACTCTGTCCTAACCCTAAATTCTTCTCTTACCCTATCAGGCTATAGACAGCATCCATCAGGTAGGTGTGTACTGTCTGGCTCTGGTGCCTGCCAACACGCTACCCAAAGCCCCTCTGGGAGGCATCCATATCTCAGAGACCAAACAGCGCTTCCTGGAGGGCACCTTGCACCCCTGCAATGTTCTCATGTGCCCCCACACCTGCGTCACCAACCTGCCGAAACCCAGACAGAAGCAGCCAGGCACAGGTGAGTCCTGTGCGTGTGCACTGATCTGACATCTGCATGTGTGTGTGCACTGATCTGACATCTGCATGTGTGTGTGTGTGCACTGATCTGACATCTGCATATTTGTGTGTGTGCACTGATCTGACATCTGCGTGTGTGTGTGCACTGATTTGACATCTGCGTGTGTGTGTGTGTGTGCACTGATCTGACATCTGTGTGTATGTGTGCACTGATCTGACATCTGTGTGTATGTGTGCACTGATCTGACATCTGAGTGGGTGTGCGCACGCACACTGATCTGACGTTTAAAGAGCTGCTGTCTGTTCACTCTTCCAGAGGTGGGACCTGCCTCCATGATCATTGGAAATCTGGTGGCTGGGAAGAGGATTGCTCAGGCGTGTGGCAGAGATGTTTCCCAGCTTGAAGACAATGAACAGGTACATTCAAGTTCACTTCATCCCCCATCTCCCCAACCATGAGGACACAGTCAGATGAAGACCTTAGAACTCTTAGAAGTGGCGCACTGAAAATGAAAATTGTGAAAATGAAAATTTGGTCGAAAACCAAAAATTAATTGAAAAAAGAAAAAAAACATGTAGTTTTTATATAATTGTATTCAGTAGAATTTTTAATTTCTGGAATGCAATTAATCTAAATAAAAAACTGCAACTCAATAAAATAATCAGTTGTATTAAACATAAGACCAAAGCTGGACAAAGATATTTTTAAATACTAAATATACTTAAGCTCAACATTAAAACACACATGCTTGTGATCTCTGACAAAACAGCAAAGCACAACTACCCAGATCTTGTATGTCATTTAGCTGAACAAACACCTTGCCGTCAACTGTATATTTTCAGTCAATATTTTTGGCCTTTTTTATCTTTCGGTCAAAAACCAATAGCGCAATGAATCCACGAAAAGTTTGGTGCGCAGTATAACACTGGCTGAAATGCCTTAATGCTTTATTGTTACTACATAGCAAACATATTACAAACAGACACTAATTAAAACATTCTTTTATTGACCACATGCTATGTGGCATCTGACTGTCAGAAGATATAGTGCCTGACGTGATCTGGGGTTAATAAAGTCCTTCAAGAGCTGCAGGCACAGTTAACAGGCATGTTGTCTAGCACTTACTCACCACTCAACAGAACACCAGAACTGTCCGTTTTATAATCATGTATTTTAATTAGTCCATATATATTGAAATGAAGTAATTAGACCATATGTGTATTTGTGTTTTCCATTTGCTCTGTTTAAGTTTTCATTTTCTTTGTATCTCAGATATTTAATTACTCAGAGCTCCTGTCAAGCAAAAGATGTTTCCATTTGTTGTGTTTCTGTTTCTCCTGTAGTTTCTCTACATGCAGGACGTTCTTCAGTGGAGAGCTCAGGCCACACCAGATCATCCACTTTTCCTGCTGCTTAATGCCAAGGTACAGAAATCACAGCTCCAGTGTGTGTGAGAGAGTGTGTGTCTGTGTAGTTGTGTATTTTCTTTATGAGGACACAGATGTGTACTGAATAATGACGTATATAACACTGTAAACATGGTTTACAGGGACACTTTTGTGTCCTCATAAACCAAAAGGCATTTACAACAAAACATTGTTTTAAAAGTTTTGTGTATTAGGTTTAGGGGTGCGGTTAGGGGGAGGGGCATATTGTGGAGAATACCCATGAACCACATATGTGAGTGTGTGTGTGCCTATATTCGTCACCCTTGTGTTGGTGTGTTTATCAGGGTACAGTGGGCAGCACAGCATCATGTGTTCAGCTGCACAAGCGGGCAGAGCGTGTGGCCGTGACTCTGATGGAGCGGGGCCGACTAAACACTGGAGACCATGTGGCACTTGTTTATCCTCCTGGTGAGAGAGAAAGAGCAAGAGAGACAGAGATAAAGACTCTGTCTTACTGATTTTCTGTAATCTGTGATATTCTGATGGTTTTAATCTCTTGTTTTATGAGGTGTTTGTTGTTTCTTCTGCAGGTATTGATCTGATCGCTACTTTCTACGGCTGTCTGTATGCTGGCTGTGTCCCGGTCACCGTCAGACCTCCCCACCCTCAGAACCTCAGCACCACACTGCCAACCGTTAAGATGATTGTTGAGGTTGACTTCACAATTTCCATTTTCATATTTTGAGGAAATATATTTCATTTACCTAAGGCTGCTGTCACACTGGAAGTTTAGTTCAAAACAAGCATTATAAAAAACTGGTGTGAAAGTGGTCATGTGGAGCTGGAAGTGCACTAGGGTACCAAACTTGGGAGGAGGTCTCAGTTGGGCTGCACTGGAACTGTGGCACAACTCGCACTCGAGTGTCCACTCATTCAGGAAGTAACCTGCGCAGTCGCTTTAGTCGATGACGACATCACACATTTCTTATAACAACTGATTATATAATGGACCTATACACAGTTGCCGTTCATTGTGCTGTGTACAATAACAACAACAAAAATATAGCTAGTTGTGTTATCCATGCTTTCAACATGTGAGTTGGTGAAGATTATTGCAAACGCACAGGGGTTTCATAGAATCAGACCAATGTTACATTTCCTTGTATTTGGCTAAGCCGTTGTTGGGTGGCTTGCCAATGTTTTAAATACTTCTAATACGTAAAGAAAATAAGCCGGACCAAAGTTCAGGGGAAAAGAGTTTATTGAAGAGAGTCGTGTAGCACAGCTGTCTTCTAGATCTGTCTGTGTGACCAGACCTTACACCTGGAAACAAATGGCCCTCAAACAAAAGAGAGACACTTTTAGGACCTTCTACTGGAGGCCTTACAATAGACAGGAAGCATGGGCCATCCTGGTTTTAGATCATTTGGTTGTACGGGCCATTTGGATCACACCTTTACAGCCGCCAGTGTTACATTGCTACAGGGGCCCAAGTGCAAAGTAACATATGAGATGTTGATTTCATCTGAGGAACACCTAATCCTTCACCAACCAGTGTGAGACCAGACCAATGCCGCAAGGGCGAGTGCCAGGAACAATTGCTTGCAGAATTGGACCACAGCTAACATCTAACATGCCAAGTGTGAAAGCACCCTAAAATAATAATGTAACATAGCATAGTATTGTATGATATTATATAGTACATAGTGACCTCAGGAGATGCTTACACACTTACGCCATGCTTAAAAATGTCTGATTATTATTGCTGTCAGTTCACACAGGTGTCTAACAGAAGAACCACAGGAGTTCAGCACATATAATAAATATACTGTAAAACCTAGCAACCCTTTTTATGTAAAATGTTTTGTCTAAATTATGATTTGTTCCAGCTTTGGAGGTCATTTTCAGTTGACTAATACTTTGTGTGATTTGAGTCTTGGCATGTTTTTGACAGGTTAGTAAGTCTGTGTGTATTCTGACAACACAAGCAATAATGAAGCTACTGAAATCCAAAGAAGCAGCAGGCGCCGTGGATATTAAATCATGGCCCTTGATACTAGAAACAGGTAAAGACAGAAAACTGAGTCAGTTTGCTGTTGTATAATTAATCTTTGCACCTTAAAATGAGAATATTTTACTCACGCTCAAGCCATCCTAGGTGTATATGTCTTTCTTTCTTCAGCTGAACACAATCAGAGTTAGATTAAATAATATCTTGCCTCTTCCCAGCTTTGTAATGGCATTGAATTGAGCCTGAGAATTTGAATCTCCAAAAAGTGCATCCTTCCATCATAAAGTAATCCATATGACTCCAAGGGGGTTAATAAATGTTTTCTGAGGTGAAACTATACGTTTTTTGAAAAGAAACCAATGCATATTTTAAGCGTATGTAATGATCCAACACCTAGGATGCCATGAAGGTGAGTGAATAAATCAGTATTAAAGAAATAGTTTGCCTTAAAATGAAAATTCTCTTCTAATTCAATGCGTTTCAGATGATCTACCAAGAAAGAGAGTTTCTCAGATCTATAAACCACACACCCCAGAGATGTTAGCCTACTTGGACTTCAGTGTGTCCACAACGGGAATCCTTGCTGGGGTCAAGGTACAGCGTCCTCAAACCTGTTACCCAAGTTCAAATTCAATTCAAATTTATTTCTAGTATAGTGCTTTTTATAATTTTGCATTGTTTTAAAGCTGCTTTACATAAAATATTGCAGGACAAAGTATAACATGAAATGTCTGTAAGAATGTAATGAACAGTTAAAGTCATAGCCTGATGTGACAAGTGAGAATCAGAGCTTAGATTGGAGATGTGGAAGTGACATCACTGCTGTATGTGTCTTACAGATGTCTCATGCTGCCACCAGTGCCTTGTGTCGCTCCATCAAGCTGCAGTGTGAGCTGTACCCTTCTCGACAGATTGCCATCTGCCTTGACCCCTACTGTGGCCTCGGCTTTGCCCTCTGGTGTCTGTGCAGGTGGGCAGCAGTACGAACCAATGAGCAGCTTTATCTGACATCAGTCAAAGATGACTAATTGTGGATGGGATGTATCTGGTGTGATGTCAGTCATGTGTGTTTCTTTGTTTGCAGTGTATACTCTGGCCACCAGTCGGTTTTGGTTCCTCCCCTGGAGTTGGAGACCAATGCATCTCTGTGGCTGTCGGCTGTCAGTCAATATAAAGTGCGAGTGACGTTCTGTTCGTACTCTGTCATGGAGATGTGCACCAAAGGGCTCGGCTCCCAGACTGAAACTCTTCGGGTCGGTTGCATTCTTATTGTCCTGATAAAGACTAGGGGTGTATTGATTTTAAAAAAACGTACGTACTATGGTACTCTCATGGTACTCTTATGGTGTACCAACGTACGAAATGGCCCCTTGCTTCCTACTGCCCCGACCCAACCCTGGCCCATTGTTGAGGTTGACCTTGGTTTATCTTATGTTACAAAACAAATTTTTTTTGTTGGCATTTGATAATACACCAGGGCCTGAAAGTGAGTGTAGGATTACGGGAATTGCGCACATTTTCTTTCCCACAAGTTCCCACACTAAATCAAAATGCTTTTTCTTTCGGCCTGTATTTTCATAAGCAGTGCGAATCATAGCTCTCTCTCTCACTTTCTCACTTTCTCTCTCCATGTGTGTGTGCAGGGCTCTGTGTGTAAAGAAGTGCATTCTTGCTTATTTCTGAACTTAGTTTGCTATGTGAAGCTGCTAATACTTTTAAAGTTTTCTGCATTTTAAGAGAGTTGAGACAAAACGATCAGTCGTGTTTAAAATCAATGAAGCGTGCGGCACTGGAGTGATGACTGTTCACTCATAACACAGAAACACTTTTCATAAGGCTTAAATCAGACTCCATGATCACCACCTTATAGTGCATTTGTCACATTTATGCATGTATTCATATTTTATACATATTGTCTGTCTTTAATATACTATATATATGATGTACCTCAGAAGATAAATGATTGTTTTAGAAACAAGGTTTCGTCTATCAGGTCTTAATCTCTTGAGTGCATTTTCACAACTTTAAAATGCCCATATTTAACACAACTATGGTAAGCATTGACATAACCATTGACAAATGAAGTTTAACTAACTGCATAGTAGTAGAAATAATACCTATCAGAAAAAAACACTACAAAAACATTGAATTGAGTGAAGGAGCTCCTACTAAAAATGCAGGGATAGTTTTCAATCTCTTTCCATAAGGACTCCTACAAGCCCCGCCCCCAACATTCATCAATCCCCCATATGAGCTTCTGACAGAGTAATTCCCTGTGCACTAATTCAAATATTATTATTATTATTATTATTATTAAGTTAAAAGTGAATCTAGTGTTGTTTTAACATTGCTGGTGCAATGCCATGAACCTGCCTCCACAGCAAACAGAACCAAACTGAAATGTGACTCCAAAACCATGATATACATACTGTGACATTGGTGTATCGTTACACCCATAATAAAGGCCTGAAATGTACTTTATGCAAGTATGTAAACGTAAGTGCTTCACATGACAACACATTCTCATCATTGTCACAAGAGAGGCTATACTGGAAGTTAGCATTAGCTCTCTGCAGTCAGTTTTCTCTTCCAGACCTGCATCCGGTCTCACATACTGTGGCAGTATGTACTGAATTGAATTAAGTACCTACTTATCAATCGTTAAAACAGTATGCAACAGTTCTGTATAGTATGTGTGGGTGCAGTACGGATACATTCTAGACATACAGCATCTGCCATGTTTTCATTGTCATGTGAACTGTATGTTTGTTCACTTTTGACATACTAACAACAGCAGGGAAATTAATTCACCCAGGGTGTTTTTAAACAAGTACAATTAAACCACCAGAAATACGTTTTTTGGTACTTTATATCACTTATATTGAAAAAAGCTACCCAATGCAAAATATCCGACAGTATTTTTAATTGATTAACTTCATGAATTTGGCGGCTTCTAAGCCTCCGTGGCCTCATTGGATAGAATAGTGTCCATCCGAGACATACTAAAAAATCTCAGGGAAAGCAGTAGGACCACCCAGGTATTTCTTGCATACTTTTATTTATACTAAGGTTTCAGATTTACTGTTCCTCATGCATACTTACATTCACTTACAATATAGTATGGAAGTGAGTGGCAGGGGTCCATTGCAGGAAGTTGCCCCATTTGTGCCTGACGGACTGATGAGTTCATAACCATCCTGAGGCTGTCAGGCAGAGCACGGGCAGATTACAGGTTTCTGTCTCTCAGAGCAGTTGAACAGTTTCTCAGTGTTTGAGTTAATGAAGTGTGTTAATGACACATCTGAAGGAAACTTTCTCACCCCCCTCAGTACAGATGTTTGTTTTTGACACAGGTATATTGAGTTTACTGAATTAAACAACCTAACGCTGAAAATGTGTGCATTTGTTGGCCAATTTGGAATTTATTATTTATGTTTGTATTGTATGCTTGTGTACAGTTTGTTTCTGGTCTCTCTTACAGTAATTGTTATACACATGGCATATAATCCTATATAAACTTGCATTTTTCTGATATTGCATGTTTTATCAGGTTTTCATACTTTTTTGAGTTTACCACAGTATTGCATTTAATTTCTCCTCAGGGGTCTAAAAAAATCATATTTTGCTGTCTGTCCCTTCCTCCAGTTTTGGCCTGTTTATGCCTGTTCATGTTTTTTCATTAACTCTGACTGTTTTTCCGTTTTAATCACAATGTTCAGAAATGTTCTTGTATGTTGAGTTCCTCTCATGATAGTTCTGTGTCTGTAAGGGTACAGCAATTACACTCAATGCATAACATGAAGTCTATCTCTACACCTGCAGCTGCGGAATGTGAATCTGTCGTGTGTTCGGACCTGTATGGTGGTTGCTGAAGAACGTCCTCGTATTGCGCTCACTCAGTCATTCTCCAAGATCTTCAAAGATCTTGGGCTCTCCAGCCGAGCAGTCAGCACAACCTTTGGGTGCAGGGTCAATGTGGCCATCTGTCTGCAGGTGAGACACCATTGTTTTCTGTTCAGAACAAAGGCAGGTAACAAAGACAGGTCTCTAGAATGCCTCACAGACAGATGCTGAGTTGGTGTTTACATGTTTCATTTTGGCAGTGGGTTGTTTGTGGAATGAAAGCAAGTGAAACCTGTAATGTAAGATTATAGGTGATATTTTGCTTCAAAACACACATATTTTGCTTTTGGTTATGTTTGTTTTTGTGTGTTTCACATGTCATGATCATGTTTGTGTTGATCATGTTCCCCCCGCACCACTGATGTTTTCAGAGGATGTGTGTCTGTCTGTAACTTTGTGTATTGATTGTACATCTGTGTAGAATAAACAGTAGGCTGGGCCGGTTGGCAAAATAGGTGCTATGACCAGACACAACCGAGAATAGAATATACAGTTTGTACAGTATTAATACCATTACATCTATGAAATGTCCCCATAAAACATGAGAGCCCAACGTGTGTGTATGTGTATGCATGCAATTACAACCAAGGTAGGAAGGCATCAAAGTTCTGAATCCAAAGTTTGCTTCACTTCCTGTCTCCTGAGAAACATCGGATCAATTTTTGATAGCACCATAGATATATCCTTCACTTACTTATTGATCACTAATTGTTGTATTAGTTTAACATATTGATTACATATTAATTTAACATAGTGATATTGATCACTAATATGTTATATGATCCTTATTTATCCGTATTGTCCCGAATATAAAACTGATTATAAGACTGCAGTATAGAGGAAACATAGACATAAACATACACACATTAAACACATAACCAAACACAAGAAAAGCATGGAGAGAGGGAAAGAGAGAATTTAATTTTGTTCATTCAAACAACATACAAAAATATATAATTATACATTTACTAGAAATACCTACATAGTAGTCAAATAAAGACAGTTCATCTTACAGCATTAAGAAAACTGTATTTGAATAGTTTTGAAATTACTGTAAAATTGGTGTAAATGCTAAAATATCTTCAAACAATGTGCAAAGAGACTCTTAATAACACCATTGATCAATAAAATTTGAGATTATTCATGGCTATATAAAAATTAACCACAATTCTTGAAAATTCTTAAAAGAAAACACTTCTTCATAATGAGAAAATAAAGCTGAGTAAGTCTACCAGATTCTTAAAAACCGTGAAAAACGTCTAAGATTACATAGCACTGCGCGCCACAATGCCTTTAAAAGGCGCCTGCAAAATACGTCATCAGCTTTAAGTCTGAAAGAAGGCCGTGCAGGCAAGATGGAAGTGTGGCAAAGCAGCGCAGCGTCTCGTTCCCTATCTCAGGGAACCGGGTTACATATGTAACCTGAGACGTTCCCTTTCGAGGGAACTTGATGCTGCATCAGCTTGACGCTATGGGGAAGTAATACCCACTACGCCACAGTGAGGGAAGGCCTGCCCCAAATGCTGTGAAACATTGGCACAAAAACATCAGGAGCAGACTTAGACTTGTCAATCCAGGAGGACCTAAGTGTCTGGAGTTGAATTCAAGTCTAAGCTGTAAAATTGAATAAATTGTGCAGAGAGGACCATCTTGTTGCAGCACAAACATCACTTAGAGATGCTCCCCTAGACAGAGCTTTAGATGATTCTACACCCCTGGTACAATGGGCTCTTTATGCCCAAAGGTGACTAAGTCACAGGCCTCATAAGCCAGGGTAATAGCATGTGTGACCCGGTGAGATCAGTACTGTTTTGTGACCGCATTCTAGGTTGCAGCCACCAAAAACAGACTAAGAGCAGAGAGGTCTTACGCCACTGGCCTGAGCAGTGGACATAGGTCCTCAAAGCTCTAACTGGACACAGTAAGTGAAGCCTTTCCTGATCCGGCAACTCAAACAGCGGAGAACAGAAGGCCATGGGTGACCAGCTGCAGTGGGCACCTTAGGGATGTGGTCTGGTCTATGGTGCCAAATGGCTTACAGGGGCATATCCAAACAGGCAGGGTCTACTGATGGAGTCTGCAGATCCCTTTCCCCTTTTGAGTGATGTAAGAGCTAAAAGTGGAGCCACCTTAAGAGTCAGGAACTTATCTGACTCTAAAGCTGACCCTAGGGGCACAGATGGAGCCGAAGATAAACTGAGACAGAAGATCCCTCTTTACTGGGAGCTCCCAAGGGATGTCCAGGAGAATCATTATGTCTGAGAACCAGATTCAGGTCAGCCAGAAGTTTGAAGCCCCAGAGGAGCTGAATAAGTAAGGCTGAACCAGAGGGGACAGTGTGTCGACTTAGAGGCGACATTGAGCCTCCATTCCCTGGATCACAGCCCCTGCCTCAACGGAATATCTGCTCCCAGATTTGCATGCCCTGTGATGTACATGGCTCTGATGGAGAGCAGCATGGTCTCTGCCCAAAGAAGGATCTGCTGCACTAGCCTGAACAGGGGGCGCGAACGCAGCCCTCTCTGGTGATTTATGAGACCACAATGGTGTTGTCCGTATGGACTAAGAAGTGTTGGCCCTTGAGGTGTGGGAGGAAGTGTTTCAGAACCACAAACACTACCCTCATTTCTGGACAGTTATGTGCCAGGAGAGATAAGGGGCCTCCCACCAACTATAGACTGGACGGCCATCAAGAACCGTACTCCAGCCCATGAGGGAAGCACCCGTCATAAGAATCCTGTGACGACATAGGGTCTGAGCCACATAGAAAAGGTATGAAGCCCTCAGCGTGTAACCCTTACCACCCCTAGCGGGTGGATTTTGGGATTAACCCATCTTTCCTTAGCCAAAACTGAAACGATCTCATGTGCAGCAGGCCCAACGGAATCACATTGGCCACTGCTGCCATGAGTCCTAACAGCCTCTGAACCTGGAGGACTGTCAAGTGCCGGCCTAGCTGAACGCTGCTCACAGCAGCAAAGCATCAACTCCAGACTCCGCACTTCGTGAAGGTGTGAGGCGATAGGGCTAGGCCGAAAGGAAGGAAGCACTCGATATTGGTAAGCTTAGTCCCTGAAAGCGAACCTGAGAAACTTCCTACGTTCTGGCAAAATCTCTATGTAAAAGTATGCGTTCTTCAGATCTATTGTGACAAACCGGTCCTCTGACTGAATTTGACACACAATCTGCTTACTGTTAATCTGCGTCAACATCTTGAATATGCCTCTCCTTAGAGAGTGATTAAATGAAGCAAATACAGAATTGGACGCCGTCCTTCCAATCCCCATCCTTTTGGAGACTATAAAATAACACTTTTAAAAGCATAGATCTCTCATGTAAAGGGGAACATATTCTATAGCCCCTTTCGTCAAGAGAGTCTCTAGTTAACGGGCCAACACTAAATGCTGCTCTCCTACTACTACTACAGTCTGCAAAATGCCATTAAAACGGGAGGACGGGAGGCAAATAGAATTCTGTACCTTCTCTCTACTGTACTTAACAGCCATAGGGACAAACTGGGCAGAGGTTCAACGCTGCGAGAAAGTGTGAGATATCATCCTGTCTACCTGTCCAGTCTCCTGAAACAGCGGACTGGCAAGAGAAATCTGGACAGATAAACCGCCAGGTGCTTCTAGCCCTGAAACACCTGGGGTGTTTGTTGCTGCCTGTAGGCAGCAGAAGATTTAATGGAAGAAGAGTTGGATGGACTTTAAACAAGTCAGTCTGGTACGCCTGCAAAACTGCCATAGTGTGCAGGGACCCACCAGCCTGACCTGCATATTAGTTATATGTATGTAATTTGTATGTGTGTATGTATATATATACATATATGACATATATATTAATATTTATAGTATATATGGGGTAGAATATATGTCAATATAGATTTCATCTATGGACATTGGATATATGTGATACTATATTTGCGCATAGGCTGTGTGCGCTGTGTGCGATTCGGCGGAGAGCGCGAGGGAAGAAGGCGGAGCCCGTCTCCCGCTGCTGCTCCGCAACATCATGCTGCAAACCCCACGAGTGCAGCATCCTCCCTGCCTCGGCAGAAGAGACCCGCCCCGCGAGGTGCAGCTGCCCGGCTTCCATCTGACGTAAAGAGAGCGAGGCGGGAGCGAAGCGTCCTCAGTGGAAGCGATTCACACTGAGGGCAGACAGCTAGCGTGCTCTGCTCCCAAACAAACTACACACACATTGTGTCACCCGCCGTAGGGTGGCATACACTTCTAAACTTTAGAAGTCACATATAAATATTTTCTCTTCTGCTTTCTAAATACTAGCTGCTTCCTAACGCTAATATCTTCTTTTTATCTCTCTTAGACTGACTAACATGCAGACAAACAGGCTTCCTGAAGACAAGAAAGCTGATGACGTATTTTGCAGGTGCCTTTTAAAGGCATTGTGGTGCACAATGCTACGTCACATGACCTTGACCTGCCTATAAATAGGCCTGATTTTACACGTGTTCAGACTCGGGCGCGCCTAAAGCGCGTTCCCCATAGCATCAAGCTGATGCAGCGTAGAGTTCCCTTGAAAGGGAACTTTTTCTCTCACACCACAAAAAGAACATTCACTCTGCACGTCATGATTAATGACAAAAACAAAGGAATTAACAGCAACTGTGGTGCTTTGTACAAAAGTCTCCAATTTGAACAACAATTTTCTTCCAACCCAATTTGTACCACCATACATTATCATACAGTGTTCTATTTAACACTTTTTATTTAACACCTTAAAAAACATTTATATATTTTTTCTTTCACCTCATATAGTGTTAACTTCTGTAATCCTTTTCCTGTTAATACAACTCCAGAGAACCCTTGAAGATCAGGTTTGATATGAACAACCAAAACAGAATAAGGGTGCATAAACTTTTTTTCACACCAGTAATCTCCTTCCTCAACAGTCAATCTGTTTAATGTTTTCATGTGAGGTCAACTCTGTAGTGTTGGTAAAATCTGGTCCACCAATGTCAATAATTTGTTTCGACTTTGTGATCTCTTAAGTTCTTAATATATGACTTATACCAGGCATGGATTCACAGGACACACAAAAATGGGCTCCATCTGTTAAAGGCTCTTCTAATAACCAAAATAATTAGTTATTAGATTTTCGGTTCTGCTTAGTAAAAAATTTCTCAAACTTTAAAAAGACCTTTGTAGAAAGAAGGTAGTCCATTTGTTACAGTCCATTAAAAAACAGGTTATGTTCAAGCCTAAACCACCAGCTCACTTTAGAATTAAGATTATTACATTTCTCCAGACAATGTTAATGGTGCAATTAGGTATCTTTGAATATACTGAAGGCGAAATGTTGCACCTCTACTTGCTAGATGTACTAATCCTTGTCCTCCGTCTTTCATTTCATAGAGCACTCCTTGTGGTATCCAATTCAGTTTATCCCAAAAAAGTTAACCAAAATGGACTGCAATTTTCCAAGTAGTCCAGCAGGGTGATCTACACAAGCCAAGCGATGCCATAGAGCAGAAGATATTGAATTATTTATTATTTCAGTCCTTCACTAGTTTCAGAAGGAGCCATCTCCACTTTTCAAGCCATCCTTTTTCAAAAACATTGTCCCAGTTTTTCAGATATATTTTATTGTTATCCAAATATACTCTAAGAACCTTTCTTTTTCTATGTCAGTCCACCTGGTAATGTGGGAAGGCCTTCCTCCTATTTTCCAAAAGCAACTGCTTCACTTTTTTGTCCAATTTACTTTTGCAGAAGAAATCACACTGAAATCTTTAATAATTAACAGTAACACAATTAAATCTTTTTGGCCCTGTATTAAAACAACAACATTTGCATAGGCAGACAATTTAAAACACATTTCAGAAAAAGACAATTTCCACCCCCAGTCATGTTTCTGATTCTGATTAATAAAGGCTAAACAGACAAAGCATACAACATACCTAAAAGAGCACAGCTCTAATCCCACGTAAAATTCTAAACCACCCATTAACTTTTAAAACACTGTCAAAGTCATATTACAAAACTTTAATCATATCAATAAAACTTTAATCAAAAACCTCCAGCATATTCCAAAGGTACAAATGGTCAACTCTGGCCACCTTTTTTCTCAAAACTGAAGAAAAACTTAGTTGGGGATTCCATTTGTACTGCATTTTGAAAGCATGTGCCTGAATACCTAACAGACCATTCAATGCTTTTCTTTTGGTTTTAAGAACCTCAGTCCATCTCTGGTTTCCTGTGCACAAAATTGTACACTAATTTTGTAATGTCACAATTTCAGTCTCAAGTTCTTTCAATGACCTGGCAATGTCCCGGGAAACATTGATTGTGTATTGCTGTAATTGCTGTGTAATTTTTTCAACATTCCACCATTGTTGAAATGAACCATAAGAATTCTTTATATCTGTAAAAGAATTCCAAAAATACCAAAACATCTTTCAAGAAGAGAAACATTAAAATTCCATTAAGCACTTTGAGACTATATTAGCAATAAAGCCACTGAAAACAACATTAGTATGATCAGTAAAACCAACAAATGTTATACGTTATACCACAGTTTTGAACAATATTTAATTGATGTGTAAAACAATAAAATCCATCAAGCCGAGCCAGTAAAACAAAATTTTCTCTTGTCTGTGTCCAAATGTAACCATTGCTCTTTGTGAAACCATATATGGCTTTAAATGATTCCTATGTAAATTATAATTCTCTGTGTAGTTAAAATCCCCATCCATAAACATAATTCTCTGTGTTACAATTTGGTAGCAATGTATCAGTTTCATTTAAAAAGACCACTCTATTTACCCCTGAAATTGGAGCATAAACATTTATAAAGACTACATTTGTAATGAAGGTTCACACACAGGAGGATCCATTTGCAGTGTTTTTTTAGTTAACCAGGCAGACCAAGTTAAGCAACAGCAAACGGGAACAACTGAGACAAGGCAGAAGAGTAAACGTCACACAGGCGTGGGTCGAGGCAGGCAGCAAACAATCATAACCATTAGGCAGTCCGATAATCAGGGCAGGCAGCGAGTAATCCAATAACCAGGTGACAGTCCAATAATCAGGGCAGGCAGCAAACAGTCCAAATCCAAGTAAGAATATAATACAGTAACGGGTAATACAATAACCATTAGAAAACACTCAGTAATGTTGCTGGTGCAAAACAAGACTTCACACTGAGCTAAGGAAAGTCCAGAGTTTATATACACAAAGGCTGATGAGGTTCAGGTGAGCAAACATGAAGTAATCAAACCCAGGTATGGGGCACAGAAATGGCGCTAATATTCTGGAGAAGTCTCCCGCTGGTGGTGCGGAGGAGGTGGAGCAGGGACCTCCTCTGTTTCTTGCAAGGGAGTTTGAGTTGCAGATCTCTAGTGGAGAGCCATACCCATTGACCCGGTGAGTAGACAGGGCCAGGACATCGGTGCTGGTTGGCCTGTTGAGTCTGACGTTGCATATCGTGTAAGAGATGGGTATGTGTTCAGTCCCAAACCTCCTTACTACACTGAAGCCAATCCATGACTGAAGGTAGGTCCGTGGGTTCCCCGGACCAGGAGAACAGTGGTGGCTGGTAACCCAGAATACAATTAAACGGTGTCATCCTTGTAGCAGGCTTGATCAAGGAGTTCTGAGCGTTTTCCGCCCACATTAAGAAACGGCTCCAATTGTTCTGGTTCTGGTTACAGTATGACCTCAAGAAACGGATGATCTCTTAAGCCGTTCCGTCTTCCCATTGGACTGTGGGTGATAGCCCAAGGTTAAACTTATATTGATATTTAGCCCTTTGAACAGTTGGGACCAAACTCGAGACGTGAACTGAGGACCCCGGTCTGAAACAATATCCTCGGGTAAGCCATAAAGCCTTAACACTTGATTGATTAGTCATTTGGCTGTTTCAAATGCAGAGTGAAGGTTTGGCAGAGGAACTAAGCGGCAGGCCTTCAAAAACCGGTCAGTAATAGTAAGGATGGTGGTGTTTCCAGAAGAGTTTGGTAAATCAGTGATAAAATCTATGGAAATGTGGGACCAAGGGCGGCGAGGAGTGGGTAATGAGTGGGTAATAAAGAGTCTGGCTTGAAGCTGCCTGTGAGTTTTAGTTGTTTGACACACAGCACAGTTCTTAATGTAAGTGATTGTGTCGGAGGATAAAGTAGGCCAACAAAACTGGTTCTGAAGTAGGTGGATTGTAGCCGTTATTCCAGGATAACCGGAGCTAGGGGATTCATGAAGGGGATTCTGAGCGATCAGATGACGATGAAGAGTTTCCGGAATGAAGGTAAGGCTTTCAGGGCTCTCATTTGGGGGTGGAACCTCAACATTAATTAGATCTATTTTGGTGATAATGTCCCATTGAACCGGCGCTAGGAGGAGACTCTCGGGGAGTATGTTCTCATTGATAGTGGGGTTGGAAAACTCATCGGTTTGACGGGATAGTGCGTCTGCCTTTATATTTTTGGAGCCTGGGCGATAAGTGACAGTGCAGTTAAAACATGTAAAAAACAAAGCTCATCTAGCCTGCCGGGAGTTTAGTCGCTTAGCCGTTCTTAGATACTCTAAGTTCTTGTGATCAATCAGAACGGTGAAAGGATGTATAGTGCCCTCTAGCCAATGCCGCCACTCCTCAAGAGCTAGTTTCGTAGCCAGCAATTCTCTATTGCCCACATCATAATTCCATTCGGCCACGGAGAATTTCCTAGAATAGAATGCACAGGGAAACATTTTGAGAGGTGTGCCCTGATGTTGAGAGAGAACTGCCCCGAGGATAAACAAGACCTCTTACTCTAGTAAGAGTGCCGTTAATGGTGCGGCCACAGAGCTGAAACCTCTAATAAACCTTCGATAAAAGTTAGCAAAACCTAAAAAACGTTGTAGTTCTTTGATTGTTTGGGGGCGTGGCCATTCCGTTACTGCTTTTACCTTCTTTTTGTCCATGGACACCCCCTCTTGACAGATTATATAACCCAGGAAGGAGGTGCAATGGAACTCACACTTTTTCTCTTTGGTGTAGAGTTGATTCTGAATGACACGTTTGAGTACTGTTCTTACATGTTCCATGTGTTCTTCGGATGTATCCGAGTAGATATCGTCAATGTAAATAATGACCCATCTGTCAAGCAAATCTCTAAAAACATCATTCATAAATGACTGAAACACAGAGGGGCTGTTTGCTAGGCTGGAGGGCATCACCAGATATTCATAGTGACCGCTGGCTGTTAAGAATGCAGTTTTCCACTCGTCCCCGTCTTGTATGCAAATCAAATTATAGGCACTGTGCAGATCCAGCTTTGTGTAGAACTTTGCTCTGCGTAACTGTTCAAGGGCGGCAGGAAATACTAAGGGGAGAGGATAGCAAAATTTAACAGTAATGTCAGTGAGTCCACAGTAATTTATCTCTTTGATATGACCCGGTTCTCCACAGTAGAGGCACAGTTGGCACCGTACCCGGCGTTCTCTTTCTTCTGTGGTTAGACGAATGAAACCAAGCTGCATGGGTTCTGACGGCTCGTGTACTCTAGACAGGGAGCGTGGAGTAAAGTGAGTGGGGCGTCTAGAACGTACCAGATGATCCAACTGTATGGTGAGTTCAATGAGTTCCCACAAGTCTCTCCCCTCATCCCGACAGGCCAGCTAAGATTGCAATTCGGTGCTTAATCCTCTACAGAAGAGCAATTTTAATGTATCCTCAGTCCAGTCTGTCTGGGCCGCAGCAGGATGATTGAATACCTCTTGAAACTGCCTTAGAAAAGCAGTGGGTAAAATTAGTACCGTCCACCCTCCAGATAGCAGTAACCCAGTCCAGTGCCTTGCCTATGAGAAAAGAGCTTACGAAGGCTATTCGGCTGGAGTCAGTGGGATATAGGGTGGGTTGTCAGTGGGATATAGGGTGGGTTGTTGTGAGAGGAAGATGGAGCATTGTAGGAGGAAACCTTTACACCTGGTGGGGTTTCCGTCTGCCATGCGTGGACTAATCGGGGCGGCGGATGGTGCCGGGAATGTAACACATTGTGGACAGGGAGTACTGGGACTCGGAGCAGGCCGGGTGCCTCGGAGTGACTTCACAAGCTCTTCGGTTAGTCAAGTGGTTCAACTGGTGTTGCTGGGCGGCTAGTAGGGCAGCTTGATTTGCTACCTCCGTGGTCAAACAGGACACCACTGCTGGATCGTTGTTTGGCGAAGTCTTCTGTAATGAAGGGTCACACATATGAGGATCCATTTGCAGTGTTTTATTCGTTAACCAGGCAGGTAATCAAAATTACTTAATATTTTACAGTAGGCCAAAGTTTTCAAAAGTTACAAACAAAAATAGCCATTTTTATATCTCTGAACCAGTAGGTAGCGCTGTGACAAAACTCTAAGTATGCTCGTTATACCATAGCATTGTGCTGCTGTCCTTTATCTTCTTTAAGCGTGGAGGAGCAACTTTGTCTAAGGTGTTAGAAAAGAGGGGGTTAATATTTTCTGTTGCACTATCAAGGTTTTCAAAGTTATCTGTTATGCTAAGGAATTGAGACAGCTCAGATAGATTATTGATAAAACAATCTTCAGTGGCAGAAGTTATCATTCTACTGTATTTGTAGCAAGGAGCTGATTTTGTAATCATAGGTAAGTGTATGAAACAGGACACAAGATAATGACCTGAAATGTCTTTGCTCTGCTGCAGAATATTAATGTCATTAGCATTTATACCATGCTAATGAAATTAGCATTTCACCATTTCAGTTTAACATAACCTACAGTCCTGGATGCAAGAATGTAAGAGCTGACTCATTTTCCCATGCTCACCAATCCGACAGTCCATCTCCACTAGAACCCATTCTCCCTCCAGCCATCGTTGTAAGTCCCATTCAGTGGGATCTGGACGAGCAAATTTGCATAGCCACACATACTGAACCTACTCTGCTGGGAGGCCCAGAAGGTAAGACTTTTGTACCCACCTCCCTCCGTTTGAACCTTCTGGGCTTATTTCATGCTTTGTCAGGCTATGGACACCCAGGCAGCCAACAAACTCTCTTGCTACTACAATATCGGTACTGGTTGCCCATATGGCCCGAGATGTCTCCCAGTATGTCCAAGGATGCTTAATCTGTGCCATCTCCAGTAATCCACACCAGGTTACCTCTGGTAAACTGGTTCCACTACCCATACCACACAGGCCATGGTCCCACATTGGAATCAATTTCATCACTGAACTTCCCAACTCTAATTCCCACACCTGTATCTTAGTAGTTGCCGACCGCTTCTCCAAAGCCTGTAAACTTATTCCCCTACCTAGTCTCCCCACCTCCTTCGGAACAGCTGAACTACTCTTCCAACACATCTTCCTGAAGATATTGTCTCCAATCGTGGACCTCAGTTTATTTCCTAAGTATGGAAGTCATTCTTCAGACTTCTTGGAGTCACTGTCAGTTTGTCATCTGCATACCACCCTCAGACAAATGGCCAGACTGAGTGGAAGATTCAGGGGATTGGGAGATATCTACAGTCCTGTTGTCATGACAATCAGCAAAGTTGGAACCGTTTTCTTCCTTGGGCCAAGTATGCACAAAATTCACCCCTGCCAAAATCAAAAGCAGGCAGTGAGTATTTATTTACAATAATGTGTAAAGTGATGGAACGGGCGATACCCGGCCACCTATTCATTGCGTTCTATAAATGCAAGGTCTGTAGTGATGGCGCTAACTAAGTTTGTGTTTGAAATGCCTCAAATTATTGAGCGGACCAAGTGAGTAATTTTACTTCTAATTTATTTTGGATATTATTGAAACAACTTCATATTAAACATAACATTTCCAGTGTTTATCATGCACAGAGTAATCTAGCTTTGGAAATACTTTATCAAACACTGAACTTAGTGGGTACTATTAAGTTTCAGCTAATAAAAATGATGGCTCGTTCAGATTCTGCACAGATTACTGAAAGTTTTTATGCAGTTATAAAGCCTGACTCCTTTACCTTGGTTTAAGGATTGCCTAGATCAGGTGGGAAATGCCAAATTTCTAAGTTTGATTTATTGAAAGGATATTGACAAGTACCTCTGTCTGCAAGAGCTAAGAAGGTATCAGCTTTTAGAACACCTTCAAGATAATAAGTTATGCTTTGCGAAACACTCCCGCAACCTTCCAGCAATTAATGAATCATGTTATATCTGGCTTGAAGTGTTGTGCAGTATATTTAGATGATGTGATAGAGAAATTTAGGCATGATGGGATTTTATCATTGTTTTTGCAGGAATTTTTCTACTGTGGCTATGACAACAAAATATTGCACAATCCTGTTTTTTCGCTCTGTATGTTTTATTGGTGTATTTTATAGATAGTTTTTCTTTTTCCAGCGTGAGCTTTTTGTTTGATTTTTGTGGTTCTTTTGTATTTAAGTTTAAGTCATGTTTTAGCTTAATGTATTCACCTTGATACACAACCCACCAATCTTCCAGTTACACTTTTAATATGTTACACTGTATTATCTAACATAAATAATGTGATCCATTTGCATTATATTATTTGCATTTGCAATAATGCATTTGCCATGAGTCAAGGAAATAACAGCCTGTTTGATTAACAGACACCTAGGCCTTGCCCACACTATTAATTTGGTGAAGTTGTTACACTGTTGTGTTCTCTTTCCAGTTTAATCACTTATTTTGTTTATATTCGAAATGTAAGTTTGCGTGGCCTCCAGTGTTTTGAAAGATCCTGTCACAGTTCTCCCTGCAGTGAACAGATGTTTGTGATCCCTGATCAAAAGTGTCTGTCACATTATTCTGTTCTGGCTGTTGTCAATATAGTTAGAGTTCACTGCAGATAATGTGCTACAGTAAATATAATTATGAAGTAGTATATTGCCATTGTGATGATCTTCTAATGACCAATACCAATAACTTCTGACAGCTCAACATCATTACAGAATAAGACACTGAATAGGGTTTTACACAAATTCATGGTCACTCCTCTAAAGGTGCCTTGAGGTGGATCAGTACTATGAGTCTGTCATTAGGGTCTGCATTTATTTTTTAATTGTTTCATTGCTCTTTTTCTGCAGGGCACTGCTGGGCCGGACCCCACTACTGTATATTTGGACATGAGGGCCCTCCGTCATGACAGGTGCCGAAACACTGATTGGATCAATTCATGCTTTGTTTTTTATTCACTTTAGCTTTGTCTTTCTAGAACCCTTGAGCCATTGTATGACTATAGTCACATAATTATTTATTAACCAACATATTTCTATAGATTTGATCAGTTATAATCATTAAAAGTTATAATCAGAAAAGTGAACTTGAATTGATCCTTTGTATTCATGGCTCAGGGTTCGATTAGTTGAGAGAGGCTCACCACACAGTCTTCCACTGATGGAGTCCGGAAAGGTGAGAGACTGCACGCCTCACACAGCTCTTGCTTAAAACAACATGATTGGCTGATAAAGTTTATGTATTAAGTTACATGATCATCTTCATGGGGGTAAAGTTCATCTAACAGTTGGGGGGACAATAAATATAAAATTTCTTGACGACACAAATAATATAGCCATAATTGTACTTGTAAGGATATGTGTACACAGAAGAAAGCCTTACTACTCCTATTAGTGTAGCATGGAGACCGTGCCATTACATTTACATTTAGGCATTTACCAGAGACTTTTATCTTACTTACAAGGTGAGGAAATCAAAGCGATAAATATCCATTATTCTTAATCTCAATGTTTCTCTGGTTCAATAAAAAATATGACTTCAAAATATTCTTCTTATACTACAATATTGGCATTTTGGTGCACTACTTTTCTGTCATTTTATCTGGCCAACAACACAGTGATGGTTGCTTAAATAGATATTCAACTGCAGAAAAACCCACTGATCTACCACTTAACATCATATTGACCAAAACCCAACACAAGAGTACAGCTACAATATTAGCCTAATATTAGTTCACACACAGGCGTATTGCCATGTTAATTGTAGTGGATGACTTACTATCCAATAAACTACGGTATTTCCAAACAGGCTAGGTAACACTATAATCCCTAACACAGCGGAGCGGACTCATGGAAAAATACATTGGTTATCATCATTCCTTTGCAACGACTGATTTATTAATGACCCAGCATCATCAGTATTAGAGAGAAAAGTATCATTTCATCTGATGTAAATATAATACTCTTGACAGACACTTACTGGAGCTCCTGTGGAACTTTGTTCTCTCACTGGACTTGTGTGGGGTTACGGGGGAAAGCAGGCAGTGAAACAAAACACTGAGGCGAGGGAGGGGGACTCAACATGTTTCAAAATTTAAAATAAATTTTTTGCTTAGTTTGGGTTTGTATTGTTTTACTGTTTACACATTTATTTAAACTGTATATTGTTACACTATTTACTTCTATTTTTAGGGGGGGCAACCCTCAGATGAGGTTATATTGCTGTACTGAAGGAGTTATTTCTTCCCTTCTGAGTTTTTTTTATTGCTGTATTGTTTCACAAACTGTCATTTTCACTTAGATATTTCATAAATCACTTAAATAACACCTGTGTCACACACCCAAACTCCACCTATGATTCTATTGTATTTAAGCTTGTAACTCAATATGTTTACATTCATTACACTTATGGATTATAGAAGAACTCATAAATACTGTGTGCGTGTGTGTTGTCTATACCTTGTCACAAAACAAATATTCTGATACTTTTCTTTCAGTCTGTAATTCATAATCATTTATAAATAGATTTATGCAATAAGTGGTTTTGCTGTATTGTGAATAAGTCATGTCTGAAGGGTGTTGTTAGGCATGACGTGAAGTCACCCTTCAGCCATGACTTCACGATACAGCACTAGCCTGGAGGACCTTATCACTTTTATTAAACAGTTACCACACAATACAAATATTAAAGCCAAGAAATATGGATCAATGCAACTTCATTGAAGTAGAATCACTTCCTTTCACTGGAATAAATACCCTGACAAGCTGTGAACAGCAGCAGGTTTATCTTCATGTTTACATTGCTAAGGGTGGTTCTAAGGGTGCTGTGCAGTGATACACAGAAAATCACAGGACTTGAAAATCAAGGACTTGAACTTTCTGTTCCTAATTTTTTTATTCTGTTTCTCAACAGATTTTACCAGGGGTGAAGGTTATAATTGCTAACACTGAAACCAAAGGACCTTTGGGAGATTCTCACCTGGGAGAGGTGTGTTTTAAATAAAAGAGAAAGCTATATCATGTTGTGTTATGCATGATGTTCAGTTGTAAATGATGGAACTGTATGTGAATGTTGAAACAGATCTGGGTGAGCAGCCCTCATAATGCAACAGGATACTACACAGTTTATGGTGAGGAGGCTTTACATGCTGACCACTTTAGCACCAGATTAAGCTTTGGTGACACACAGACAGTGTGGGCTCGCACTGGATATCTCGGCTTCTTACGACGTACAGAACTCACTGATGCTAGTGGAGGTGATCACACACTTACACAATTACAAATCACACATTTACACTCATAAACAAACACTTAAAAGCTAGTAAAAATCACACGCAGTAGTATGTCACAAACTTGCACTAGTAAAAATCATACATGTACACTAGCAAATATCACACACACTAGTAAAAATATTTGTGGGTGGACGTTTAGTTTTCAGGTGAGACTGTTTTTCACTGATACATTCTGAAATTAAACCTTGAATGTCGATAACATGTTTAATGCTCATTCATGAAATGCTACATGATAAAGTCTTGGCTTGGCAGTCAGAGAAAGCAGTTCAGTTTGGTTCTGCACACTTTTGTAGAGCGTCATGATGCCTTGTATGTGGTTGGATCTGTGGATGAGACTCTAGAGCTGCGGGGAATGCGCTATCATCCCATTGATATTGAAACATCTGTGATACGAGCACACAAGAGCATTGCAGAGTGGTGAGCAATATTTTGATTCACAGTAAAAGCGTTGGACTCCTGTAGTTTAAACACTGGTCAAGCTGTCTTTAACTATTTTTAACTACAGCATGAGCTGTTTCATAGTGCAGACAATTATGACAATGGTTCATCCATTTTGTATGTGCATTTTTTTCCTCATACCTAAACTAATGAAATAACTCTCCCTCCAGTGCTGTGTTTACATGGACTAATCTGTTGGTGGTAGTTGTGGAACTTGAGGGCTCAGAACAGGAAGCCCTGGATCTTGTTGCCCTGGTGACCAACGTGGTTCTAGAAGAGCACTATCTTATTGTAGGGGTTGTAGTGGTGGTTGACCCTGGAGTTATTCCCATCAACTCCAGAGGGGAGAAGCAACGCATGCACCTGCGAGACGGCTTCCTCGCTGATCAACTGGACCCGATATATGTGGCCTATAACATGTGAAAATATTGAAAGTGGAGGAGAGGAACCAGATGACAGTGCATGTCCAAACATGCAGAACTACAGCTGAGAAAAGAGTTGGAGTTAAAATCTGCAAAAGTCTCTTCACTTTCTCTTTAACAGATGTTATTGGATTCCTTGATGGAGCTATGCAGTTTATTTTTATGTCAAACTGTCAAAATGCCTTGAATTTGAACTCTAACTTTAGTGTGTCAGGGCAAATGACTGCAAATACAATTTTATTTCCTGTTTACTTGTCCCGTGAGTTCAGTTATTCAAGCACACATTGTGCTGAATGTCCCCTGTGTGAAGAGTAGTGCCTGATTTCAAGAGCAGAATCCAGAGTCCGGAAGCAGTATGCAGAACATTGCTTTATATTACAAAGGCATGTGATAATGTATACTTTCATTTCATAGCATTGCTATCTGAGGGCGAAACAAAAACAACAAACCAAAAACATTGGCTTGTCTTTTTTTTTTACATTAACACACTTAGGTGAAGTATTTCTGTAATTTTACAGTACTGAGAGTGTTGTGGATATATATGCTGCGCTATACAGTTACAAGATAATGTTTCCCACCCAACTTTAGATGTCTGTGCACTGTTTGTTACTTCTAGTTCATTCTTTATCATGTTTTGTCTGTGTGCTTCTAGACTGTATAGGACAGTAATCAGGGTAATAATAATGAATAGATGAAAAGTCTTATTCAGGTAACCAAGTCCCAATCTAAGAACTATCTCTCTTTAACAATTTATAGGAGTACTTGTCACTTCAGGCTTGAGCTATTTTTAACAGTATGACAATTTTCATTTATAGTTAGATCTATTCCTGCTTCAGATGAATGTATAACAGCGACTTTTGTCTTCTACCTGTTATTATTACTATTAGTATTGATTGAGAAGGAACCGTTTCCCTTAATGCATAATTCCTTAAAATACAGCGTAGATGGGACAGTTATTTCAGGAATAATTAACACTGCAGCTGAGGGCTTGTAATGTTTCAGTCTTGTTACAGTGTGATGATAACTTGTCTTGTTCATACACACACATATAGATGCATTGGCCAGCACTGTACACATCACTTCTAACAACACTTACTTTTCATGTGTTCAAGGACAGGCCACAAGCCTGCTGTAATTATGTACAGAATTTGTTTTTTAAATTATTACTAAGATAACTTTTGACTTGGTTGTTGCAGCAACGTGAAGGAAAACCAAATGCTTCTCAAAGTTTCATTTCCTGACCAAGTGCAGCAAGTGGAACAACATGAGTAATTATGTAATATTTGATATTGCATTAGACTTGAGATATGAAGCTGGTTCTGCTGCATAGATTGTAAAGCACATACAGAAGCTGTATCACAGGAACACTGTTGTAACGTTGTTGATTTTTGCAGTTCTATCATTTAGTGAATTTTTGGTTGACAGCTTTTGGTTTATGTTAATGTTTCTTAATAAACAATTATGCTTTAAACTGATTTTAAACTGGCAGATTTTATTTAGACATTTTAATTCTAATGCAATACAGTGCAGTCATGATATACATTCTGCATATATATATTTAAAGAGAAGAGCCAGAATCCCAATATGCAAAAATATGCAATGATGAAAATTTCTATAATAAATGTTAGTAGTACTTAGCAAAGAATGACAAATCTAACAATCCAAATAGACAAAACAATCTCAAATGTCTCATTAGAAATCACATTTCTACTTAAATTTTATTGTATTTATTCTTGTATTATTTTTATTCAGTACATCACCCACTAATATACTGGTCTATATTTATTACATACATCAGTCATTAATATATTGGCCTATTTTGACAAAAAGCGATGTGGCTATATCCAGTGCTATTATGGCCTTGTTAACTGCCTGTTTGGAATCTGAGGAAATGGGTGACAATTTGGATATTGAGATTTTTGGCCATCAACACCAAGTTCAATCAGTTGCCTGGTAGTGTTTGGGTAAGGAACACAGACAGACATCTGCTGATAAAGGCCTGCTTAACATCTTTGGGATGCTGTCCATGTATCCTGTACATGACTACAATCAGGGGTTTCTCCAAAGCCTGGTGTATCTTAAACAGACACCACTCCAAGCTCTGTCCTTGTGAGCAGTGGTACCTTTGCTCTCTGATGAGACAGACAAGCCCATAAAGAAATTTAGCAGAAGACAAAAAAGCTGTGAAATCTGCGAGCAGATTTTAGTGTTCATAATGATCATTGGCAAGATGATAGTTGCTTAATTTTTCAAGAAATTAATTTTTTTTCCCAAAGTTACATTGTTGGAGAGTAGATTCACAGATTTACAGAAGGAAGAATAAACTGTACACAGAACTCCAAAGCATCTAAATGCTTAGTATTTTCCTCAAGCACAGCTGGATGAACTCAGAATTGGCAGAAATTCTGTCACATAGATCCACAGTGTACAGTATACACAGTGCAGTTTGGAAAATTGAAGTGCTTAGAATTCAGAATGAACGTTCTTAACGTAAATAAATCCTCTCTCATTTTTCAGATATTGTCTAAAACAGGCAAAAAGCATTCTTTCATGTTCACTTTTGTTTATGGAAACTCATACAGATAACAGATAATCCCACGGCTGTAAGAAGTTGCTCAAACTGAATGAGATAACATTATGAACCTGTTCCAAAACAACACTGCTGTTTCCTGTTTTCAGGAGCTCAGGGTCAACATATTGGTGACAAACATTTTGTGAGATCTTTAAAGTTTGTGTGGGAACTGAAAAAGATGTTGTCTATTAGTAGAACCCAAGTTCAATGAGAATGGAAGCTATTTTCTCATTTGATTTCAGAATCACTTTTGATACATTCCTCATTATGAGATTGTTTTGACGTGGGCAGATGACCGGTCAGATGGGACTTCTTTATCACACTGAAAACGCTTTTCATCTTGGAAGATTCTCTGTTGATCATCAAAAAAACATGATAGTCTACTCTGCTTTATGGAGCTGACATTGTTGACCTGGTAATTACTGTCTGAGTAGTTGTGCAAGTTTGGCTTTTGAATACTCTGCCTCCACAGCAATCGTTAAGTCCTTTTTTATCTTTCCCTTCCATTTAACTTTGTTGGGGTTTCCATTGACACTAATGTCTGCATACATTTCCTGATGTCTGTGGAAAAGACGGGTAAACCTTGTTATCATCTTTGGGGTGTGAGAATTGAAGATTGAAGAGGCAGCCCATTGAGCTTAGGATCTTCAGTAAAGGCAATTCCCTCATGCCTATAGCTATATGTTTAGATCTTTCAGATTTTTCCACCATTTTCTCAGCACGTCGAAGCAACACTGTGGAGAACAGCTTTGTCAGTGTGCTACAGCCAGCTACCAAAGCACCATTTCAACCAGTGGATTTGTCCTCACACACAATTTTTGCAGAATTGAGGCTTTAGAGGCTTTGCTCAGGGAGGTGGTATTCTTATTTTGCTGAATTAAAGTATGTAATGCAAAACTGCTAAAACTATAAATAAATACAAAAATAAATCTGCAAAGAAATGTAAAAAACATATAAATACAAAGATTTTTTACACATTTATTTATTTATTCATTCATTCACTGGTTTATTTAAACTTTCATTCATTTTCACATTTATGTATTTATTTAGGCATTTATGTCAATTTATTTTTTTCCACATTTATTAGTGGTGCTTGCAAGGCAAAGCATCACTGTAACTCTCCTGCATACTACTATTACTACTTTTTTCTGGACAAAACTGGTCCAGACTCATCCATAACTTGTCCTGCACAGTTTGTTGTAGACCCACGAATTGGGTGTCAAATCGACCGGCTTATTGAGGAGGGGTGTGCTATGACTTTTATAAGCGATCGGGTGTACAATGTTTATAGGGCGTACGAAAAAGTGGGTGAAAAATTCCATAGACTTAACATTGGGCTGAATTTTGTAACATTATAGCTCCAATCAGAATATTTGGGGTCATGTCGCTTGGCTTAGTAAGCAGCAACAAATGGGGGCATTTCAACTTCATAGCCACACCCTAGGAACCAGTAACAGTACCCTAACAACTACCCCATTGACTTCCATTTAAAAAAGTGAGAGGCATCAAAACATCATAGAGACAAGTGGGTGGCCTCTTTTGACTTCAAGACTGTCAAGTGGTCTTTAATAATTACCATGGAAACTGTCCAGCCATGCCCTAGCAACCATTTAGATCACCCTAGCAACTAACATGAATTAGCTATATCTATACACCAGAACATTATAGAGACATGAGCGTTGGCTCTTTTGATTCACACACATCCGTCTATCGGTTTTACCCTGTTAACTGTCTAGCTACACCCTAGCAACCATTTACTGTATCCTAGCAACCAATGTAATACAATGAATAAGCCATATCTCAGCATTCGAACATTGTAGAGACATGCGAGTGGGCTTATTTGACTCTGGCTGTCAGTGGGCTTTAATATATAGATATTGCCCTTGCAACTAGCAACAGAGACAACAGCATGACTAAGGTTAAGCTCTTGTGAATAGACCTTGGAACATATCCATCAGCTGCACGGTTAGGCCTTGCTCAGGCTTGCACAGCTTCACCTGAACCACAGCTCAGTTGTACAGGACTGAACCAGCTGAATGCCTTGGACTCCAACCTCCTCCTCAGTGCAACGGGTTCACTACTCTGTGATTGTGGCTACTGGAGAGTAATTCTGTGCCCTTCCCACTGTATGCAACTTGCATGACCAGTGGAAGACGCCAGACTGATCCCTAACCCGACTGTGTGAAACGTAAATATAGTTTTTAACCAAATCTCTTTCAGAGACCTTGGCACTCCTTAATTGCAATGTAGAATTTGTGTATTGCCATCCAGAAGAAATTACTGGTGTCTTTCTTACTAAAGTTAAGTTGACTACCTAGTAATATTTCTCTAGTATTACACTTTAACAGCAGCATTGCATTTATAAACTCTGGGTTCGTCATATTTACTGCTTCATGTGATGCAATATTCATTCTTATCTGGTCATTAAGTGTTGTTAGTAGTGTTATATCCTTTATCCCTATCGTCTAGTGTTATTTCCAGCCTGAGGAAGGGTATCTGCCAGGCCAAATTTGCACGCAAGCGAAGGATTAAGGAACACTTCAACTCCACTGACTCCCGGCGTATGTGGCAAGGCATACAGTCTATCACAGACTACAAACCACCCGGCACTGTGACTCCTTCCAGCTCTGCCTTCATCCCTGATGAGCTTAATCATTTCTATGTTCGCTTTGACAGAAAAAACAGGGAGGGCTCCCACAAAGTGGAACTCAAACCTTATGATCTGCCTCTCGCACTCTATACCTCAGATGTTTGCTCTGAACACTGGTGTGCCACAGGGTTGCGTGCTGAGCCCTCTTCTGTACTCCCTATTCACCCATGACTGCGCTTCTGTTTATGGCTCCAACACCATAATCAAGTTTGCAGATGATACCACGGTGGTAGGTCTGAGATGACAATGAGTCGGCCTACAGGGATGAGGTACAGCACCTGGCTGTGTGGTGGACCAGTAGGCTCAGGAAAAGCTTCTTCCCCGAGGCTGTGACCCTGCTGAACACACCACCTTCTAATTACACCCGCACTGGTTCCAGTATTTATGAACTCAAGATTTGCACTATTTATATTTGCACGATCTGTTCACTATTACTACTACTAATACTTTGCGCATATGTACATTCTTTAACGGTCATGTTACTTGCACTGCCCATATTTTGCACCTACTGTACATTGTTCAAAGGTCATGCTGTTTGCACTACTTATACACAATGTTTTTGCACATATAACTATCTGTATCTGTGACTTTATTGCTGCTGTTTTTCCATACCTTTACACATAACCCTATATTTGCACCTGCTGTTCATATTACATACATTTCCTGTAAATTTTTTTTAAATCCCTGCACTTATCTGTATATATAAATCACTATATGGTTAAATCACTATATGGCACTTCTGGTTCGATGCTAACTGCATTTCATCTGTACTTGTACTCGGCATCATGACAGTGAAGTTGAATCTAATCTAATCTTGAATCTTGCAGATGGTTGGTTAAACCAATCTGTCTATTTCCTGACCTGGGCCCCAGTTAGTCAAGTATTAGTAGTCCTAATAAGACTGCGTATCAGTAATTATAAAAAAAAATGAAATTTTGATTCATATTTGCAATGGGATGCCAAAACATTTGCCAGAACTTGGGTGGGGCTAGTTTTGGTTACCCTGAAATACGTCAGGAAAGGAATGAGATATGGTCTCCAAACTTGGCAGATGAGAAATGTTAAAAATGATATATTTCTATTGTAAATTACCAGAATTACTGAAATATGTCATTTTCATCTCTTACAGGTTTGTTAAATAATACAAAGTTTCACAAATACTTTTAATATGTGGAAAACAGGCCAATCTGACATAACATGCTAACTTTTATAGATGTTCCTTTATTGGCTGCAGTTTTATATTTTTTCCACTAGAGTGAGCAATATGACATTTTAAAATATTTAATAAGTACATTTAATGCAAACATTCTCTTGAAACCGCAAACCAGCTCATAGAATGCAGCAGTCACTTTATCTTATGAGGAACTTTGCTAATCATAATTCATTCAATGCTAAGTTTAATGAATATGTTAAATGAACATTAAGGCATTTAAATGATGTCACAGTCACGGGAAACGAACCCAGACGCAGACAGCGTTTTAACTGTGTTAACAGAAAACACAGGGCATTAAATAACATGAGACAGAGAACACGGGGGCATTAAATAACACAAGACAGAGAACACGGGGGCATTAAATAACACAAGACAGAGAACACGGGGGCATTAAATAACACACAGACAGTGAACACGGGGGCATTAAATAAGACGAGACAGAGAACACGGGGGCATTAAATAACACACAGACAGTGAACACGGGGGCATTAAATAAGGCGAGACAGAGAACACGGGGGCATTAAATAACACACAGACAGTGAACACGGGGGCATTAAATAAGACGAGACAGAGAACACGGGGGCATTAAATAACACGAGACAGAGAAGACGGGGGCATTAAATAAGACGAGACAGAAAACACGGGGACATTAAATAACACACAGACAGAGAACACGGGGACATTAAATAACACACAGACAGTGAACATGGGGGCATTAAATAACACAAGACAGAGAACACGGGGGCATTAAATAACACGAGACAGAGAACACGGGGGCATTAAATAACACACAGACAGTGAACACAGGGGCATTAAATAACACGAGACAGAGAACACGGGGGCATTAAATAACATGAGACAGAGAACACGGGGACATTAAATAAGACGAGACAGAGAACACGGGGACATTAAATAATATGAGACAGAGAACACGGGGGCATAAAATAACACCAGACAGAAAACACGGGGGCATTAAATAAGACGAGACAGAGAACACGGGGGCATAAAATAACACGAGACAGAGAACACGGGGGCATTAAATAACACAAGACAGAGAACACGGGGACATTAAATAAGACGAGACAGAGAACACGGGGGCATAAAATAACGCCAGACAGAAAACACGGGGGCATTAAATAACACGAGACAGAGAACACGGGGGCATAAAATAACACCAGACAGAAAACACGGGGGCATAAAACAATTCCAGACAGAGAACACGGGGGCATTAAATAACACGAGACAGAGAACACGGGGACATTAAATAACACGAGACAGAGAACACGGGGGCATTAAATAACACACAGACTGAAAACACGGGGGCATTAAATAACACAAGACAGAGAACACGGGGGCATTAAATAAGACGAGACAGAAAACACGGGGGCATAAAATAACGCCAGACAGAAAACACGGGGGCATTAAATAAGGCGAGACAGAGAACATGGGGGCATAAAACAATTCCAGACAGAGAACACGGGGGCATTAAACAACACGAGACAGAGAACACGGGACATTAAATAACACGAGACAGAGAACACGGGGGCATTAAATAACACGAGACAGAGAACATGGGGGCATTAAATAACACGAGACAGAGAACACGGGGGCATTAAATAACACGAGACAGAGAACACGGGGGCATTAAATAACACACAGACAGAGAACACAGGGGCATTAAATAACACGAGACAGAGAACACGGGGACATTAAATAACACACAGACAGAGAACACGGGGGCATTAAATAACACGAGACAGAGAACACGGGGGCATTAAATAACATGAGACAGAGAACACGGGGGCATAAAATAACACCAGACAGAAAACACGGGGGCATTAAATAAGACGAGACAGAGAACACGGGGGCATTAAATAAGACGAGACAGAGAACACGGGGGGCATAAAATAACACGAGACAGAGAACACGGGGCATTAAATAACACACAGACAGTGAACACGGGGGCATTAAATAACACAAGACAGAGAACACGGGGACATTAAATAAGACGAGACAGAGAACACGGGGACATTAAATAAGACGAGACAGAGAACACGGGGACATTAAATAACACGAGACAGAGAACACGGGGGCATAAAATAACACCAGACAGAAAACACGGGGGCATTAAATAAGACGAGACAGAGAACACGGGGGCATAAAATAACGACACAAACAGACAGAAAACACGGGATAAATAACGCCAGACAGAAAACGGGGCATTAAATAAGGCGAGACAGAGAACATGGGGGCATAAAACAATTCCAGACAGAGAACACGGGGGCATTAAATAACACGAGACAGAGAACACGGGGGCATTAAATAACACACAGACTGAAAACACGGGGGCATTAAATAACACGAGACAGAGAACACGGGGGCATTAAATAAGACGAGACAGAAAACACGGGGGCATAAAATAACGCCAGACAGAAAACACGGGGGCATTAAATAAGGCGAGACAGAGAACATGGGGGCATAAAACAATTCCAGACAGAGAACACGGGGGCATTAAATAACACGAGACAGAGAACATGGGGACATTAAATAACACGAGACAGAGAACACGGGGGCATTAAATAACACGAGACAGAGAACATGGGGGCATTAAATAACACGAGACAGAGAACACGGGGGCATTAAATAACACGAGACAGAGAACACGGGGGCATTAAATAACACACAGACAGAGAACACGGGGGCATTAAATAACACGAGACAGAGAACACGGGGACATTAAATAACACACAGACAGAGAACACGGGGGCATTAAATAACACGAGACAGAGAACACGGGGGCATTAAATAACATGAGACAGAGAAGACGGGGGCATTAAATAACACGAGACAGAGAACACGGGGACATTAAATAAGACGAGACAGAGAACACGGGGGCATTAAATAACACGAGACAGAGAACACGGGGGCATTAAATAACACAAGACAGAAAACACGGGGGCATTAAATAACACGAGACAGAGAACACGGGGACATTAAATAACACACAGACAGAGAACACGGTGGCATTAAATAACACAATTTCTCTTATGCTTTGTCTTCTTGGTTTTTTTGTAAACAGTATATTTATAGTATATAGCTGCGTAAGGGCAGAGTTTACCATGTTTTGGTGTCTGTCATGATTGTAAACTGTACATTGTAAAATGGCCCCCAAACAGTGAGGATAGTGTAATGTGGAATAATAATAATGTCAAATAATCCTAAATTTTATCAAAAAAGCAGTACAGTAAACTTATAAGATTTAGTCATTTAACTTTTTCCTTAGATTTTTAGTCACTTAATTTTTATTAGGCAGCTTTATATAAACTACTTCAGCTGTATACATCATGCATTCATGTATATGATGTATCATGAATCTGTACCAAACACGTATTCATAAGATACACAAGATTCAATCTCATAAATACATATCACACTTCCTGTATCCACCATATTTAAACAATACCATGTCAAACAATCATAGTGGGGTATTGCTGGTTGATTTCTCACTGACTTGCAGTGTTTTCTACTGCCTGTTCATTAATTATCTGTTATGACTGTGTGTTGGCTTTTTGGAATTTAGATTTATTTAGTAGCGATGGCAAAGTAAAGCTTTATAAACCAGCAAAGCTTTTAACACAATTGTATAACAAAAAGGTTCATTACGCAAAGTTTTTCAAATGAGAGCTCGACGAGAACCTTTGCTGGTGAAGGTGAGGGAAAGCGCTGTGTCGCAAAATGTTTCACAACCGACCAACACATTAAATAACAACAATCTGTTCCCTTGCACATAAAGATAACATTTGTCCTGTTTATAAACAAATAAAACTCATGAATAGAGGACATAAATAAATGCAAGTGCATGCACTTAATTTTTCTAATAGTTGAAAATTAAAACTAAAAAGAGAAGCAGGCTTTCACCCTGACTGTCAGCTACAACTTGGACAGAGGATCAGGCACTGTCATACTTTGCACGAAAGGCCTCAAAATCTATGAAGTTTTATTATTATAATCCAACTAAAAGGGAGCAAATCAAAACTTTAAAAAACTTTAGAAATAAGAAATAACTTTAGAAAGAAAGAATAATTAATTATATTAATAATTTCTCTCTAATGTATAAAGTTATAGGCATTCCTGTAAAAAAAATAAAAAAATAAAAAATCATGGTAGGCTGGCGAGCGGTGGACTATAGGTCTTTATCCAGCGTTTTCCAGCTTATTACACTACTTTCCAAAACAATATATGAAAAATGACATGACATGTTAGGGTGAAGATAGGCAGAGATGTATTGATTTCTTCCCCTGATAATAGCTGGTGTGCCTTCTACCTTGCACACGGCAGTTTAGCAAACAAGCTTAATAACTAAATATTAGGCTACTGTTAATTATGCAGTTAGGCCTAATAAATGTGACACTATGCCAACATGAACGGGACATCCCAATTGACCATGAGTGCATTAGGCAACTTGGGGTAATTATATGAAAAATGTGAATTAGAACACAACAGTTGCCTATTGCATCAGTCACAATTCATTTCAGCAGTTATTATGAAGTAATCCACTAAACCATAGCTTTGAGTCCAATAATTGCATAATAACAAGTGTGATTTAAGTCATAAATATTAGGCTTCACATCAAAATAAATTCACAACTATATTATTAGTCTTATTGGGCAAAATCAAATGAAAGTTTTCCCACATTTCAGAACGGCCTTTCATTGCAATGGGTTTCATGACAAAATCTCACAACTTGTAACAATAAACTCTGCTAAACTCTCACAATACAACCCATGAGAGCGAGCCCTGTGTCACGTGTTTTTAAACCTTTGAATCAGAGTATGAAGCAGTCATGTGGGTGTCTGTGAAATGAAGCTTGATCACATGATTTTGATCGAATCAAGCATTGATACAAAGCTTTACTGAAAATCATTTTATTTTTTTGACACACGCCTTGGAGCTTTGATGTCATGGTTAACATCATATTTATTACAGCTGTTATGCTTCCTACATTTAAGCTTCTTCATACATGAACTAAAATTAAACTATATACAAAGTCCCACATTATAAAACTGTTTTCCTGTCTTCACTATGCTATCCTACAGATAAAGGTAAATATCCTACAAATAACACAGGTCTAGGGATCGGTGTTATATTACTTTAAATAAAAATAAAAAGCCATTTGTTTGTTCAAATATCTAAATGCAAATCTGACATAAATTACCAGGAGACGTCAGTGGTGAAAAAGAACCTTTGTTACAATGTGAGCATTGTGTCTGAATAAAGGCCAATTGCACAATATTTAAATCTGGCATCCCTGACTTGACCCTGTGGTCCAGTTACAAGATTCAACGATTCCGTGGTTGTGATTGGACAGGTCAGCTCGGTACATGTTGAAGCAGCCAATGGAATGAATCGGGCATGACAGATGGCGGTACAGTAAGCGCGAGCGCCGCTTCATTGTGTCACACACAGCGGTTTCTGGAGTCCAGCGGAAAGAAAGCGATCAAACCATGTCTGAGGTCAGTATCAGATCAAACCATGTCTGAGGCCAGTATCAGATCAAACCATGTCTGAAGTCAGTATCAGATCAAACATGTCTGAGGTCAGTATCAGATCAAACATGTCTGAGGTCAGTATCAGATCAAACATGTCTGAGGTCAGTATCAGATCAAACATGTCTGAAGTCAGTATCAGATCAAACATGTCTGAGGTCAGTATCAGATCAAACATGTCTGAGGTCAGTATCAGATCAAACATGTCTGAAGTCAGTATCAGATCAAACATGTCTGAGGTCAGTATCAGATCAAACATGTCTGAGGAGTGTCATGAGCAGATTTCAGAGCAGATTACAGAGCAGATTTCAGAGGAGATTTCAGAGCAGATTTCAGAACAGATTTCAGAGGAGATTTCAGAGCAGATTTCAGAGCAGATTTCAGAGGAGATTTCAGAACAGATTTCAGAACAGATTTCAGAACAGATTTCAGAGCAGATTTCAGAGCAGATTTCAGAGGAGATTTCAGAGCAGATTTCAGAGGAGATTTCAGAGCAGATTTCAGAGCAGATTTCAGAGCAGATTTCAGAGCAGATTTCAGAGGAGATTTCAGAGGAGATTTCAGAACAGATTTCAGAACAGATTTCAGAGGAGATTTCAGAGCAGATTTCAGAGCAGATTTCAGAGGAGATTTCAGAGCAGATTTCAGAGGAGATTTCAGAGCAGATTTCAGAGCAGATTTCAGAACAGATTTCAGAGCAGATTTCAGAGCAGATTTCAGAGCAGATTTCAGAACAGATTTCAGAGGAGATTTCAGAGCAGATTTCAGAGCAGATTTCAGAGCAGATTTCAGAGCAGATTTCAGAGCAGATTTCAGAACAGATTTCAGAACAGATTTCAGAGCAGATTTCAGAACAGATTTCAGAGGAGATTTCAGAGCAGATTTCAGAGCAGATTACAGAGCAGATTTCAGAGCAGATTTCAGAGCAGATTTCAGAGCAGATTTCAGAGCAGATTTCAGAACAGATTTCAGAGGAGATTTCAGAGGAGATTTCAGAGCAGATTTCAGAGCAGATTTCAGAGGAGATTTCAGAACAGATTTCAGAACAGATTTCAGAGGAGATTTCAGAACAGATTTCAGAGCAGATTTCAGAGCAGATTTCAGAGGAGATTTCAGAGCAGATTTCAGAGCAGATTTCAGAGGAGATTTCAGAGGAGATTTCAGAGGAGATTTCAGAACAGATTTCAGAGCAGATTTCAGAGCAGATTTCAGAGGAGATTTCAGAGGAGATTTCAGAACAGATTTCAGAGCAGATTTCAGAGCAGATTTCAGAGGAGATTTCAGAGCAGATTTCAGAGGAGATTTCAGAGCAGATTTCAGAGGAGATTTCAGAGGAGATTTCAGAGTAGACTGTGTTCAGTGAGCGCAGAGCGAAGCTTCCTGAAACACGGACACCGTTCATGCGGTTTTGTTTCGAGGGTTTAAAACAGTCGCACCTCCGGCTGCACGGTGAGGCACAGCGGTCACTTGCCCGTGTTGATCTGAAACCATGACTCAGATGAGCGTTTAGGAACTACAGCTGTAGGTTATTTTAGTCACGGATAAATTTATGTTAATAAAAGACACTTCAAGATACTGTAGATTTGTATTTCAATAATATTCATTGCGGTGCTTTTGACGTGTAATCAGCTTTACACGCAACCACTCCGAACGGGATCGAAGCAACGATCAGTCCATCGGAGTCAACGCTAACAGTGAGGCTGACGGGCGCCTCGTAAGCGTCACGGGACGACGCGTTCACAGAGATGAACATCAGCTCCAGCCTGCAGGAGATCGCCACGCCTGCGTGACTGTATGGTGCCCAGATAGGTTTTATAAATGCAGGTCCAGAAATGGAGCTTCCCCCTAGACCCCGAGCACATGTTGATTCTCCTGACCTACATATGTGTGTTTCCAAAGTGTTTTAAGGCCGATTACTTTAAAACCATGTCAGTGAGCAGTAGCATACAGGTTTTGTCAGGATAACAGATTCTGTTTGTGAAATACTACAAATCAGCATTTATGGAACATTTCCGACACATTAAAGCACTAGAACTAATTGTTGTAAAAATGTTATTCAATATTAGTATTATGACTATATGCTAGTTGTTTGTACTGTTGTTAAATTGAGGAACACACTGTAAAAATACTAATCCCATTCTGGGCATATTGGCCTTACCTGCTCTTCCTCTCTCATCTCCATCACTTTCTCTCTTTTTCTTTCTATTCATTTTTTTGTCTTGCCCTGTAGTTCTTTCCTCCACAAAGCATATCTTTGATACAGTCTTTTTATTGTCATCTGTGTCAGAATGTAAACACAGGATCAACTGATATTCATATGTTTTATGAATCATTTTCCTACCAAGAAAGCTGTAAATAAGTTCATTCAAATCAATCACAATATGTGCACATACTTTATTAATCTTATATCTAATAAGATGAAAACAGATTTGTCAATGTCTTGCCTCATTGACAGTTATGAATTACATAAGGCTACATTAATCTTATAAATTGTAATTCTTAATGGTGAAACAAGTGCATTAAACAGGAACACACACCAGCAGTTTAGAGATGACACAACACTTTGTGTCATCTCTAAACTGCTGGTGTGGAAAATTATATTGGGAAAGGTCCCCAAGCAGAGACTCCAACTCACATAGCCAAAGGCACAACCACACTCTGTCAGGGCACTGCACTGAGGCTATCGGCAGATTAACAGATTAATATATGTATATTTTATTAATATACATTTTTATTAAAGTTTTTTTACAACTAAATTTTGAACAACTTTTGCGTGGTTTTACTCCGCTCGTGTCTAGCCTAACAACACACCTCAGCTGTTCTAAATTTACTGTTAACCACAGCTTCACTAAGCTTATTGCCTTCATAAATGAGTTTCAAGTGACCGTTTTTGAGTTCCACTCTTCTCAGTGCTCCAAAGCTCTTATGGACAGTAAGAATGAAAGAAAGTGGTGATTATTTCTGAATGGAACGCAACAGAGCATACAATACCCATACACTGGACCTTTCTCTTGGGCATTTTGAAAAGTGTGAGAAATGATTTGATCCAGTACGTAATCGTGCTAAAGGCTGCAGCGAGGATATCTTGGGTGCGCTGCTACTTACCGAGTTCTGATTGGCTAGTTACCGTTATTTTACCAGATAAACCATAGTTACCGTAAATGATAATAAGTAGAGAATTTTAATACTGTATTTGCACATTAAGCTTTACATAATACACAGCATTCATAAAATAAAGGATATAGTATTGGGGGATGGTGGTTTTACAGAGGGGATGCTTTTTGTCATATAGTCAGTCAAATATTATCATATAGTTTAGATGCTTACATATTGCACCTTATGACCGTTAACCAAAGCGTATCTCTGGAATTTACTGTCAGTGCCTGTGACCATAAACCCCACCTTCTTTGATTTGATTGGTCATCATCTCTTTGACATTGAAGAGTGCTGTTAGACCGCTGAGGCAGCTCAGATAGGAAAGTCAGTTATCTTGGTGTTTACAATATCCTTGTAGAACCAAAGCAGAATTATATTAGGCACTTACAGTCCATTCAGAGATAATTCAGACCCTTCACTTTTTCAATTTTGTTATGTTGCAGCCTGATACTACAATCGTTTAAATTCATTTCTCATTAATCTACACTCAGTACTCATAATGACAAAGTGAAAACAGAAAATTATACATTATTTGTCTAATATTTCAACGACCAAGTCAAGTATTCCTTACATATTTACTCAACACTCAAAAAAAGATGTTCTGTATGATCAAGCGGTTGTATTGTAGGCTGCATTTCAGAAAGCGGCAGAGGAGGTGAAACAGCTGAAAGCGAAACCATCGGATGCTGAGATGCTGGAGATTTACAGTCTGTACAAACAGGCCACCATAGGAGATGTAAACACAGGTGAGCTTTTCTCAAAACCTGTAAACATTCTAGCCAGAGTTATACTGAACATTTAAATAAAAGCTGATAAATATAATAAAGCAAAATTGCAGCCTATAAAACATTGTGTGCTCGTTTCTTCCAGCTCGACCTGGCATGTTAGACTTTGCTGGCAAGGCCAAATGGGACGCCTGGGAGTCAAAGAAAGGTCAGTGACCAAGACCAGAGATGTTTATCTTACTCTGCTTGTTCTTATCTGTCTATCTCTCTTAGACATATCTTTCTCCGGCTATTTTCAGGTATCAGTAAAGAGGCTGCCATGGACGCATATATTCTGATGATTAAAACTCATGACAGGGCAGCCTGCCTTTACCTGTACTGTATGGTTCTCCCATAAAACACCTTAAGGCCTCTATTGTGTCCCCTTATAAAAGTGTTACAGTTCTGCTGTAGCTTGTGGAGTCTGTTCTGTGTGAGAGAATAGGCACAATCTTTGCAGGCCAAGAGAAATCTTTCACCATCAACAATGTAATGAGAAGCTCCAATTAATGAACATTTTTTAAATGCCATAAAATCACGTTTTTCAAAACCTTTGTTTACAATGTGTTTACTTTATAATTGTTGTTCAATAAATATGTTTTGGTTTTGCCAAGTGTTATGTAATGGGAATGATGGTTAGAGGATAATAAAACCTGCATCAATTGTAGTGTTGCCAGTACTTGTAATTATCAGCGTCAGTCCACGGCGGACCGACTTACTGTCAGCATTACTGTATATCTGTTACATGAGGGCTTCTGCATTCATTTCTGTTAAAATATGTACGTTAAAATATTTTGAAAGAAAAAAATCTAATGATCTATTTTCCTCTGTGAGTGGAACAGTAATATGCAGTACCTGAAATAGAAGTGCTTAAAATAGTGTACTCTATATGGTTGTTAGTGGGGAGAAAAAAAATTTGTGTAATACAGAGTTGTTAATTTTTATTGAAAGGGGTATTTAAAAGTTAAACATAAAAAACAATTTGGAAAAGCTGGAAGTTAATCTCCTACCAACAGTCCTCATAAATCTATTGCTGCACAATGGCAGCAACAGATATCATCCATTTTCCTCTGGATGCGGTGTTTGCTAACTGTCTCTGATCAGGTAGGACCTGTTCCACGAGAAGTCCACTCCTCTTTTTCTGAACATATTTTGCCATTGTCTTTTATTGTGTACACCACTGTTGTTCTCCTGTCTGCTGCTGTATGTGATGGTCACTGGTTGCTCTCCAGTCACCAGTCATGTTTGGTCTATGGTATTGTAAGGCAGCTGGTCTAGTGATCAGTGCTGAGTTTGTTTGAGGGAACATATCATTAAACAAAAACACCATTTGAAGTTTGTTCCCATGATATGCTTCCATGCATCCCTTCATGTGGCCCTGATACCCTGACTTTCACCTCCCTCTCACACTACCCCTCCCTCTATAGGTTCAGATCAATGGAGCTCACTGAGCATAGATGTGCAACATACAGTGTGATGCCATTGGGTTTTTATTATTGTGGGATACAATGTTCTAAAGGATAAAAGGCTTAGAAAATAATCTACACCCGGACTTTCACCTGGACTTTGTAGTTTTAACTATTTCAGCAGGGTGCCCCTTCAGATCCAGACCAGACCAGCCCCTTCAGATCCAAGTGTACCAGACCAAATCCTGGCCATAGAATGAATGACTCTTTGTCTTATCTGTGTATATAAGGTGGCTAGGCAAAAGTCTTGAGAAAGCGTTCTGTAACCAGAACTTCCCACACAAAGGCTGTGTGTCCCAATTGCCAGGTATGACATGAACTCAGTTATTTATGGATTGATTGATTTAAGTGTAAAATTGTATGTAGCAGTTTGAATAATTATTATTAAATTATGAGCAAGTAGAACGTCTACAGCATAATGTGCATAATGTGCATAATAACAAAAAGTAGACAATTCCAGAATAACATAGCAACCAAATTATGTTCAGCATCAAATAGGAACCATCATTAATCTAAATTGGAGTCCGATTAAAATTAGAAACCTGGAAAAGACCTCTGGAAGAGGTGGATGGACTGGGTGCAGGATTGGTGGCAAGTAATGGGAAAGACTCTAGTTGATGCTGGACCCTCTGGGCTTGACTTGTGCTGCTGGTGGGGCTAATGGCTGCCGGACGGGTGGTGACTTTTGTATTGCTGTTAGGGGCGTTTGTGACACTTCTTGATGTCTTTGACATTCTCACGTTCTGGTGCCAGTTCATTGCCACATTCCTCTTATTCCTCAATACACAACAATAAACCAGTTTAAAAACCTGCAAAAGCTGCTGCTGGCTTTTGAGCAACTGAATTCATTTCGATCAATACTGAGCAGTGATTTTGAAAGTTTGTTAGCTTGAGATATTGCAAGAAAATTGCACATTCTTCAGCCTATGCCTATTAAAGCTACATTCTGGGACTATTAAAAAAGTGATTCAAAAAATCACAATATTTGTATGCAATGAACATCATGCCACAAACATTGTCAGTAACACTTGTACTGAAGCTGGACTATTTCTTGAGTATTGTGAAGATTAGTGTTTCTAGTTGTTCATCTTCTGTTTAGCTGTATTTTAACTATTTGTTGGGCACAATATTTGCAAGTCTTTAAATAATGCTATCACAGTAGAATGTTTTATCCTATCATTTTTATTTTTGTGTCTTTTTTTATTGCCAGTTAATATAGTTGTGCATAAGTACTATTTGAATAACATGACTGTAGACTTTCAGTTTGTACCTGCGAATAAACATAAAGACTAAAACAGAAAACCTTTACAGTTAAAAGCAATTATCCTACATTACCAAAATCTCTTTTATCTTTACAATATACAGTATATGTTTGTACAATTTATTTTATGTATCACACAACTCACAATATTACACAGGATAGTAAGTGGATATTAGGTATTGCTGAAGTCCCTTCACTCTGTGGCCGTATATGCAATTACTAGATCTTACAAGATCTGTCTGAATGGAAAAAGTCTGACATCCCTAAACTTGCTTGCTAAGGTCCCAGTGAAACGACATGTTTCTGATCAACAATTAAACCTGACATCAACTGTACCACAACTTATTTTTCTTAAGCTCAAATTTAGCTAAAAACACTTTCCAGGTTGCTCCAGCTACTGCGCAAAAGCTGGCAATTACCTTTCAGCACTGTACAGGGCCCCTTCTCCAGAGAATCGTTAGTATTTAGTGATTGACGATTGGCTTTTTAAATTGAAAGGCGGGACTTTTGCTAGAGCAGACATTTTGAGTGTTGCACTTCCCCTCATTCATAGTATTAGAACTACTTCCACTCCTAATATCTATAGTCTTTGATATTGAAAAGGCATTGTTATTATCTTATATATATGCATTATGTAATGTATAATGTATGTAATATGTAATGTGTAATACATACTTACTTTAATTTACATATAACCAAACAGGGATGTAAAATAACAGTATTACAATCACATTTGTGCTTTATTACCCAACAATGTTGTTTAATATAATATATATTTTTATATTTATAGTTTCATCACACTCAGGCACTTTTAAAGGCCAGTTAAAACACCAACTTTGCAGATAAAGTCATGAAAACAGGCTGGGAGTGACAGAATTACGACACCCTCAATAACATGCACTGACAGGAAAGCTAGACAGCAGATGCTAATGAGATATAAATTGTTTTATAGTTTGTTATGGCCATAAACGTTTCTCCGTAGGTCAGAGTTTGTGGTTTATCAGAGTAAAGCTTCCTCCTTAAAAAGTCAAAACTTTTAAATCACAGATCACCACTGTTCTGCATATTTCTTTATATTTTGTATCTGTGCTGCATGTATTTGCTAATGCTTGCTGTTGGTTTGTTGTGTGGGTTCTGTAGTGGTAATGTGACGGTGTTGTGTTAGTTGTGGTTAGGTTATCTGTGTGTTGGGGCGTGTCAGCAGTGAGACCTGGGTCAGTGGCAGGCCACTGTGACTCAAGGAGCTGTGATGCACTCTGGAATCACCATGGAAATGCTGTTTCAGACGCCACCGTCTCCATCGTCTTTGAACTTCATACTGTACCTGCCAAGATTCAAAGGACATCCTTACGATCTACCAGTATAATAAGTAAAACATTAAACGAACAACCTATTAAAACATTTACTTATTAGAAAGGTCTGCCCTGCTCCTCACAAAGCTGAGTGTGATCGTGACAAATGTGTTTCAATTGTTTGTGTGTGTACAGGAAGCTTTTGATGTATTAATCTCTAGTCCAGAATCACATTAGATGTTTTCAGTCTGTTCTAAATCAAGAGGATGTTCTCACCTCTCCATTCAAAAAACAGTACAGCACTGCCACGATGAAGCCCTGGAATAGCAAACATAATGTGAAGCCCAGAGACAGTAAATAGATGTGATATAAATGTAAACAGCAACACAAGGTTAATTCACACTTTGTATTCCAAATTTGTCTTAACATAATTCAATAGAGCATAAAATACACATACATAATGTACATAATGTTATGTCAGAGGAATGTCTTTAAACACTAATAAATAATATACCTTCTGTTCTCTTCTTTTTAAAGAATGCCAAAAGCGGCGCTTCAACGTTCTCTTGGCCAGTTTGAAAAGTGTGAAAAATGGCAAAAACTTGCATGAGCCCATGTGTTGCTCCTTACTGATTTCTGATTGGTTCTGATGGCAGTTTTTATAGTTTGTAAAAGTAGAGAATTTTAATACTGTATTTGCACAATAAGCTTTACATAATACACAGCATTCATAGTATAAAGGGGATAGTATTGGGGGATGGTGGTTTTACAGAGGGGATGCTTTTTGTTTTTCATCAAGGGGACGCCATCCCCCTGCATCCCCCCTCAGTTTGAGCCTTGATTACAGTTAGTATCAACATGTTTATAGATATAGTAGCTGAAGAAAAACACATTTGGTTCAATTTCACAGTTCCCTTAAGGAAGAATCATTTAACTGCCATAGTGATGCAGTAACGCTGACTTGGCGTACTTGGCTCAGATATGTTCCTTGACTACATTAGTACATTTCTGAGTAGTGTATATGTATATATTATTACCTGTGTGGATGCTAATGCAAGCTCGATAATGTTCCAGATTTTAAAGGTTAAGACATTGACTCTATCTGGGAAAAAGGCGAAGAGCACATACTGCAGTCCGAACAGAGACACCAGTAAGAATGTAGATTTTGCCAGCTTCCTACACAGAGACATAAAAAAGATCCATCTTGATTCGAAGAAGATGAGTAACAATTATTTTGTGGTTGTTATATATACTAATATGAAGCTTTTGTTTATTTTGTTAATTCTTTAAAATTAACATTCACAGTATTGGGATGTTACTTGTAGTAGCTAAAATACAGTCAAGCTACTTGTTTGAAAAAAGTTGTTAGCTACTATCAATAAGTATCTTACTAAACTGTAGCTACTTAACATCACTCTTGCCTGAACTCACACACATTCTAAACATGTCAATCTCTACAGGAAGTGTCCCCTCCTTGTTCAAGCAGGCTTGGATAACCCCACTGCTCAAAAAACAATCACTCAACTCCTCAGTGGTCAGCAAACTATAGACTGACCATCACTAATTTCACTCCTACCGTTCCTTTCAGAAGTTCTTGAAAAGGTTGTGTTTAATCACCTGTCTTCCTATCTCTCACAGAACAACCTACTTGACAGTCAACAGACTGGTTTGAAAAAAGAACATTCCACGGAGACTGCCCTCCTGTCGGTGGTTTAGGGCCCACAGTGGGCTAGAGCCAACTCCTGTCATCTGTCCTAATTCCTCTTGACCTCTTTGCTGCCTTCGACACAGTGAACCACCAGATCCTGCTATCCTCACTCTCCAACCTTGGCATCTCTGGACCTGCACTCAACTGGTTCAGCTCATATCTCACAGACAGATATTTCAAGGTATCATGGAGAGGTGGGGAGTCAATGTCACATCAGCTGACCACAGGGGTCCCACAGGGATCATTTTTTGCTCCCCTCCTCTTCTCAATATATAGCAGTCATTAAAGCACATGGCTTCTCATACCACTGCTGCGCAGATGATACACAGCTTTACTCTTCATTTCAGCCAGACGACCCACCATTGCTGCCCAGATCTCTGCCTGCCTTCTAGCCATCTCAGCCTGGATGAGAAAATGGCACCCCCATCTCAACCTCAGCAAGACAGAACTTCTGTTAATACCAGCCAACCCATCATTAGAACACAACTTCACAGTCGAACTTGGATCATCCACTCTTACACCCACTCGGGTGGGGTTAACCTTGGGGGAAACCTTGGGGTGGTGTTTGATGACCAGCTGAAATTCACTCCACATGTTGCAACAATCTCTCTGTCATGCAAGTATGTGCTTTACAACATCAGGAAAATCAGACCCTTCCTGTCTGAGCACACAACGCAGCTCCTAGTCCAAGCACTTGTAATATCAAGACTACTGCAATGCCCTTCTGGCTGGCCTTCCAGCCAATACTACCAAGCCCCTGCAAATGATCCAGAATGCTGCAGCACGTCTGGTCTTCAATCAACCAAAAACTGCCCAGGTCACACCCCTCCTGATCTTACTCCACTGGCTACCTGTAGCCGCCCGCATCAAATTTAAATCTCTGACACTTGCCTTTAGGACAGTAACCGGAACCTCTCCCTCCTACCTCAACTCACTCCTCCAGACATATGTCCCCTCCCGCCAGCTACGGTCAGTCAATGAGCGACATCTGATTGTTCCCCCACCACGAGTCACCAAATCAATCTGTTAAACTTTTATATTCGCTGTTCTTTTGTGGTGGAATCAACTCCCAGCCTCCACCCGATCCGCTGAGACCATCACAACCTTTAAAAAACTCAAAACACACCTGTTTCACAAACACCTGACAAATCCCTAATGCTCTATTCTATCCTCATTAAAAATATATATTTCTTGTCTCTAGTTCATCTTGTCTCTAGTAGTAGAATACAATATCTGCTTTTAAATGTTGCTTTGTAGACTTGGTTTGTTGATTCACAAGGCAAAAATGTTCAATGCTCTCGTCCTTTGTAAGTCGTTTGGATAAAAGCATCTGCTAATTGACTAAAGTAAATGTAAATATATAAAATATAATGGTTTAAATGATGTTGTCTAAATTTTAATGAAATCACATACTGAAATAAATCTGCACTATGTTTTTACTGTGATCAATCCAGTTTTGATCTCCCCTTGTTTGCGGTCCTCTGTCAGAACAATGTTGAGAATTCTAGCTAGAGCAGTCTAGCTTTTGACCTTGTCATGCCATGTCTCATTTAGGCTCTTTGACTTCTTTTTCTTTGCCCCATAAATGGACCTTCTGGCCTGGTGTGTCCTGGTCTTTTCCAGACATTGGCTTTCTCTCACTCACCAGCGTCTTATGATTTCCCTCCTCAGCTGTGCTGCCACCTCCCTGCTCTGTGTTTAATCACACCTCAGCTGCCCTACACCAAGCTCCCTACCCCCCATCACTGAGCCCCTGGAGATCTACTGATCCTGATCGTCATTGTAGAGATGGATGCCTCTGATGTTGAATTAGGCATGGCCGAAGTCTGAGCTTGCAAACCAGGATTTGGAATAGACTTTCCGCTGCCTGGCATCCCATAATCTGAGCTGTTTGGCTGTGGAGTTAGCAGTGGTTGTGTGTAAGCCCAGAACTCCCGGTCTCATCCACTGATATATCCCTATTTCAATTTCTCTTGTTTTTAACCCCCTTTGTTTCCTGCACAGGAACCTGAAGCTGCAATTTTATCTAGCTTGGCTTTTGTCCGGTGGTCTCATTGCACCTGAAGGAGAGCTAAGGAGGTATTGGCCCGGGCTAATAGATGGACCAAAGTAGTGGCTGACCAACCCTGGACTCCTGCTCCTCAGTATGTCTTGGTCAAAGGTTACAGCTTTTCACCAAAGACCTGCCACTCCAAGTAACCTCTTGTAAGTTAGCTCTGTGGTCATAATAAATCAGTTGTGACCTACTGGTAAGTGAGTCAGGCTTGTGATCAGAAAGTTTCTGGTTTGATTCCAGCGCTGGCAGGTAGCAACTGAAGTGCCCTTGAGCAAGACACCTAACCCCCAATTGCTCCCCGGGCGCAGTAGTGTGCTGCCCACTGCTCTGTGTGTGTGTGTGTGTGTGTTCACGGCTTGCAGTGTGTGTTCACTCCTCACAGTGATGGGTTAAATGCAGAGGTCACATTTCGGGTATGAGTTACCATATCTGTCACTATATGTCACTTTCACTTTCACTTCACCAGAGTCCTGAGTCTGGCTGTCATGTGGCTTAAGCTACCACCATGTTTGGGGTGGTTGTCTGTCATGCGTCTTGTGTTTATTCTGTCTTGTGTTTTGCCCTAAAAACTGTTAATAAACTCTCACTGTTTGTGCCTTGTTCTGACACATTAAATACAACAACAAGACATTAGTAGAAAAACTCAGGGAGTATATAGTAATGCAGGAACTATATGACTATATAGTAATGCAGGAACTTGAACTAATTATTTTTACTTTATATATACTGTTTGAAATTCCAATGCTACACATGAGAAAAAGTTCTCATTCAGTAGAAATTCAGTAGAATAACAGAGAGGACAAGTTTGGAGCATATTATTATTACTTGCATATTATTACTTGCATGCTTAATACATTGGGATATTATTTACAGTAATGTAGCTTTTGTTCACATTGGCACAACACTGCTACTGTTTGGCTGAATATAGCAAGAAAACATGGATCATTTCAGCTAGATCCCTAACACTGGACCTTTAAACTCCTCTGTGCTAGATTCTCACCTGTGATGTTTAAACTCATTTCCATGCATGTCTGCAGCTTTCAGTTTCCCCACTAATGTCCGAATAATACTGAGGAAAAACAGCATGTTTACCTGCAACATAATTCCACTGAGATATCACAAATACTATTACAGCTTTCGAAAAAATTAAACATTTATAGGCATTAATAATTATATACCATAATGTATAATTAATAATGTAAAAAGCAGGCAAATATATTTTAGGCAGGGCCACTTGGCTATAAAAAATCTGTGGGAATATTTAAGAGGTTTGTAAAAGGTTTGCTTACTGTAATAAAAATGATGACTGGAACTCGAAGTATCCACCATATCCATCCATGGTCTCTTGTCTCCCAGCATCTGACAACACAGTGAACTCTATGCACCATCACACTAGTATAAGCCTGTTAAATTTACTTTATTGGCCTCATGTTTCATCTGTCAGAACATTTACATCCATTTACGCCTTTTGTCCACATAGGGAACAGGAGCATTGTTGTACCCCTGACCTGTTTACCTTACAATTCTGATCTAAAAATTGGTAACCTGTTAAATTACATATTCAATATGTTAAACTGTTTAATTTCAATATATACAAACATGCTATTTTACATATGCCAGAAAGGCTGTTCTAAAAGTAGCACATCTTAGAAAGTGCAAAGAACCAGAGCAGCATGCTGTATTTGAATCAGATTTCTGGATGTGTGTGAACGCACCCTTCATTCTGGTGCAGGTATTTGGCCAAACTCCAGCTAATAATGATGATCATTGGGATCCCTGTGGGAACAGGAATGATTTTATGGGTTATTTTCTGGATGAGAACTGATAAACAGATAAAAAGAAGCCATAAATATGCAAGCCGCACTTATTGGGTCTAAGCAGGTTTGGAAAAAAATTGGAATAGGCCAGTGATGAGATGGTGACTTTTCTAGCATAATGCTGTAGCTTTATTGTCATTAGAAACATATCTAAAAGGGAACACAAATGACTTATTATACAATTCAGGAGACATTGTCAGTGTATCATGGCTTCATAAGTTAATTTCTATTACCTGAAACACTGATGGCAGTGTTAGACTTAAAATGTTTTTTAATTACCATTTTCAGTTTCCTAATTTACATTTTAAGAAAATAAAATGTCTGTAGGTTGTGTAACTGCCTTGAGATTGTAAGTTTAAAAAAAGACTGAAATAGGAGAAAACATTAAGTAACTTAGTATAATTTTTTGTTATAATTTCTTCAATAAGACGTATAATAAGGAGTGAAGCAGTTATGATTTAAAATATTATTCATTATTCAAAAAGATTATTCATTATATAAAAGTATTTGCTAAGTCCAGACAAATATCTGCTGAACGTTTAACCAAAATACACAAGAGAGGGTCAAGTTTCGATGAAATTGCACAAACAAATCTAGGAGCCATTTGAAAAAGTACATTTTTTGGAAAATTCAAAATGGCCAAAAAAATGTATAGACAGAAATGAAATTAGTTGCAGAGATATATGCTTATTACAGTGTAATAGCTTATTACAGTGCCATCTCGTGTCTGATAGACATGTGTGGATGTACCTGAGAAGTGGGTGGGATTTCTGACAATCCCACCAAGTTTGGTCTCTCTGCAATTTATGGTCTTTGATGCCCACACAGTTTTAAGGCAGAGAAACAATAATAATAATAACTAGATAGGTACATTTTCTGAAGAAATTTTTCTGAAGAAAATGTGAATAGTGTTTACCATAGCAAAACTCAGGTCAGAAAGTTCCAACAATGTTAACATGTTTTAACATGATTAGATATGATTCCAACATGTGTTAGTGTGAAGCTAGCATGATGCTACTAGGATTTAACATGTATCAACATGAATTAACATGATGCCAACATGACTTAACAGGATAGATATACTAAAACATAGCTTACTTGTAATGTTATGAGGTGCTCTAAATGGTTGCTAGAATGTGGCCTCTTTTGACACAACTGGCAAGTAGTCTTTAATTATCACTATGGTAACTGTCCAGCCATTCTCTAGGAACCATTTACAGCACCCTAGTAACCAACATGAATTAGCCATATTTCAGCACCAGAACATCAGCACCAGCTATTTTGATTCAGACACATATTCGTCTATTAATTTTACCCTGTTAACTGCCTAGCTACATCCTAGCAACCATTTACGGTACCCTAGCAACCCTGTAATGAAATAAATAAGCAATATCTCAGCTTTTACAACATGCTAACATCATGCTAAATTATACTAGCATCATGCTAATATCATACTAAAACATGTTAGCATTATGTTAAAACATGTTAACATTGTAAATATTCTGCCATATTTTGCCACCACAAGCACCACTCACATTTCCTTTATGAAATGTACCTGTCTAGTTTATTTATTATTTATACATAACAGAAGCCTAGCAAGCCCTGTTTCCCATATTCATTGTGGAGTCTAAAATAATTTCTGTGTGCTTAAAAGCTAAAGTGACTGCCGTTGAGCACAAGAAAGTTCAACCAAAATGGGTTGGTTATCCATTTGGGTTTGTTTACATCCGTAAACAACAGACTGATATATAGCCTGTGAGAGAGAAAGAAATACGTACCCCAGCCAAGCAGGATGTACCAGTGTAGGCGTTTTTTCTGTGAATGCACAGAGAGGTTAATGAGGCTGTGCAGATAATGGCCTTCCACCAGCAACCAGCTGTAATTGGCCAGGATGCAGTAATTAGACAGGAACAGTGCCACTTTACAACTGGGCTGAGAAGAACAGCAGAAGCACATCAGGTCAGAAGGGTTAGCTCTATATTTATTTGTATATTGTATAAAGTGTACATGTGTACATTAGGCATGTGTATATTTGTATGTAGTGGTTGTACTACCAGTGAAACATTCCGAGGCTCTTGAGTGAAATGTTTTCATGATCTTTCTTCATAAACATTTTAGGCCTTATACTTAAAACCCTGAAATTTTGTTAACAAAGTTGCACAAATCTCTTTTCAAAACTAACACATTTGGAGAGGATAGTGGAGGAAAAGTAGACAAAAAGTGGTCAGTAATCATAGGAACACATTCGCCACTGTTTAAAACTTTCCAGCTGGCTCTTCATAAAATTGGCTAAGAGAAACTGTTTAGGATATCAAGGCAATTGAAGAAACTAAAATATTAAACAGCCTTGACTTCTCACTATATAATGTAAACACCTCCATTAGTGTTGTCATAGTTTTAACTTCACTGGTATTATTCTAAAATATGTAAAATAATAATAAGAAATGAGTAGGTGGGTCCAAACATTTGACTGGTAAAGCATGTGTATGCGCATCTGTCTCTGTCTTGAGTGTGTACACCTGTTTAAGTCTGTGCACATGAATGTTTGAGTTTGTGCACATGAATGTTTGAGTTTGTGCACATGAATGTTGGAGTCTGTGCACACGTGTGTTTGAGTCTGTGCACACGTGTGTGTTTGAGTCTGTGCAAGTGTGTGTTTGAGTCTGTGCATATCAATTTTTGAGTTTGTTCACATGTATCTGAGTCTGTGCAAGTGTGTGTTTGAGTCTGTGCACACGTGTGTTTGAGTCTGTGCAAGTGTGTGTTTGAGTCTGTGCAAGTGTGTGTTTGAGTCTGTGCACGTGTGTGTTTGAGTCTGTGCAAGTGTGTGTTTGAGTCTGTGCACGTGTGTGTTTGAGTCTGTGCACATGTGTGTGTTTGAGTCTGTGCACGTGTGTGTTTGAGTCTGTGCACGTGTGTGTTTGAGTCTGTGCACGTGTGTGTTTGAGTTTGTGCACGTGTTTGTTTGAGTCTGTGCAAGTGTGTGTTTGAGTCTGTGCACACGTGTGTGTTTGAGTCTGTGCACACGTGTGTGTTTGAGTCTGTGCACACGTGTGTGTTTGAGTCTGTGCAAGTTTGTGTTTGAGTCTGTGCACATGTGTGTGTTTGAGTCTGTGCACATGTGTGTGTTTGAGTTTGTGCACACGTGTGTGTTTGAGTCTGTGCAAGTGTGTGTTTGAGTCTGTGCACATGTGTGTGTTTGAGTCTGTGCACATGTGTGTGTTTGAGTTTGTGCACACGTGTGTGTTTGAGTCTGTGCACATGTGTGTGTTTGAGTCTGTGCACACGTGTGTGTTTGAGTCTGTGCACACGTGTGTGTTTGAGTCTGTGCACACGTGTGTGTTTGAGTCTGTGCACGTGTGTGTTTGAGTCTGTAAACATGTGTGTGTTTGAGTTTCTGCACATGTGTGTGTTTGAGTTTCTGCACATGTGTGTGTTTGAGTTTCTGCACATGTGTATGTTTGAGTCTGTGCAAGTGTGTGTTTGAGTCTGTGCAAGTGTGTGTTTGAGTCTGTGCAAGTGTGTGTTTGAGTCTGTAAACATGTGTGTGTTTGAGTCTGTGCACGTGTGTGTTTGAGTCTGTGCACACGTGTGTGTTTGAGTCTGTGCACACGTGTGTGTTTGAGTCTGTGCACGTGTGTGTTTGAGTCTGTAAACATGTGTGTGTTTGAGTTTCTGCACATGTGTGTGTTTGAGTTTCTGCACATGTGTGTGTTTGAGTTTCTGCACATGTGTATGTTTGAGTCTGTGCAAGTGTGTGTTTGAGTCTGTGCAAGTGTGTGTTTGAGTCTGTGCAAGTGTGTGTTTGAGTCTGTAAACATGTGTGTGTTTGAGTCTGTGCACACGTGTGTGTTTGAGTCTGTGCACGTGTGTGTTTGAGTCTGTGCACATGTGTGTGTTTGAGTCTGTGCAAGTGTGTGTTTGAGTCTGTGCAAGTGTTTGTTTGAGTCTGTGCACACGTGTGTGTTTGAGTCTGTGCACACGTGTGTGTTTGAGTCTGTGCACACGTGTGTGTTTGAGTCTGTGCAAGTGTGTGTTTGAGTCTGTGCAAGTGTTTGTTTGAGTCTGTGCACACGTGTGTGTTTGAGTCTGTGCACACGTGTGTGTTTGAGTCTGTGCACACGTGTTTGTTTGAGTCTGTGCAAGTGTGTGTTTGAGTCTGTGCACACGTGTGTGTTTGAGTCTGTGCAAGTGTGTGTTTGAGTCTGTGCAAGTGTGTGTTTGAGTCTGTGCAAGTGTTTGTTTGAGTCTGTGCACACGTGTGTGTTTGAGTCTGTGCGCACGTGTGTGTTTGAGTCTGTGCGCACGTGTGTGTTTGAGTCTGTGCACACGTGTGTGTTTGAGTCTGTGCACATGTGTGTGTTTGAGTCTGTGCACGTGTGTGTTTGAGTCTGTGCACGTGTGTGTGTGTGTTTGAGTCTGTGCACGTGTGTATGTTTGAGTCTGTGCACGTGTGTGTGTTTGAGTCTGTGCACGTGTGTGTGTGTGTTTGAGTCTGTGCACGTGTGTATGTTTGAGTCTGTGCACGTGTGTGTGTGTTTGAGTGTGTGCACATGTGTGTGTTTGAGTCTGTGCAAGTGTGTGTTTGAGTCTGTGCACGTGTGTGTTTGAGTCTATGCACACGTGTGTGTTTGAGTCTGTGCATATCAATGTTTGAGTTTGTTCACATGTATCTGAGTCTGTGCACATGTGTGTGTTTGAGTCTGTGCAAGTGTGTGTTTGAGTCTGTGCATATCAATGTTTGAGTTTGTTCGCATGTATCCGAGTCTGTGCACACGTGTGTGTTTGAGTCTGTGCAAATGTGTGTTTGAGTCTGTACACATGTGCACGTGTTTGTTTGAGTCTGTGCATATGTGTGTGTTTGAGTCTGTGCACATGTGTGTGTTTGAGTCTGTGCACGTGTGTGTTTGAGTCTGTGCACATGTGTGTGTTTGAGTTTCTGCACATGTGTGTGTTTGAGTCTGTGCACATGTGTGTGTTTGAGTCTGTGACACGTGTGTGTTTGAGTCTGTGCAAGTGTTTGTTTGAGTCTATGCAAGTGTGTGTTTGAGTCTGTGCACATGTGCACGTGTTTGTTTGAGTTTCTGCACGTGTTTGTTTGAGTCTGTGCATATGTGTGTGTTTGAGTCTGTGCACGTGTTTGTTTGAATCTGTGCAAGTGTGTGTTTGAGTCTGTGCACACGTGTGTGTTTGAGTCTGTGCAAGTGTGTGTTTGAGTCTGTGCACATGTGTGTGTTTGAGTCTGTGCACATGTGCACGTGTTTGTTTGAGTCTGTGCACATGTGTGTGTTTGAGTCTGTGCACACGTGTGTGTTTGAGTCTGTGCACACGTGTGTGTTTGAGTCTGTGCACACGTGTGTGTTTGAGTCTGTGCACACGTGTGTGTTTGAGTCTGTGCACGGTTTGTTTGAATCTGTGCAAGTGTGTGTTTGAGTCTGTGCACACGTGTGTGTTTGAGTCTGTGCAAGTGTGTGTTTGAGTCTGTGCACATGTGTGTGTTTGAGTCTGTGCACATGTGCACGTGTTTGTTTGAGTCTGTGCACATGTGTGTGTTTGAGTCTGTGCACGTGTGTGTTTGAGTCTGTGCACACGTGTGTGTTTGAGTCTGTGCACATGTGTGTTTGAGTTTGTGCACATGTGTGTGTTTGAGTCTGTGCACACGTGTGTGTTTGAGTCTGTAAACATGTGTGTGTTTGAGTCTGTGCACATGTGTGTGTTTGAGTCAGTGCAGTGTGTGTTTGAGTCTGTGCAAGTGTTTGTTTGAGTCTGTGCATATGTGTGTGTTTGAGTCTGTGCACATGTGTGTGTTTGAGTCTGTGCATATGTGTGTGTTTGAGTCTGTGCACGTGTGTGTGTTTGAGTCTGTGCACGTGTGTGTGTGTGTGTTGAGTCTGTGCACGTGTGTATGTTTGAGTCTGTGCACGTGTGTGTGTGTTTGAGTCTGTGCACATGTGTGTGTTTGAGTCTGTGCAAGTGTGTGTTTGAGTCTGTGCACGTGTGTGTTTGAGTCTGTGCACACGTGTGTGTTTGAGTCTGTGCAAGTGTGTGTTTGAGTCTGTGCATATGTGTGTGTTTGAGTCTGTGCACATGTGTGTGTTTGAGTCTGTGCACGTGTGTGTTTGAGTCTGTGCACACGTGTGTGAGTCTGTGCAAGTGTGTGTTTGAGTCTGTGCAAGTGTGTGTTTGAGTCTGTAAACATGTGTGTGTTTGAGTCTGTGCACGTGTGTGTTTGAGTCTGTGCACACGTGTGTGTTTGAGTCTGTGCACACGTGTGTGTTTGAGTCTGTGCACGTGTGTGTTTGAGTCTGTAAACATGTGTGTGTTTGAGTTTCTGCACATGTGTGTGTTTGAGTTTCTGCACATGTGTGTTTGAGTTTCTGCACATGTGTATGTTTGAGTCTGTGCAAGTGTGTGTTTGAGTCTGTGCAAGTGTGTGTTTGAGTCTGTGCAAGTGTGTGTTTGAGTCTGTAAACATGTGTGTGTTTGAGTCTGTGCACACGTGTGTGTTTGAGTCTGTGCACGTGTGTGTTTGAGTCTGTGCACATGTGTGTGTTTGAGTCTGTGCAAGTGTGTTTTGAGTCTGTGCAAGTGTTTGTTTGAGTCTGTGCACACGTGTGTGTTTGAGTCTGTGCACACGTGTGTGTTTGAGTCTGTGCACACGTGTGTGTTTGAGTCTGTGCAAGTGTGTGTTTGAGTCTGTGCAAGTGTGGTTTGAGTCTGTGCACACGTGTGTTTGAGTCTGTGCACACGTGTGTTTGAGTCTGTGCACACGTGTTTGTTTGAGTCTGTGCAAGTGTGTGTTTGAGTCTGTGCACACGTGTGTGTTTGAGTCTGTGCAAGTGTGTGTTTGAGTCTGTGCAAGTGTGTTTTGAGTCTGTGCAAGTGTTTGTTTGAGTCTGTGCACACGTGTGTGTTTGAGTCTGTGCACGTGTGTGTTTGAGTCTGTGCGCACGTGTGTGTTTGAGTCTGTGCACACGTGTGTGTTTGAGTCTGTGCACATGTGTGTGTTTGAGTCTGTGCACGTGTGTGTTTGAGTCTGTGCACGTGTGTGTGTGTGTTTGAGTCTGTGCACGTGTGTATGTTTGAGTCTGTGCACGTGTGTGTGTTTGAGTCTGTGCACGTGTGTGTGTGTGTTTGAGTCTGTGCACGGTGTATGTTTGAGTCTGTGCACGTGTGTGTGTGTTTGAGTGTGTGTTAGTGCAAGTGTGTGTTTGAGTCTGTGCAAGTGTGTGTTTGAGTCTGTGCACGTGTGTTTTGAGTCTATGCACACGTGTGTTTTGAGTCTGTGCATATCAATGTTTGAGTTTGTTCACATGTATCTGAGTCTGTGCACATGTGTGTGTTTGAGTCTGTGCAAGTGTGTGTTTGAGTCTGTGCATATCAATGTTTGAGTTTGTTCGCATGTATCCGAGTCTGTGCACACGTGTGTGTTTGAGTCTGTGCAAATGTGTGTTTGAGTCTGTACACATGTGCACGTGTTTGTTTGAGTCTGTGCATATGTGTGTGTTTGAGTCTGTGCACATGTGTGTGTTTGAGTCTGTGCACGTGTGTGTTTGAGTCTGTGCACATGTGTGTGTTTGAGTTTCTGCACATGTGTGTGTTTGAGTCTGTGCACATGTGTGTGTTTGAGTCTGTGCACACGTGTGTGTTTGAGTCTGTGCAAGTGTTTGTTTGAGTCTATGCAAGTGTGTGTTTGAGTCTGTGCACATGTGCACGTGTTTGTTTGAGTTTCTGCACGTGTTTGTTTGAGTCTGTGCATATGTGTGTGTTTGAGTCTGTGCACGTGTTTGTTTGAATCTGTGCAAGTGTGTGTTTGAGTCTGTGCACACGTGTGTGTTTGAGTCTGTGCAAGTGTGTGTTTGAGTCTGTGCACATGTGTGTGTTTGAGTCTGTGCACATGTGCACGTGTTTGTTTGAGTCTGTGCACATGTGTGTGTTTGAGTCTGTGCACACGTGTGTGTTTGAGTCTGTGCACACGTGTGTGTTTGAGTCTGTGCACACGTGTGTGTTTGAGTCTGTGCACACGTGTGTGTTTGAGTCTGTGCACGTGTTTGTTTGAATCTGTGCAAGTGTGTGTTTGAGTCTGTGCACACGTGTGTGTTTGAGTCTGTGCAAGTGTGTGTTTGAGTCTGTGCACATGTGTGTGTTTGAGTCTGTGCACATGTGCACGTGTTTGTTTGAGTCTGTGCACATGTGTGTGTTTGAGTCTGTGCACACGTGTGTGTTTGAGTCTGTGCACACGTGTGTGTTTGAGTCTGTGCACATGTGTGTGTTTGAGTTTGTGCACATGTGTGTGTTTGAGTCTGTGCGCACGTGTGTGTTTGAGTCTGTAAACATGTGTGTGTTTGAGTCTGTGCACATGTGTGTGTTTGAGTCAGTGCACGTGTGTGTTTGAGTCTGTGCAAGTGTTTGTTTGAGTCTGTGCATATGTGTGTGTTTGAGTCTGTGCACATGTGTGTGTTTGAGTCTGTGCATATGTGTGTGTTTGAGTCTGTGCACGTGTGTGTGTTTGAGTCTGTGCACGTGTGTGTGTGTGTGTTTGAGTCTGTGCACGTGTGTATGTTTGAGTCTGTGCACGTGTGTGTGTGTTTGAGTCTGTGCACATGTGTGTGTTTGAGTCTGTGCAAGTGTGTGTTTGAGTCTGTGCACGTGTGTGTTTGAGTCTGTGCACACGTGTGTGTTTGAGTCTGTGCAAGTGTGTGTTTGAGTCTGTGCATATGTGTGTGTTTGAGTCTGTGCACATGTGTGTGTTTGAGTCTGTGCACGTGTGTGTTTGAGTCTGTGCACACGTGTGTGAGTCTGTGCAAGTGTGTGTTTGAGTCTATGCACACGTGTGTGTTTGAGTCTGTGCATATCAATGTTTGAGTTTGTTCACATGTATCTGAGTCTGTGCACATGTGTGTGTTTGAGTCTGTGCAAGTGTGTGTTTGAGTCTGTGCATATCAATGTTTGAGTTTGTTCGCATGTATCCGAGTCTGTGCACACGTGTGTGTTTGAGTCTGTGCAAATGTGTGTTTGAGTCTGTACACATGTGCACGTGTTTGTTTGAGTCTGTGCAAGTGTTTGTTTGAGTCTATGCAAGTGTGTGTTTGAGTCTGTGCACATGTGCACGTGTTTGTTTGAGTTTCTGCACGTGTTTGTTTGAGTCTGTGCACATGTGTGTGTTTGAGTCTGTGCACATGTGTGTGTTTGAGTCTGTGCACGTGTTTGTTTGAGTCTGTGCAAGTGTGTGTTTGAGTCTGTGCAAGTGTGTGTTTGAGTCTGTGCAAGTGTGTGTTTGAGTCTGTGCACACGTGTGTGTTTGAGTCTGTGCAAGTGTGTGTTTGAGTCTGTGCACACGTGTGTGTTTGAGTCTGTGCACATGTGCACGTGTTTGTTTGAGTCTGTGCACATGTGTGTGTTTGAGTCTGTGCACGTGTGTGTGTGTGTTTGAGTCTGTGCACGTGTGTGTGTGTGTTTGAGTGTGTGCACGTGTGTGTGTGTTTGAGTGTGTGCACATGTGTGTGTTTGAGTCTGTGCAAGTGTGTGTTTGAGTCTGTGCACGTGTGTGTTTGAGTCTATGCACACGTGTGTGTTTGAGTCTGTGCACATGTGTGTGTGTGTTTGAGTCTGTGCATATCAATGTTTGAGTTTGTTCACATGTATCTGAGTCTGTGCACATGTGTGTGTTTGAGTCTGTGCAAGTGTGTGTTTGAGTCTGTGCATATCAATGTTTGAGTTTGTTCGCATGTATCCGAGTCTGTGCACACGTGTGTGTTTGAGTCTGTGCAAATGTGTGTTTGAGTCTGTACACATGTGCACGTGTTTGTTTGAGTCTGTGCATATGTGTGTGTTTGAGTCTGTGCAAGTGTTTGTTTGAGTCTATGCAAGTGTGTGTTTGAGTCTGTGCACATGTGCACGTGTTTGTTTGAGTCTGTGCATATGTGTGTGTTTGAGTCTGTGCACGTGTTTGTTTGAGTCTGTGCATATGTGTGTGTTTGAGTCTGTGCACGTGTTTGTTTGAATCTGTGCAAGTGTGTGTTTGAGTCTGTGCACACGTGTGTGTTTGAGTCTGTGCAAGTGTGTGTTTGAGTCTGTGCACATGTGTGTGTTTGAGTCTGTGCACATGTGCACGTGTTTGTTTGAGTCTGTGCACATGTGTGTGTTTGAGTCTGTGCACACGTGTGTGTTTGAGTCTGTGCACACGTGTGTGTTTGAGTCTGTGCACACGTGTGTGTTTGAGTCTGTGCACACGTGTGTGTTTGAGTCTGTGCACACGTGTGTGTTTGAGTCTGTGCACGTGTTTGTTTGAGTCTGTGCAAGTGTGTGTTTGAGTCTGTGCACACGTGTGTGTTTGAGTCTGTGCACACGTGTGTGTTTGAGTCTGTGCACACGTGTGTGTTTGAGTCTGTGCAAGTGTGTGTTTGAGTCTGTGCAAGTGTGTGTTTGAGTCTGTGCAAGTGTTTGTTTGAGTCTGTGCACACGTGTGTGTTTGAGTCTGTGCGCACGTGTGTGTTTGAGTCTGTGCGCACGTGTGTGTTTGAGTCTGTGCACATGTGTGTGTTTGAGTCTGTGCACGTGTGTGTTTGAGTCTGTGCAAGTGTTTGTTTGAGTCTGTGCATATGTGTGTGTTTGAGTCTGTGCATATGTGTGTGTTTGAGTCTGTGCACGTGTGTGTTTGAGTCTGTGCATATGTGTGTGTTTGAGTCTGTGCACGTGTGTGTGTTTGAGTCTGTGCACGTGTGTGTGTGTGTTTGAGTCTGTGCACGTGTGTATGTTTGAGTCTGTGCACGTGTGTGTGTGTTTGAGTCTGTGCAAGTGTGTGTTTGAGTCTGTGCATATGTGTGTGTTTGAGTCTGTGCACATGTGTGTGTTTGAGTCTGTGCACGTGTGTGTTTGAGTCTGTGCACACGTGTGTGAGTCTGTGCAAGTGTGTGTTTGAGTCTATGCACACGTGTGTGTTTGAGTCTGTGCATATCAATGTTTGAGTTTGTTCACATGTATCTGAGTCTGTGCACATGTGTGTGTTTGAGTCTGTGCAAGTGTGTGTTTGAGTCTGTGCATATCAATGTTTGAGTTTGTTCGCATGTATCCGAGTCTGTGCACACGTGTGTGTTTGAGTCTGTGCAAATGTGTGTTTGAGTCTGTACACATGTGCACGTGTTTGTTTGAGTCTGTGCAAGTGTTTGTTTGAGTCTATGCAAGTGTGTGTTTGAGTCTGTGCACATGTGCACGTGTTTGTTTGAGTTTCTGCACGTGTTTGTTTGAGTCTGTGCACATGTGTGTGTTTGAGTCTGTGCACATGTGTGTGTTTGAGTCTGTGCACGTGTTTGTTTGAGTCTGTGCAAGTGTGTGTTTGAGTCTGTGCAAGTGTGTGTTTGAGTCTGTGCAAGTGTGTGTTTGAGTCTGTGCACACGTGTGTGTTTGAGTCTGTGCAAGTGTGTGTTTGAGTCTGTGCACACGTGTGTGTTTGAGTCTGTGCACATGTGCACGTGTTTGTTTGAGTCTGTGCACATGTGTGTGTTTGAGTCTGTGCACATGTGTGTGTTTGAGTCTGTGCAAGTGTGTGTTTGAGTCTGTGCACATGTGCACGTGTTTGTTTCAGTCTGTGCACATGTGTGTGTTTGAGTCTGTGCACATGTGTGTGTTTGAGTCTGTGCACATGTGTGTGTTTGAGTCTGTGCAAGTGTGTGTTTGAGTCTGTGCACACGTGTGTGTTTGAGTCTGTGCAAGTGTGTGTTTGAGTCTGTGCACATGTGTGTGTTTGAGTCTGTGCACATGTGTGTGTTTGAGTCTGTGCACATGTGTGTGTTTGAGTCGGCATATTAGTTGTGTGTTAGTTATTTTTGAGTTTGTGTGTGTGTTTGAGTCTGTGCACACGTGTGTGTTTGAGTCTGTGCACATGTGTGTGTTTGAGTCTGTGCACATGTGTGTGTCTGAGTCTGTGCACATGTGTGTGTTTGAGTCTGTGCATATGTGTGTGTTTGAGTTTGTGCACGTGTGTGTGTTTGAGTCTGTGCACGTGTGTGTTTGAGTTTGTGCACGTGTGTGTGTTTGAGTCTGTAAACATGTGTGTGTTTGAGTTTCTGCACATGTGTGTGTTTGAGTTTCTGCACATGTGTGTTCGAGTTTCTGCACATGTGTGTTTGAGTCTGTGCACACGTGTGTGTTTGAGTCTGTGCACAGGTGTGTGTTTGAGTCTGTGCACACGTGTGTGTTTGAGTCTGTAAACGTGTGTGTTTGAGTCTGTGCACATGTGTGTGTTTGAGTTTGTGCACATGTGTGTGTTTGAGTCTGTGCACATGTGTGTTTGAGTCTGTGCAAGTGTGTGTGTTTGAGTCTGTGCAAGTGTGTGTTTGAGTCTGTAAACATGTGTGTGTTTGAGTTTCTGCACATGTGTGTGTTTGAGTTTCTGCACATGTGTGTGTTTGAGTTTCTGCACATGTGTTTGTTTGAGTCTGTGCATATGTGTGTGTTTGAGTCTGTGCACATGTGTGTGTTTGAGTTTCTGCACATGTGTGTGTTTGAGTCTGTGCACATGTGTGTGTTTGAGTCTGTGCATATGTGTGTGTTTGAGTCTGTGCACATGTGTGTTTGAGTCTGTGCAAGTGTGTGTCTTTGAGTCTGTGCAAGTGTGTGTTTGAGTCTGTGCATATGTGTGTGTTTGAGTTTGTGCACACGTGTGTATTTGAGTCTGTGCACACGTGTGTGTTTGAGTCTGTGCAAGTGTTTGTTTGAGTCTGTGCACACATGTGTGTTTGAGTCTGTGCAAGTGTGTGTTTGAGTCTGTGCATGTGTGTGTTTGAGTCTGTGCACATGTGTGTGTTTGAGTCTGTGCAAGTGTGGTTTGAGTCTGTGCACATGTGTGTGTTTGAGTCTGTGCACGTGTGTGTGTTTGAGTCTGTGCACGTGTGTGTGTGTTTGAGTCTGTGCACATGTGTGTGTGTTTGAGTCTGTGCACATGTGTGTGTTTGAGTCTGTGCACATGTGTGTGTTTGAGTCTGTGCAAGTGTGTGTTTGAGTCTGTGCACATGTGTGTTTGAGTCTGTGCAAGTGTGTGTGTTTGAGTCTGTGCAAGTGTGTGTTTGAGTCTGTAAACATGTGTGTGTTTGAGTTTCTGCACATGTGTGTGTTTGAGTTTCTGCACATGTGTGTGTTTGAGTCTGTGCATATGTGTGTGTTTGAGTCTGTGCACATGTGTGTGTTTGAGTTTCTGCACATGTGTGTGTTTGAGTCTGTGCACATGTGTGTGTTTGAGTCTGTGCACATGTGTGTTTGAGTCTGTGCAAGTGTGTGTGTTTGAGTCTGTGCAAGTGTGTGTTTGAGTCTGTGCATATGTGTGTGTTTGAGTTTGTGCACATGTGTGTATTTGAGTCTGTGCACACGTGTGTGTTTGAGTCTGTGCAAGTGTTTGTTTGAGTCTGTGCACACATGTGTGTTTGAGTCTGTGCAAGTGTGTGTTTGAGTCTGTGCATGTGTGTGTTTGAGTCTGTGCACATGTGTGTGTTTGAGTCTGTGCAAGTGTGTGTTTGAGTCTGTGCACATGTGTGTGTTTGAGTCTGTGCACGTGTGTGTGTTTGAGTCTGTGCACGTGTGTGTGTGTTTGAGTCTGTGCACGTGTGTGTGTGTTTGAGTCTGTGCACGTGTGTGTGTGTTTGAGTCTGTGCACATGTGTGTGTTTGAGTCTGTGCACATGTGTGTGTTTGAGTCTGTGCACATGTGTGTGTTTGAGTCTGTGCACTTGTGTGTTTGAGTCTGTGCAAGTGTGTGTTTGAGTCTGTGCAAGTGTGTGTTTGAGTCTGTGCATATGTGTGTGTTTGAGTCTGTGCATATGTGTGTGTTTGAGTCTGTGCACGTGTGTGTTTGAGTCTGTGCATATGTGTGTGTTTGAGTCTGTGCACGTGTGTGTGTTTGAGTCTGTGCACACGTGTGTGTGTTTGAGTCTGTGCACGTGTGTATGTTTGAGTCTGTGCACGTGTGTGTGTGTTTGAGTCTGTGCACATGTGTGTGTTTGAGTCTGTGCAAGTGTGTGTTTGAGTCTGTGCACGTGTGTGTTTGAGTCTGTGCACGTGTGTGTTTGAGTCTGTGCAAGTGTGTGTTTGAGTCTGTGCATATGTGTGTGTTTGAGTCTGTGCATATGTGTGTGTTTGAGTCTGTGCACGTGTGTGTTTGAGTCTGTGCATATGTGTGTGTTTGAGTCTGTGCACGTGTGTGTGTTTGAGTCTGTGCACGTGTGTGTGTGTGTTTGAGTCTGTGCACGTGTGTATGTTTGAGTCTGTGCACGTGTGTGTGTGTTTGAGTCTGTGCACATGTGTGTGTTTGAGTCTGTGCAAGTGTGTGTTTGAGTCTGTGCACGTGTGTGTTTGAGTCTGTGCACGTGTGTGTTTGAGTCTGTGCAAGTGTGTGTTTGAGTCTGTGCATATGTGTGTGTTTGAGTCTATGCACACGTGTGTGTTTGAGTCTGTGCATATCAATGTTTGAGTTTGTTCACATGTATCTGAGTCTGTGCACATGTGTGTGTTTGAGTCTGTGCAAGTGTGTGTTTGAGTCTGTGCATATCAATGTTTGAGTTTGTTCGCATGTATCCGAGTCTGTGCACACGTGTGTGTTTGAGTCTGTGCAAATGTGTGTTTGAGTCTGTACACATGTGCACGTGTTTGTTTGAGTCTGTGCAAGTGTTTGTTTGAGTCTATGCAAGTGTGTGTTTGAGTCTGTGCACATGTGCACGTGTTTGTTTGAGTTTCTGCACGTGTTTGTTTGAGTCTGTGCACATGTGTGTGTTTGAGTCTGTGCACATGTGTGTGTTTGAGTCTGTGCACGTGTTTGTTTGAGTCTGTGCAAGTGTGTGTTTGAGTCTGTGCAAGTGTGTGTTTGAGTCTGTGCACACGTGTGTGTTTGAGTCTGTGCAAGTGTGTGTTTGAGTCTGTGCACACGTGTGTGTTTGAGTCTGTGCACATGTGCACGTGTTTGTTTGAGTCTGTGCACATGTGTGTGTTTGAGTCTGTGCACATGTGTGTGTTTGAGTCTGTGCAAGTGTGTGTTTGAGTCTGTGCACATGTGTGTGTTTGAGTCTGTGCACATGTGTGTGTTTGAGTCTGTGCAAGTGTGTGTTTGAGTCTGTGCACATGTGTGTGTTTGAGTCTGTGCACATGTGTGTTGAGTCTGTGCAAGTGTGTGTTTGAGTCTGTGCACATGTGTGTGTTTGAGTCTGTGCACATGTGTGTGTTTGAGTCTGTGCAAGTGTGTGTTTGAGTCTGTGCACACGTGTGTGTTTGAGTCTGTGCACATGTGTGTGTTTGAGTCTGTGCACATGTGTGTGTCTGAGTCTGTGCACATGTGTGTGTTTGAGTCTGTGCACATGTGTGTGTTTGAGTCTGTGCACATGTGTGTGTTTGAGTCTGTGCACGTGTTTGTTTGAGTCTGTGCAAGTGTGTCTTTGAGTTTCTGCACATGTGTGTGTTTGAGTCTGTGCATATGTGTGTGTTTGAGTTTGTGCACATGTGTGTGTTTGAGTCTGTGCACATGTGTGTGTTTGAGTCTGTGCACATGTATGTGTTTGAGTCTGTGCACATGTGTGTGTTTAAGTCTGTGCACGTGTTTGTTTTAGTCTGTGCAAGTGTGTCTTTGAGTTTCTGCACATGTGTGTGTTTGAGTCTGTGCATATGTGTGTGTTTGAGTTTCTGCACATGTGTGTTCGAGTTTCTGCACATGTGTGTTTGAGTCTGTGCACACGTGTGTGTTTGAGTCTGTGCACACGTGTGTGTTTGAGTCTGTGCACACGTGTGTGTTTGAGTCTGTAAACGTGTGTGTTTGAGTCTGTGCACATGTGTGTGTTTGAGTCTGTGCAAGTGTGTGTGTTTGAGTCTGTGCAAGTGTGTGTTTGAGTCTGTAAACATGTGTGTGTTTGAGTTTCTGCACATGTGTGTGTTTGAGTTTCTGCACATGTGTGTGTTTGAGTCTGTGCACACGTGGGTGTTTGAGTCTGTGCACGTGTGTGTTTGAGTCTGTGCACATGTGTGTGTTTGAGTCTGTGCAAGTGTGTGTTTGAGTCTGTGCATATCAATGTTTGAGTTTGTTCGCATGTATCCGAGTCTGTGCACACGTGTGTGTTTGAGTCTGTGCAAGTGTGTGTTTGAGTCTGTGCAAGTGTGTGTTTGAGTCTGTGCACATGTGCACGTGTTTGTTTGAGTCTGTGCACATGTGTGTGTTTGAGTCTGTGCACATGTGTGTGTTTGAGTCTGTGCATGTGTTTGTTTGAGTCTGTGCACGTGTGTGTTTGAGTCTGTGCACATGTGTTTGTTTGAGTCTGTGCACGTGTGTGTTTGAGTCTGTGCAAGTGTGTGTTTGAGTCTGTGCAAGTGTGTGTTTGAGTCTGTGCACATGTGTGTGTTTGAGTCTGTGCACACGTGTGTGTTTGAGTCTGTGCATATCAATGTTTGAGTTTGTTCACATGTATCCGAGTCTGTGCACACGTGTGTGTTTGAGTCTGTGCACATGTGCACGTGTTTGTTTGAGTCTGTGCACATGTGTGTGTTTGAGTCTGTGCACACGTGTGTGTTTGAGTCTGTGCACATGTGCACGTGTTTGTTTGAGTCTGTGCACATGTGTGTGTTTGAGTCTGTGCACATGTGTGTGTTTGAGTCTGTGCACACGTGTGTGTTTGAGTCTGTGCAAGTGTGTGTTTGAGTCTGTGCACATGTGCACGTGTTTGTTTGAGTCTGTGCACATGTGTGTGTTTGAGTCTGTGCACACGTGTGTGTTTGAGTCTGTGCACATGTGTGTGTTTGAGTTTCTGCACATGTGTGTGTTTGAGTCTGTGCACATGTGTGTGTTTGAGTCTGTGCACACGTGTGTGTTTGAGTCTGTGCAAGTGTTTGTTTGAGTCTGTAAACGTGTGTGTTTGAGTTTCTGCACATGTGTGTGTTTGAGTTTCTGCACATGTGTGTGTTTGAGTTTCTGCACATGTGTATGTTTAAGTCTGTGCACATGTGTGTGTTTGAGTTTCTGCACATGTGTGTGTTTGAGTCTGTGCACATGTGTGTTTGAGTCTGTGCAAGTGTGTGTTTGAGTCTGTGCACATGTGTGTGTGAGAGTCTGTGCAAGTGTGTGTTTGAGTCTGTGCACATGTGTGTATTTGAGTCTGTGCACATGTGTGTGTTTGAGTCTGTGCACATGTGTGTGTTTGAGTCTGTGCACATGTGTGTGTTTGAGTCTGTGCACATGTGTGTGTTTGAGTCTGTGCACATGTGTGTGTTTGAGTCTGTGCACATGTGTGTGTTTGAGTCAGTGCACGTGTGTGTGAGTCTGTGCAAGTGTGTGTTTAAGTCTGTGCACATGTGTGTGTTTGAGTCTGTGCACATGTTTGTTTGAGTCTGTGCAAGTGTGTGTTTGAGTCTGTGCACACGTGTGTGTTTGAGTCTGTGCAAGTGTGTGTTTGAGTCTGTGCATATGTGTGTGTTTGAGTCTGTGCACATGTGTGTGTTTGAGTCTGTGCACATGTGTGTGTTTGAGTCTGTGGAAGTGTGTGTTTGAGTCTGTGTACACGTTTGTGTTTGAGTCTGTGCAAGTGTGTGTTTGAGTCTGTGCACGTGTGTGTTTGAGTCTGTGCACATGTGTGTGTTTGAGTCTGTGCACGTGTGTGTTTGAGTCTGTGCACGTGTGTGTGAGTCTGTGCAAGTTTGTGTTTGAGTCTGTGCACACGTGTGTGTTTGAGTCTGTGCACACGTGTGTATCTGAGTCTGTGCACACGTGTGTTTGAGTCTGTGCACACGTGTGTGTTTGAGTCTGTGCACACGTGTGTGTTTGAGTCTGTGCACATGTGTGTGTTTGAGTCTGTGCACACGGGTGTGTTTGAGTCTGTGCAAATGTGTGTTTGAGTCTGTACACATGTGCACGTGTTTGTTTGAGTCTGTGCATATGTGTGTGTTTGAGTCTGTGCACATGTGTGTGTTTGAGTCTGTGCACGTGTGTGTTTGAGTCTGTGCAAGTGTGTGTTTGAGTCTGTGCACACGTGTGTGTTTGAGTCTGTGCACACGTGTGTGTTTGAGTCTGTGCATATCAATGTTTGAGTTTGTTCACATGTATCCGAGTCTGTGCACACGTGTGTGTTTGAGTCTGTGCACATGTGCACGTGTTTGTTTGAGTCTGTGCACATGTGTGTGTTTGAGTCTGTGCACACGTGTGTGTTTGAGTCTGTGCACACGTGTGTGTTTGAGTCTGTGCATATCAATGTTTGAGTTTGTTCACATGTATCCGAGTCTGTGCACATGTGTGTGTTTGAGTCTGTGCACGTGTGTGTTTGAGTCTGTGCACGTGTGTGTGAGTCTGTGCAAGTTTGTGTTTGAGTCTGTGCACACGTGTGTGTTAGAGTCTGTGCACACGTGTGTATCTGAGTCTGTGCACACGTGTGTTTGAGTCTGTGCACACGTGTGTGTTTGAGTCTGTGCACACGTGTGTGTTTGAGTCTGTGCACATGTGTGTGTTTGAGTCTGTGCACACGGGTGTGTTTGAGTCTGTGCAAATGTGTGTTTGAGTCTGTACACATGTGCACGTGTTTGTTTGAGTCTGTGCATATGTGTGTGTTTGAGTCTGTGCACATGTGTGTGTTTGAGTCTGTGCATGTGTGTGTTTGAGTCTGTGCACATGTGTGTGTTTGAGTCTGTGCAAGTGTGTGTTTGAGTCTGTGCACACGTGTGTGTTTGAGTCTGTGCACACGTGTGTGTTTGAGTCTGTGCACGTGTGTGTTTGAGTCTGTGCAAGTGTGTGTTTGAGTCTGTGCAAGTGTGTATCTGAGTCTGTGCACACGTGTGTTTGAGTCTGTGCACACGTGTGTGTTTGAGTCTGTGCACACGTGTTTGTTTGAGTCTGTGCATATGTGTGTGTTTGAGTCTGTGCACATGTGCATGTGTTTGTTTGAGTTTCTGCACGTGTTTGTTTGAGTCTGTGCATATGTGTGTGTTTGAGTCTGTGCACGTGTTTGTTTGAGTCTGTGCAAGTGTGTGTTTGAGTCTGTGCACACGTGTGTGTTTGAGTCTGTGCAAGTGTGTGTTTGAGTCTGTGCACACGTGTGTGTTTGTGTCTGTGCACATGTGTGTGAGTCTGTGCACGTGTGTGTTTGAGTCTGTGCACGTGTGTGTGAGAGTCTGTGCACGTGTGTTTGAGTCTGTGCACACGTGTGTGTTTGAGTCTGTGCACATGTGTGTGAGTCTGTGCACATGTGTGTTTGAGTTTGTGCACGTGTGTGTGTTTGAGTCTGTGCACATGTGTGTGTGAGAGTCTGTGCACACGTGTGTTTGAGTCTGTGCACACGTGTGTTTGAGTCTGTGCACACGTGTGTGTTTGAGTCTGTGCACGTGTTTGTTTGAGTCTGTGCAAGTGTGTGTTTGAGTCTGTGTACACGTTTGTGTTTGAGTCTGTAAACATGTGTGTGTTTGAGTTTGTGCACATGTGTGTGTTTGAGTTTGTGCACACGTGTGTGTTTGAGTCTGTGCAAGTGTGTGTTTGAGTCTGTGCACATGTGTGTGTTTGAGTCTGTGCACATGTGTGTGTTTGAGTCTGTGCACATGTGTGTGTTTGAGTCTGTGGAAGTGTGTGTTTGAGTCTGTGCACATGTGTGTGTTTGAGTCTGTGCACATGTGTGTGTTTGAGTCTGTGCAAGTGTGTGTTTGAGTCTGTGCACGTGTGTGTTTGAGTCTGTGCACATGTGTGTGTTTGAGTCTGTGCACGTGTGTGTTTGAGTCTGTGCAAGTGTGTGTGAGTCTGTGCAAGTTTGTGTTTGAGTCTGTGCACACGTGTGTGTTTGAGTCTGTGCACACGTGTGTGTTTGAGTCTGTGCAAGTGTGTGTTTGAGTCTGTGCAAGTGTGTATCTGAGTCTGTGCACACGTGTGTTTGAGTCTGTGCACACGTGTGTGTTTGAGTCTGTGCATATGTGTGTGTTTGAGTCTGTGCACACGTGTGTGTTTGAGTCTGTGCACACGTGTGTGTTTGAGTCTGTGCACACGTGTGTGTTTGAGTCTATGCACACGTGTGTGTTTGAGTCTGTGCAAGTGTGTGTTTGAGTCTGTGCAAGTGTGTATCTGAGTCTGTGCACGTGTGTGTTTGAGTCTGTGCATATGTGTGTGTTTGAGTCTGTGCACGTGTGTGTTTGAGTCTGTGCATATGTGTGTGTTTGAGTCTGTGCACGTGTGTGTGTTTGAGTTTGTGCACACGTGTGTGTTTGAGTCTGTGCACACGTGTGTGTTTGAGTCTGTGCACATGTGTGTGAGTCTGTGCACATGTGTGTTTGAGTCTGTGCACGTGTGTGTGAGAGTCTGTGCAAGTGTGTGTTTGAGTCTGTGCACATGTGTGTGTGAGAGTCTGTGCACATGTGTGTTTGAGTCTGTGCAAGTGTGTGTTTGAGTCTGTGCACATGTGTGTGTGAGAGTCTGTGCACATGTGTGTTTGAGTCTGTGCACACGTGTGTTTGAGTCTGTGCACACGTGTTTGTTTGAGTCTGTGCACGTGTGTTTGAGTCTGTGCACGTGTTTGTTTGAGTCTGTGCACGTGTGTGTGAGTCTGTGCAAGTGTGTGTTTGAGTCTGTGCACACGTGTGTGTTTGAGTCTGTGCAAGTGTGTGTTTGAGTCTGTGCAAGTGTGTGTTTGAGTCTGTGCACATGTGTGTGTTTGAGTCTGTGCACGTGTTTGTTTGAGTCAGTGCACATGTGTGTGAGTCTGTGCAAGTGTGTGTTTGAGTCAGTGCACGTGTGTGTGAGTCTGTGCAAGTGTGTGTTTGAGTCTGTGCACATGTTTGTGTTTGAGTCTGTGCACATGTGTGTGTTTGAGTCTGTAAACATGTGTGTGTGAGAGTCTGTGCAAGTGTGTGTTTGAGTCTGTGCACATGTGTGTATTTGAGTCTGTGCACGTGTGTGTGAGAGTCTGTGCAAGTGTGTGTTTGAGTCTGTGCACATGTGTGTATTTGAGTCTGTGCACATGTGTGTGTGAGAGTCTGTGCAAGTGTGTGTTTGAGTCTGTGCACATGTATGTGTTTGAGTCTGTGCACATGTGTGTGTTTGAGTCTGTGCACATGTGTGTGTTTGAGTCTGTGCACATGTGTGTGTGAGAGTCTGTGCACGTGTTTGTTTGAGTCTGTGCACATGTGTGTGTTTGAGTCTGTGCACATGTGTGTGTTTGAGTCTGTGCACATGTGTGTGTTTGAGTCTGTGCAAATGTGTGTATTTGAGTCTGTGCACATGTGTGTGTGAGAGTCTGTGCACGTGTTTGTTTGAGTCTGTGCACATGTGTGTGTTTGAGTCTGTGCACATGTGTGTGTTTGAGTCTGTGCACATGTGTGTGTTTGAGTCTGTGCACATGTGTGTGTTTGAGTCTGTGCACATGTGTGTGTTTGAGTCAGTGCACGTGTGTGTGAGTCTGTGCAAGTGTGTGTTTAAGTCTGTGCACATGTGTGTGTTTGAGTCTGTGCACATGTTTGTTTGAGTCTGTGCAAGTGTGTGTTTGAGTCTGTGCACACGTGTGTGTTTGAGTCTGTGCACACGTGTGTGTTTGAGTCTGTGCACATGTGTGTGTTTGAGTCTGTGCACGTGTTTGTTTGAGTCTGTGCAAGTGTGTGTTTGAGTCTGTGCACACGTGTGTGTTTGAGTCTGTGCACGTGTTTGTTTGAGTCTGTGCAAGTGTGTGTTTGAGTCTGTGCACACGTGTGTGTTTGAGTCTGTGCAAGTGTGTGTTTGAGTCTGTGCACGTGTGTGTTTGAGTCTGTGCACATGTGTGTGTTTGAGTCTGTGCACATGTGTGTGTTTGAGTCTGTGGAAGTGTGTGTTTGAGTCTGTGGAAGTGTGTGTTTGAGTCTGTGTACACGTTTGTGTTTGAGTCTGTGCAAGTGTGTGTTTGAGTCTGTGGACGTGTGTGTTTGAGTCTGTGCACGTGTGTGTTTGAGTCTGTGCACGTGTGTGTTTGAGTCTGTGCACGTGTGTGTTTGAGTCTGTGCACGTGTGTGTTTGAGTCTGTGCACATGTGTGTGTTTGAGTTTGTGCACACGTGTGTTTGAGTCTGTGCACACGTGTGTGTTTGAGTCTGTGCACATGTGTGTGTTTGAGTTTGTGCACACGTGTGTGTTTGAGTCTGTGCACACGTGTGTGTTTGAGTCTGTGCACATGTGTGTGTGAGAGTCTGTGCACATGTGTGTTTGAGTCTGTGCACGTGTGTGTTTGAGTCTGTGCACATGTGTGTGTTTGAGTCTGTGCACATGTGTGTGTGAGAGTCTGTGCACATGTGTGTTTGAGTTTCTGCACGTGTTTGTTTGAGTCTGTGCACGTGTGTGTGAGTCTGTGCAAGTGTGTGTTTGAGTCTGTGCACGTGTGTGTGAGTCTGTGCAAGTGTGTGTTTGAGTCTGTGCAAGTGTGTGTTTGAGTCTGTGCAAGTGTGTGTTTGAGTCTGTGCACACGTGTGTGTTTGAGTCTGTGCACGTGTTTGTTTGAGTCTGTGCATGTGTGTGTGAGTCTGTGCAAGTGTGTGTTTGAGTCTGTGCACACGTGTGTGTTTGAGTCTGTGCAAGTGTGTGTTTGAGTCTGTGCAAGTGTGTGTTTGAGTCTGTGCACATGTGTGTGTTTGAGTCTGTGCACGTGTTTGTTTGAGTCAGTGCACGTGTGTGTGAGTCTGTGCAAGTGTGTGTTTGAGTCAGTGCACGTGTGTGTGAGTCTGTGCAAGTGTGTGTTTGAGTCTGTGCACACGTGTGTGTTTGAGTCTGTGCACATGTGTGTGTTTGAGTCTGTGCACACGTGTGTGTTTGAGTCTGTAAACATGTGTGTGTTTGAGTCTGTGCACATGTGTGTGTTTGAGTCTGTGCACATGTGTGTGTGAGAGTCTGTGCAAGTGTGTGTTTGAGTCTGTGCACATGTGTGTATTTGAGTCTGTGCACGTGTTTGTTTGAGTCTGTGCACATGTGTGTGTTTGAGTCTGTGCATATGTGTGTGTTTGAGTCTGTGCACATGTTTGTTTGAGTCTGTGCAAGTGTGTGTTTGAGTCTGTGCATACGTGTGTGTTTGAGTCTGTGCACGTGTGTGTGAGTCTGTGCAAGTGTGTGTTTGAGTCTGTGCATATGTGTGTGTTTGAGTCTGTGCACATGTTTGTTTGAGTCTGTGCACATGTGTGTGTTTGAGTCTGTGCACATGTGTGTGTTTGAGTCTGTGCATATGTGTGTGTTTGAGTCTGTGCACATGTGTGTTTGAGTCTGTGCACACATGTGTGTTTGAGTCTGTGCACACATGTGTGTTTGAGTCTGTGCACGTGTTTGTTTGAGTCTGTGCACATGTGTGTGTTTGAGTCTGTGCACATGTGTGTGTTTGAGTCTGTGCACATGTGTGTGTTTGAGTCTGTGCACATGTGTGTGTTTGAGTCTGTGCACATGTGTGTGTTTGAGTCTGTGCAAGTGTGTGTTTGAGTCTGTGCACATGTGTGTTTGAGTCTGTGCACATGTGTGTTTAAGTCTGTGCACATGTGTGTGTTTGAGTCTGTGCACATGTGTGTGTTTAAGTCTGTGCACATGAATGTTTGAGTTTGTGCACATGAATGTTTGAGTTTGTGCACATGAATGTTTAGGTTTGTGCACATGAATGTTTAAGTCTGTGCACATGAATGTTTGAGTTTGTGCACATGAATGTTTGAGTTTGTGCACATGAATGTTTAGGTTTGTGCACATGAATGTTTAAGTCTGTGCACGTGTGTTTGAGTCTGTGCACATGTGTTTGAGTCTGTGCACATGTGTTTGTCTGTGCTAGAGGTTCTCACGAGTCCACCATAACCAGAGGACCTGGCACCATACTGGTGATCAGAGTCTAAACAGCCTATAATTCAGGTTTCTGCAGCTAATGTGCATGTGCAGCCAGGCCCATGTCAGGGCGCTGTTCCATGACTTTACCAGTTGGTGACCGGCTCTTTTATTTAGGTGACACATTTTTTTTGTTTCTACTGTATAGTAATATGCATGAACCTTCTTGCCGTATCTTAAATTATCATCCGGCCTGTCTTAGTACAGATGATAGCAAATTAGCAATGGTAATGTAATCTGCCCTAGCACTGTTCTAAAGGACAAATGGTCAAAGTTATTATTGGAAACACAAAAAAAAATCCTGTAAAGTCATGTTTGTCATCTGTCAATCTATAGGAAGTAAACTTCTGAACCTTCAATCAGCAAGAAAGGACATGGATGGCTGTTTCTTGGTCAGAGAAAGGATGGATTGCATTACAGGAGAGACGGCTACTAACCTTACATTAGATAAGACAGAAACTTTTATTTTTACAACCTTTAGATTAACATGTTAATAGCAAGCTGTGAAATCTGTGCTGATTGGTTCTGTGCCTTATGGCCAGGTCTGGGTGTATCAGATGGTTCCGGGTCGGTTTCACGTATTACATTCCCACATCTCATCGGTTCAAGCACAAATGTTTGGACCCGTGAGGACCTCTAGTCTGTGCATGTGTGTCTGAGTGTGTGCATGTTAGAGTGCGCACAAGTGTGTTTGAGTCTATATGCTTGAGTATGTGCATATGTGTGTTTGTTCGTGTTTGAGTGTGTGTATGTGTCAATATGTGTGTTTGTTTGTCTACCGGATGAGAGTTGCAGTGGTAGTACTCCTGGGAGTAATGAAGTGCCGCATCTCGGATGAAGATAAAAACAGCTCGCAGGATGAAGGAAGTAAAGAGTTGCATATGAATAAAATTACGAGTACAATGCAGCTTCCTGGAGGATTGGAACAGAGAAATATGTAAAGAAAGGGTATATAACCAATATAATATGTAACACATGTAAATAAAATGTGCTTGATTTAATCTGGTATATGGATTTTTTTAAATTGCATTTAAACTACACAAGGGTAAACACCAGTGTTGTCACAAAGTCAGCCTACGGCATGAAACTTGGAACAGGAATGGCCAAATTCTTTGACTGATGTCATGGAGTGCAGCAGGGCTATGGTTTAGTTATGTAACTTTCATAACATTTATACACACATTTTTTTGGGGGGACATTTTCCATCTCCCATGTTTTTATTTAGAATTACTGTTATTTTAATTCTTTTCAGAGGATTTATTACTGTTACCACTAACAGAAAAAGCAGAAGAACGTCCTAACATTTGAGACAGTATGATCTTACAGAAAAACCCCAATTGGTCATTCTGTGTCATATCAACCAAATTTTAGAAATTTCCCCGGCCTAAATTTTTGATTTTATGGTGAGGGATGAGAGTTATGAGGGTTACTGAGTAATCCACTGTAGAGGGGGGTGTCAAAATGACAATTTTCACCTTGTCATTTGACTCCCCTCTGCAGTGGATTACTCAGTAACTATTCATCAATGGCATTTAATATTTTGGCTCTCATTACTATTTATGTTGGTCTAGCTTCTGTAAAAATATTATATATTATTATATTCTCTTATAAATAACACAGATGACACAGAATGACCCCACACCACTCTATAGCAATAAACAAGCATTTACATGACAAATTATTAGGAAGAGTAAAAAATCCAAATGTCCTACAAAGTTCAAAAGGAGGTTAATGTTTTGTGAAGCATACACAAAGTGAAATTCCAATAGCATTTTTTCATACTAAGTAAAAAAAGTGAGCACTATAAATACAATCGGATACATCTAGACAAAGGTCAATTATGTAATGAAGATTCTTTGAGCAATAGGTTCAGCTGTTCTCCCAAAACAATTTCATCATTATGAGGTCTCATTTGTCTTTGGTAAAAAATGTTAAAACTATTCTCAGTTTCCCCTACACAAACACACATCACTGTCACTATCCCTTTACATAATCAATTAATTAATAATTTATGTGCATCAATTGCCATTTTAAATATTTTCCTGGTGTGTTTTCTATGTAATACTTCAATTATATTGCTTTATCATTCACAACAAAATTCAGGCTTCATTGCTGCACAGTACTATATGAATACTGGTGATCTTTTACCTGCACACACACGCACACACACACAGGTGATCTGTTACCTGAACACACACACAGGTGATCTTTTACCTGAACACACACACACACTGGTGATCTGTTACCTGAACACACACACACAGGTGATCTTTTACCTGCACATACACACACACTGGTGATCCGTTACCTGAACACACACACACAGGTGATCTTTTACCTGAACACACACACACACTGGTGATCTGTTACCTGAACACACACACACAGGTGATCTTTTACCTGCACATACACACACACTGGTGATCCGTTACCTGAACACACACACACTGGTGATCTGTTACCTGAACACACACACACAGGTGATCTGTTACCTGAACACACACACACACACACACACACAGGTGATCTGTTACCTGAACACACACTGGTGATCTGTTACCTGAACACACACACACAGGTGATCTGTTACCTGAACACACACTGGTGATCTGTTACCTGAACACACACACACAGGTGATCTGTTACCTGAACACACACACACAGGTGATCTGTTACCTGAACACACACACAGGTGATCTGTTACCTGAACACACACACAGGTGATCTGTTACCTGAACACACACACACTGGTGATCTGTTACCTGAACACACACACACACACACAGGTGATCTGTTACCTGAACACACACACACACTGGTGATCTGTTACCTGAACACACACACACAGGTGATCCGTTACCTGAACACACACACAGGCGATCCGTTACCTGAACACACACACAGGCGATCTGTTACCTGAACACACACACACACAGGCGATCTGTTACCTGAACACACACACACACAGGCGATCTGTTACCTGAACACACACACACAGGTGATCTGTTACCTGAACACACACACACAGGCGATCCGTTACCTGAACACACACACACTGGTGATCTGTTACCTGAACACACACACACTGGTGATCTGTTACCTGAACACACACACACAGGTGATCTGTTACCTGAACACACACACACAGGTGATCTGTTACCTGAACACACACACACAGGTGATCCGTTACCTGAACACACACACACACACACACACACACAGGTGATCTGTTACCTGAACACACACACACAGGTGATCTGTTACCTGAACACACACACACAGGCGATCTGTTACCTGAACACACACACACAGGTGATCCGTTACCTGAACACACACACAGGTGATCTGTTACCTGAACACACACAACATTGTGAGAGCGATGCTGAGTGAGACAAGAGAGATGGTGTATCCAACAGAATACATGATCCTCACATAGAAGAAATACTCATGTGACACCAGCACCTGGAGAAGACAGAGACTGTCCATTTGATTTACAGAAATAACATGTTCTTATTTTATGTTATTTAATGACAGTTTTCTTTCTGTGTTTGATTTGTTTATCTGTTCTGTCCTAAAGCAACATTTCAGAGTCCAGAAATAACATATTATATATAACATATTGTTAATATTACCGTGTCATTGGGAAAATGAAAAGTGTCGTTGAGTGCGTGACCACAGGCCAGTTCATACGGTGGAAACACTTCCGACCAGCCGCTCTCTGAGCAGTTCTTCATTACTAATCCTGCAAACAGGAGACACACAGGAACATTGCTGCCCTGATAAACGTTCATATCACACATCAGTCATATTCTGCCACAACACTATATTGGGTAAAGTCACAAAAATAATCCTAAAACAACCAAAAGAAGATCACCCTGACATACTAGTGACTGTTGTCAAAGTATTATACAAATTTAAGATGTCTTACTGACTTCATTGTCTGACTAGCTATGGCTTAATCAAGGTGCTTTGAATAAGCTTTGTCTGTGAAAGCTGAGGGTGTGCCTGACCTTTGACCCTTAGGAATTTGGGGCATGGCAGTGATACAATCTCTCCCACCTCAGCACGCGGCCAACAGTTAAGATTGTCCCACAGTGCACTGCAGCCTGTTTGGGGATTAGATGCAGTTACACAGAATTTGAATTACAACAGCAATCGTTTTGCTACATAATTTTCCCTTTTGTCTCTTTTCTTTATTGAATAGACATAACCTTTATACTAAACATGTGTTCCTTTAGAAGAACCTAGTTTAGAAGAACTAAAAGAAATCATGCACAATATGACCAGTATTGTGTGTTAAGATAAACATTACAGTTTAAATATGGCGGGAGCAGCAGAATTTTCATATCTCCTCAGATTTTTTCAGATGAACTGGTGCTGAGAACCTGCAGTCGTGCCAAACTGTCTTCTCTGAGGTCAACATGATTTATTCTGTACGTCAGCACTACAAAGAACCTTTCTTAAAAGGTTCCTTATGGAACTGTACAGCCAAAAATGGTTCTTCTCAGTTGTGTAGCACCTTTTTAAGAGTGTATAAAACACCCAGTAAATGTAATGTGTGCATGCTTTTAAATCTGAAATAGAGTAAATTTGCATGAAGGTATAAATCAATAGAACAGTTGAATCAGAGCAGAGAAAGCACACAAGAACTGCATCTTTCAGAAGGTATAACAGAACTAGCATGTACACAGCAGTGAGCATCACATGATTCACATGAGCTGAGGTTTTCCTCTTTAATTCTGTACTGTTGTTGTGGTGACACCAAGCATGCGCTGTGTATGACAATCCACACACAGTGGACACAGTCTCTGCAGTGTAACATAAAGAAAGCGCTTTTTAAATAGTGAACTTTATATAAGTGTAAACAAATGCAAGTTTCATTTAATCCACACAACCTTTTTCCAGAAACCTTTTTGTTATTATGCTGGTTGAAAGTCTCTTCACATCCTGATAGCAATCAATGGTCTAAATATATTTATATAAATAAATATCTTCTGTATAAGGCACAGGACCATAAAATGTTTGACCAGTCATTTCATTCTGTCAGAATGTGCTACTTGCCTGTCAATTTTCTGTGAAATGTGTTCATGTGTTGGAGGAGGTGTGGCTTTGGAGAGTGCACTGATAAGAGGGCAGGTTCTGTGCTTTTAAAGTTAGATTGCTATTGCTAGCCCTCTTCAAAATTGCATACCCTACCTTTAAATTACAGACACAATTAACGTGTTTCAATATGTTTGGCTGAATGGACCGAAGATGTTTAATAATAGAGCAAGGTGTTTATAACAAGCCCTAAGCAACATGTTTGAGGAATATCAGTCGAGTGCTGCCTCCTGTTTTCATCTCTCTCTGTCTATGATGAATGGCACAGTTTCTTTCACTGCTGTCTCTCTGCCAGCCTGATGAATGGCAGGAAAAGTGCTGCAGGTTTGTAAATGTCTCTGTACTCTGGATCTCTCAGTGAAACACAGAGAGAACGAGTGATGAGAGATGGGAGTGGGTGAGAGGAATAAACAAGTGGAGTGGAAGTGAAGAGAGGCTGTGAAGACCTGTACAGCGTTGCACTGCTGTTGTCGCCTGCCTGTGTTGACAGGCCTGTATTGACTATTTCCTGTGTGTACTGACAATATTTAAAAAATTTCTGCTTACAGAATGAGAACCCTTAAGCCATGTATACAGTGACAAGTGTTTTAGAAGTCGTGGTGGATGTGTCGTAATATAATTCTATCAATTATATCAGTTTGTGTGAGATTTGGAAATCGAATACTTGACCCTGTTGTTGCAGGGCAGCTTTTGAAAATATGAAGACAAATTTGATGTGATCAGACAAAAAATGTCACAGTAATATTTCCATGTCCATCTTACACTTACACCACAATTCCTTTAAGGAAGTCTCAGTGGCCATCTACACGATGCCTCCAGGCAACTATGATGGAAGACTGATTTCTCTATATTTGCTGACTGAGGTCAAAACGAAACACTACATTTCAGACTAAATATAAACGCCTACATAGACTTTATCATAAATTCTACTTCAAATTGCACTATTGCACCAGTTTCCCCCATTCATAGTAATAGAACTACGGTATCTTGTTTATTCTATAATCTTTGGCTTTACTACAGTATCTTACAGTACACACATCACATGAGCTCCACCCACTTCACTCTTATTGATAGTTGCTGCATTGAGTTGCTGCTCATTTGCATAATGTTACAATTTTCTCAGCTCTGTTGTGTTGCTGGACACACCCATATCACAGCACAAGATCACAGTTGCTCAATGCATGAGCTGTAGTTTTGTAATTAAAAATTGTTGTATGTGTTAACATGCCTGTAGACTGTATGCTGCTGTCTCACACACACAATGTTAACCAGAGACAGCAGACTCACACACTCTGAGTGCACATTAGGCCACAGTATAGTGGCAGCCGTTGTGTGTGAACTGACTACGCTGGAGGGTGTTGTATCTATAATCTGATAAGCATGTGATTTATGGAATATGGATTGTGGAGGCCTTTCTCCAGACTTCCCCGATATCACATTACACCGCTTAGAAACACACATAAACACTTATCATGTTGTTTGTCCATGTCCACACGTGCCCATATGTGAATGAGAGGAAGAAGAGACCAGAGGAAGAAGAAGAACAGCAGAGACCATTCAGAGCCCATCACAAACAGTTGCCCTCTATATGAACTCAACCTTCTCAATGTGTGTGTGTATGTGTGTGTAAAAACAAGAGGTGGAGAGAGAAAGACAGAGACAGAAAGAGGGAGAGAGAGAGAGCGAACATGAGCATCTCTAATGGCTTGCCTGTGTGTGTGGACCCAATATCTGTCATGTTCTCTTGATGGATGATTTTGTAGCAGTTTTCTTCCTCTCTGAGAAGCACAAAATCTGGATCACATTCTGGAGGAATGGCAAACACCTTCTCACACATACACATACACAAAGACAGAGACATATAATAAGACATCTTATAATATATGTATTTGTTTTAATGTTTTATAAACACAATTATAACTGTACCGACAGATTAATTTCTTTCATTGCAAAGCTAATGAATATATTGATGAATATATTGATCTATTACAGAGCCCATAATAGATGAAGACTCCTTCAAAACTGTTTCAAAAGCATCTCAGTTTTTACCAGTAGTGTATATTGTAGACAGATAATGTAGACAGATAAACAATTATCTCTAACAATCAGTTTAGGAGAGAACAGGGGGGGAAGTATCATGGGGGAAGTTGGCACGCTGTATCTTAATAACTCTAAAGTTTGAAGTTGCACAAATGCTGCTTTCAAACATCTTAAATTAGAAACATTTTGTGAAGTGTATCCTATCCAATTCTAAACCACAATTATGGATTGGTGATATAATTGATATGGTTGTATTTTTTAATAACTCTTGTGTTATCAAGTGAACACTATAAAATCATACGGCAATGTTTAACTAGGCTATATTATTAAAAAACAGAAATATGTTTAGGTTAAGGTGTCAGGTGTTTTATAATTTGTAATTATTTTAAACATTTTATTTTATGACAATATCTGTTGGTGATGCAATGGCTTTAACCTTTTGTATGTTACCTTTCACATTTTTTCTACTGAATGAATGTTCTTCATTGTGATTCCTTAATGTTAGCCTACTGTAAAGAACAGGCTGTTTAATGGCAGTTTCATGCCCAGCTATTAGGTCAAAATGTGTTTTATCCCTTAGAAATAAATGCCATTAAACACTCGGTAAAAATAAATCATAAATAAAAAATCATAAATACTCGGTAGGTTTTAGTAGTCGAGATTTAAGACCCGATAAATTATATTAACAGTAAGAAACACAATGACGCCAGCTTATCCTACAGCTACAAACTGGAGCATTATTAACAAATAGTCCAAGCACAAGTTAGTCCATTGCAAAAATGACAACTATAAAATATAAAATGTTTAAGACTGAACAGACGTGCACGCAGGACGCGTCTGGACTCACGTGGGAACAGACGTGCAGGAACGCCGCGAGAGCAGCTGCGGCTGAATCGACAGAAATCCTCATTTAAAGCCTGTCGGAAGATCTCGATGGATATTTTCTATCTGCTATTAATGCGGACAGTCAGGCAGAAGTCCTCTGAAGTTTCATCTCCTCTTTGAGCGCATACATGAAAGTGCCGGACGCGTCCAGCCTACAGCAGAAGATACTGCGATGACATCTTCTCCAAACATCTCAACATCCACTGACTGCGCTCAGGTGCTGAAGTACAGTCATGATGATCTGCTCTCAGCACACTAAGAAACACGATGTAAAACTTCAGTCCTTTACTGCTGCAGGAAGAAATCTTGTGCACCTCATGTCCAATTCAAGTAACAATAACACAGAAAATCTGAGCATTTATTCAGGCCATGAAACACATGCCTTTGTTCAGTTTATACTATCCATCAAAACAATAAAATCATACAATTTACAACCAATTCATAATACACATCAATCCTGAATCAGTTTAGTCTAGATGTTTAAAAAAACATGTTTTAGTACAATTAAAATATGACAGATAGATGTCTGCGTCTGTAACATGATTTTGTTCTGGCCATCCTTGGTCTCAGCATTTCATTTCCTGTGCCACCCCATGTGATCAGTTATCCACACAACCTAAAAGAGCTGTGTGATAACTGCAATAACTTATATGGTGAGCGCTTAACCATGAAATTAAGGAATAAACACTCTGTGTGTGTGTGTTGATTTAAATAAACCCTTACAGCTGTAAACAGCCCTTAATAAAAAACCACACAGTACAATTTGCAGAAACACTAAACCGTGAGTTTAGTGCAGAAACACTAAACCGTGAGTTTAGTGCAGAAACACTAAACAGTGGGTTACGCTGGTCTGCTCTGCTGTGTGAGTCGATGTTTCGCTAGGTGTGTTTAGATCATAAAGATGTTTGTACAAGCTCCCAATAAGCACACACAGCTTTGACTGCAAACTACACGATAGCAAACCTGTGATGTATAAATGGAAAGTGTTGTTGTCAGTGCTGTGAATGAGTAACATTTTAGATCCACGGCAGCTGATTAATTGTGTTGTGTGAATTCCATTGATTTTGGTGGACAGACTTTTCCCAGGTCCTACACACACCCACACTTGACTATATCAGTAATGTCATTCCATAGACCTCCATTGATTTAATATCAGGCTAATATTATTTTATATCCCCCAACCGAACCCCTCCTCCTACATGTGACTGACATCTGATTTATGAGCCTGTATAATTTAGTGAGGACCAGTAAAATGTTCTCACAAGTGGGTTTTCATATTTCACTGTGTATGTGAGGACATTTGGCCCTCAAATATAGCTAAACCCGTACACACACACACGCACACAAAATCAGGCCTGCACTATGCGGAAGTCTATAGATTAAATGGCCACTGCTTATGTAAATTGATGTGCTATCTCTCTTTCAATGAGGTGCTTTTTTATTGACCTGATAAGATTATTCTCACTAGACAAGAGTATGTGTGTGAGAGTGAACTTAATCTCACCACGGTAACAGAAAGAACTGGTCTAGTTATCACTATGGTAACACTGTCATCTGCTCAGGTGTGTTAAAGTACAATCCATCAGCATTTGTGTAGTGATGTCAGGGAGCACCTCATTGCTTTCTCTCGGTTGTCAAACACATACAAGTTGACACACTCTAGTGTCATGATGATGTTGTCAGATCAGAAGATTCATTTATGGTGCAGTCATTTCCACAAACAAGATGCCCTCTTGTTGTAAACCCATTTGTCATATATATTTACCTGATTGGAAAACACTTTTATGGAAAGAGTCTTAATATTAAGTGTCTTTAATTACAATGTACTTACATAAGAAAACTGTATACAGTGTAACTATTGAGTACATACATGTTGTTAAATTGTACGTATATAAGTGTATTCATGTAATTACACTCTTGACCCTATCCCTTAACCTACTCACAACAACATAATAAGCACCATGTATCACATTTTCACTTCACCTTTGTAACAGACATGAAAATGCACTATCCCAACTATGATTGTAATTCATGAATGCTTGTGAACACAGACCTGAGATTGGTCTCTTTTGAAAGAAAGAACTTGGCAAATTATTACTGAAAAAACACAAACAATTATTATGATAAAAGTTTATCATAAAAAAGTTAAAGTTTATGGTTATAGTTAAATTTTCTGACAAATATTACAATGGATGTTTTGTTATGAACATTTAACATGAAAACCAAAGTCTGAATGAATAAAATTGTGTGCATTGACTTCACTGATGAATCAACACTCTCTTTATAAATGAATCAATTCATTTATCCTGCATAATTCCTACATAATTTATATTGTAAAATACTGGTCAAATATGTATTCTAGAGTCTTTCATCACTTAATAGTTAAAATCAATAAATAGTTTGTCATGATTTGATTAGAACTGAATATTCAAATATGAAATATTAAACAGTGAAATATTAAAGTAAATGTAAGTGTTCTGCTGGTGGAACAGTGGCAGCTAAAGGATCGCCTTTTCTACCTGTTGAGCTGTCTGCCATCGTGCTTGCAGCCCATACAAAGTTTCTTAAGGACTATATTTAGCCAAGTAGACATCAAAGGAAAAACTGAAGCAACCATTCCTAGACATAATTTAACAGCAAACCTCGGGAAATTATGACTGGTGTCCACAGAAACGAAACATTGTGTCAGTACATCTCATACACAAACACACACACGTCTCTCTGCAGTGATTCACTGTGTGGTTGAAAGCTTTCCTGGTTCTAGTTGGGTCTGCAACAGCTCAACAATACATGCTACAGTGTAGCTAATGTACACAGTAAAGAAAATCGAATACAACACATTTAAATCAGTTGCCGCGTCATAATTTATACAATTCAACAGACCATATTAAAGGACCACTAAAATCAAAAGTAAAAAAAATCTGCATTATATTTCAAGTCCCCTAAATACAGTCAGCTAAGCAGTTGTTGGGGCCCACAAGTTCTAGTCACCAATTCTATTAAAGATATTATATAAAAACAATGATTTAATTGAACATATGACTTCAGTTTAGTTACATCTGGTTAACAGTGCTGAAATGGTTTAATTAATTCGTTGTGAGAACATTTTAACTGGACTGGATTACACAAGAAGTGAAAGAGAGCATTATAAAATGAATTTTCTCCGATGATCAGAGTATACTTACAGGAATCTCTCAGAAGACACTCAACTGCCCTGAGTTGTTGGAACGAACGTCGTAAAACCAGGAATGTCCTGATATTTAAACTTTTATTTTATTTTTATTTTATTTTAAGTATTAGATCAGATTTCTGCAGATCAAAACAGTGATGGTAGTATTACTCTGTTCTGTGTCGAGTGAATGAATTCATTTTTGGTTCAAGTTATGTATTCCAGCTCTTATCCGACAATATCTGTATGCACAGAGCAGCATTGCATGACTCACTCATCGTCTAAACACAAAAATGAATTACCCTCACTTATCTGAGGATCACATTATGATATTTAATACATCAATGACAGTCTTTATACACATTTGGGTATACACTCCACCTTTCAAAAGATTATAAAGTTTAGGGTCACTTGACTGAAATGTTTCTCATGATTTTAAAAACCTTTTGATCTAAAAGCTTAAATGTTTAAAAATGAAAAAATATTTATTTTGGAAATGTTTTTGAAATGGGTGACTTGGACAGAATAATTGAAAAAGCAGCCAATAAGAGCCCAGCATAAATTTAAAATCCATCAATATTGTTTAAGAAGCCAGAAAATGTAATATTTATAAGTAAATTTCTGCAAATTCCAGGCAAAGGGTGGCTACTCTTAGTCATTGTACCTTTAGTTTAGGTATAATTCCTATAATTACAACTATTATTATCAAACGTGAAAATAAATATTGTGGTGCCTATGAGAGTTAACAGATTACACAAACCTCATAAAAAGACATAACTTTAACTAATATGTGCCTCTTCTGACAAGTTAACAAATTTTTATTATTATAAATATTGAGAGAAACTGGCTTTGACAGGGAAGTTAAGATTTCTTAAGACATTTTATTTAAGGAGGGAAAAACAGTAATGCTTTAAATCCAGAATGAGCCATTTAAAGTCAATTTCCAGGAAATACTGTCAGGGTTTGCCCAAACCAAACAATCCATAAAAGCCAGTAAACAAATATAAATCACAAACCAGCAGTATAGAGTAGAGTAAACAATGCTCCACAACCCACAAGGCAAAGCAAAGATGAAAACATTCAGCATTACAGCAGAAATAACAGGCACAACTTTACAGAGAGTGAATGATTGATGACTGATGATTGATCAGAGTAAATGATTCCCAACTGTAGTTAATCAACCAGCCATTACATCAATCCGTAGGGTGAATTTGTCAAGAATGGGTGATTTTCCTTCTGAAAAGACCAGCACAACTGTCATGACTCTGGTCAGATTTGCCTGAGTTTTCTTGTCCTGTGTTCGTTGTCCTCATGTTTTGTTGTCTTGGAGCTCATGGTCATTGTTATGATGCTTGCCATGTGCTCCCCTTTGTTATTCTATTATTAGATCATTCCATGCTCCTGCACCCTTGTTTTGCTCTTGTTACCTTCCCTTCTTAATCCCCTTGTGCTCTCTGTCTTGTATTAGATTGTGTTGCTGTGCTCCTGTAACTTCTAGTCTAGCCTGGCCTTGTCTTGTCCAATCTAGCCTTGCCTTACCATTGCCAGTTTTTTCTTTTCTTTTCTCCCATACCCATCAGTTTCCTTCCCAGCTGCCTAACTGCTCTCTAGCTTTCTCCCTGTCTCACCAGCCTCATGCTGGTCGTTCCTCTCTCAGTGTTCTCTGATCTTCACACTGCAGTCCCGCTGCTGTACCACTGAACAGTCTAAAGGTGGCCCACATCTTGACACTGCTCCCAGGGAAGGCTTGTGATTAAGGCACCATGGCTGCCTGGGGCCCTTTTGTGCTGATTTTTATTACTTCTGTCTGATCAGGCTCTTTGATCGATCTGCTTGGGGTGATGAGGCAGCATCGAGCTGGTGTGACTCCAGACCCTGAGTTAATTGTCCAGGTGGACGCTTCCAATTTTGGGCTAGCACAAGGCGCACTGTGCACTCTTTTTTTGCCATCCTTGCTTAGCCCTTCCTTTTTGTCCTCCTGCTCTGCCTCCTTGTGGCCATGCCGCAGATTGCACTCTGTTCCATGTTATGTTTACTTGGGACTGTATTAACTGGCTTAGGGTAGCTGTTTACACTCTGGTGCATTGGTCAGGACACAGGAGGCAGGGATCCGGATAATGTCTTTACTTAAATGTTCATCCTAAACAAATATGGCACAGCCAGACCATAGGGCATTGCTGGAATAACTGTACATGCATGAGTGTGGAATGTTGTGGTACACTGACACACAACATATATCCACTCTAACACACACCACAAGGTCCTCAATGCTTTCTGCTGACCATAACTGATGCCTACCAGCAACCATCACTTTAACAGGCCGGGTCTTTCCAACACCATATCTTAATGGCCTCACCCCCACAGCCTTCCTCATGACCTCCTATAGAGAACTGACCTCCAGGCCGTTGCTGCCCTCATGTTTCCTGGCTAAACTCTTGTTACCAACCCTGCTGTCCTCCTGAAATTTTCTGACTTTTGTTGTTTATCGGAATTCTCTCACTGTCGAGAAATCAGTACTATCTCAACCACAACAGGGTCTTGCTTTTGTTCCTGGCACATAATAACCAGATTCCATCATTCTAGTCTATCTAGGCTGCTTTATGCTAAGTGTACACTACACGACTTTAACTCGTCACCCACACTACAGTACACTTCACAAATTGTACAGTACAGTACTCATCACCCATTGCAAAGTTTCATCACCCATTGCCAGATACTGCGTGTTTGATGCTGAGGGAATTCATGCTCATAGCAGGAGGAAAGCTGTTGCGGACTACAAACAATATGAAAAAAGGACTTTTGTCACCAACTTTTTACACCAACAGATCAATTCTCTGTAGACAAACATTGCAATACAGTACACAACTCACGCCTGACTGCCTGCAACTTCTGCATGCCAAAAGATTAATAAACATGGTTCAGCAATAAACTGGTAGAGCTTCACTTTAGCAGCAAAAAAGTTATGGACTTTCAGGACAACACGCACTGATAAAATGTATAACTTGAATGCATTGTAAGTTGCTTTTAGAGAATTAAGGACTATCCTCAAATGGATGATTTTTTTTTATATCTAAATAAATAAATACATCTTATCAAAATAATATATGACTGTAATTAACTTAGTTAACTAGCAGCAACACTATGTTTACATGGTATAGCTAGAGGAGAACTGTCCACCTGATTCAAGCCTGGTTTCTTACAAGGCTTTCATCTCCACTACTCACTCCTGTAGTTTTTGGTTCTATGCCAGAGTTGTTTTTGGATCATTCACTGGAGATCTATAAATTATGTATTTATTATTTTTTTATGTTACTGTAATGCAACTGTTTATTTAGAACCTTATAATATTTTTACAGTTGAATGTAAAATGTTTACAGTGTAATGTAAAATTAACAAAATATTATCTATAATATTATTTATTAAATGAATATCTATAATAATAATATTGTTCTGTGCCTTGGCACAGTCACCTTTAGTTTGTTTACAGACAAACACATTAAGGCATAATGACAGATGGAACATGAAACATTGTACTGAACTGTTCTGTTTTTCCGTAAAGCTGCTTTGAATCAATGTGCACTGGGGGAAGCGCTATATAAATACAACTGAATTATTCTTAAAGAGAACAAGATCTGAGTGAACACAGACACACAGAATTCCACTACACATTTAGCCTGTATTGGGTTGTGTCTGGTTCAGGAAGAGGAAGAGGCAAAGACTCCAGCACAGACAGCAGGATAATCTTTTAAGAATTCAGAAATTAAACAAAAACCAACCCATGGACAAAGCACACTGGTCATCACAAGCCACAGCCACAGACAAGAAAATCACCAAACTGAACACTTACTGAATGAAAAATGATAAGTGGAAACCAATCAGCAAAGAAAAGAGGCAGACAGATGAAGTAACTAAATAGATAATCAGGCAAAACAGTGTCTAATCCTGAGGCAGGAGGCATTGGTGGCTACCCATGTAAGTTTGAGTTTAGTTTGAGCAAACTGAGTTTTTTGGTCTCAGAAAGATGGATTGGTTTATAGTTGTGTTTGTTGCCATGGTAACTTGATAATGCTACACAGCAAATCAAAACTGGGCCAATCAGCTGTGATATATAAACTGCACTTCGAAATGTAAGTGTAAATTAAATTAAGCATTTATTTACATTTACATTTTTAATTTAATAAGTAAAAGACCTTTTTATCTTTTAAGGTACATAAGTCTGTGCTTTCTTACTGTAGACCTATATAATTTACATTAGCTTATACACTGTATATCAGTATCTGTATATAATGTTTAGCTCCTTTATCCAGTATTTTTTATTGTTGTTGCAGAAGCAGTGTGTTTTGCTGTGTTTGAGTTTACATTTTTCATGTTCTTGATTATTTTTCAACAAAATAAATCACAATCTCCAGGGTTAATTGTGACGTCAGAATTAAACTCCGAGTTGACAGAGAAGAATTATCTTACTAATTCTTCTCTGTCAACTCAGAGAACTCCCTCAACTTGTGAGACCGCAGAACCTGGGTTAGATTTGAGATCTGGTTTACCTAATTAATGCAGCCTAATAATCCCTTAAGGAATTTGAGTAATAAATCTGTAGGACTATGTGTAAGGTAGATTAAAGAGGTGGGTCTTTAATCTAGATTTAAACTGACATAATGTATCTGCCTCCTGGACAGTACTGGGAAGACTGTTCCAGAGTTTTGGCACCAAATACGAAAAGGATCTACCACCAGCGCTTGTTTTTAAAATTCTGGGTATTATCAAATGGCATTGCAATAATCAATGAATGCATGAATTAATTTTTCAGTATCTGACTTGGAGAGCATGTGTTGTAGTTTTAATATATTTTGAGATGCAGTTTTACAAATATTGGAAATGTAGTAGTCAAAGGACAAATTGCAATCAAAAATGACACCCAGATTCTTGGCTAATGAAGCAGACTTTATAGAGCATCCATCAAGAGTGAGAGTGTTCTGGGTTCTGTGTGGAAGATTTTGGTCCTGTTTTGTGTGAATTTAGTAGTAGAAAGTTGCTAGCCATCCCAGTTTTGATATCGACTATGCATTCTGTTAATTTGGTGAATATTTGTGTCTCGTTGGGCCTAGAAGAAATATACAGCTGAATATTTACATCATTTATTTGTTTATTTACATATATTTACATATATTTAAATATACATCAGCATAACAATGAAAACTGACTCCATGTCTCTTAATAATTGCTCCTAGAGGTAGCATGTACAGGGTGAAAAGTAGAGGCCAAAACACTGAGCCCTGCAGTACTCCATACTGAACTTGTGATCGGTATGACACCTTTTCACTCACAGCAACAAACTGGAATCGGTCAGATAGATATGATTTAAAGCACGCCAGTGCAGATCCATTTTTGTCAACGTAATTTTCAAGCCTATTTAGTAGAATGTTGTGATCAATAGTGTCTGCGCTAAGGTCGAGTAACACTAGAAGAGAGATGCAGCCATGATCGGCTGACAAGAGCAGATCATTTGTCACTCTGATGAGAGCAGTCTCTGTACTATAATGTGGTCTGAATCCCAACTGGAAATTCTTGCAGATACCATTTATTTCCAGGAAGGAACAAATCTGTAAGGACACCACCTTATCCAGAATTTTTGAAATAAAAGGTACATTTGAGATCTTTTATTTTGGGTAAATTTGGGTCTGTAATTTACTAGTTCCCTGGGATCAAGTTGTGTTTTTTTTTAATGAGGGGTCTGATAACAGCCAGTTTGTAGAGTTTTGGGACATATCCTAACACCAATGATGAATTAATGATACTATGTAGACGATCAGTAATTTCAGGAAGCATCTCTTTCAGCAGCCTGGTAGGTATAGGATCTAGCATACATGTTGTTAATTAAATGTCATTATTTTTGACAGTTCATCCCTATGTATAGCAGAGAATGACTGGAGTTGTTCGTTGGGCACATTATGATGCACCATCCAATGTGATTGTGTTGCAGGCAATTGTATGTCTATGGTTTTTCCTTGGCAGTATCTATTTTGTTATTGAAGAAATTCATAAAATCATCACTACTATGATATTGACAACTGTCAGAAGCAGATGATACTTTATCTTTAGTTAATTTACCCACTGTGTCAAATAAATATCTGGGGTTGTTTATTTTCTTCTAAAATATTTGAAAAGTAAGCAGACCTGGAGCTTCTAAAGGCCTTTCTGTAATTTGAAACACTCTCCTTCCATGCTGTGCAGAATACCTCCAGTTTTGTTTGCTTCCAATTATCCATTTTCTGGGCTGCTCTTTTAAGGGCGTGGGTATGCTCATTATACCACGGCGTTGGGCTTTGCTGTCCTCATCTTTCTTAATCAGAAACAGTGACATGAGCAACAGTGACCATAGGCGACAGAATGTAGACGGGGCAAGCGACGGCAGTTACGCGACAAAAACTGAAAAAGAACTTTAAGAAAACGATCAGTAAATTTCGTGAGCGACTACCAATAGGAGTGAAGTCAGTGGAGTTCACGTGATTTATCTGCAGTTATGGATGTCCGTGGAAAGGTAGAGGAAAAGTTGATTTTCAGGAATTTTCTTATTCCCTTTAAGCCCCATTATGCAAGTGTTTTTTTTTTTTGCTGTTTGTCTCCAGTGGCTGACTAGCGTTGGGTCGCTAGTGGGCATTTTTGGTTGCCTAGTAATATTTGTAAATGACATTCAATGCTGTTCCTCTATGTTGTAGACAACAAATCAGTTTTTTGCTTCTAAAGCATTTTGTAGGGAAAAAGCATAGGGAAAAAGTGGTTGATTTGAACACTGAACAATGAATGGCTTTTTGCAATTACAGCTATACATCTTCAGAGAAAGAGCAAACGCCGGTCTGTGTGGGTTCACAGAACCATTTAAGGAAACCATAAATACATGCAGAAATGCAGAAATAAATATTAACAAAGAATCAACTTTTATTTTTACTACTTTTGTACCATTTGTTTAATACTACATCTATTTGTAGTACTCTACATCTAATTTTGTTCCTGTATTTTAACATTCATTTCTGTATTTCAAACATATTATGTTACCTTACACATGACAGTGTTCAAATCCTATAATAAATGGGTGTAACAGATTTAGAAATACAGTACAGCTAATGATATCCTGTACAGTTAAATAATAACTGATTGACTACTTACTGGGGAACAGAAGCTACTCTTACCTGCACTCTCTGATAATCCCTTACCCTGACACAGAAACACAGGCAGGATTTAACAGACCCAGAGAATGACACAGGTGATAGAAGGTTGAGTAGCCAGAGATTTCATTTTTTATTATTATAGATTTGGGAACATAATGAAATGCATCATACAGTCTTAAGCTATAGTATTTTTATACTATTGAAGTTGTATCGTATATACATTGTGTCTTCTTTTATACGTTTTCTCAGCCTCCTTCATTTATATATGAACTTTACGGTCCTTCCCCATAACACAATTTTTATTGGCCTTTCAAGATGGACCTTTAACTGCTCCTTTACCAACAGGAGAGCCATGGCCTTTTAGTGAACAATGACACAGCATATATATATATATATATATATATATATATATATATATATATATATATATATATATATATATATTTGAATATATTGAAGTTTATCCTAAAATAAACATTTTCAGTTGATTGAACTAATTCATAAACTGTGTTCTGGTACCAGCATATCCCAAATAGGCTAAACTTATGTTAATTAACCGAGTTATTAGAGGTTTAACATAAACTTTTATTGAATTCGTTATTTTAAAAGGTATCCAGAGAATCAGCCCTGTACTCATATGTTCTGGTCCAACAGCGCCACCTACTGCAACACTGCTGCAGTTCGAGGGTTATCAGTTCAAGGGTTATCACCTTAAACAGGGGAGGTGATTTTTTCAGACAAATTTTTGTTATGCTGGTTGAAAGTCTGTTCACATCCTGATAGTAATCACTAAGTGGTCTAAAAAAATGTAGTATCTATTCTAGATATAATATATATATATAGATTCTAGGTAAATTAAAAATATCTTATGTATATATAGAGGAAATGTAATATATGTTCCCTTCAAAAACAGATCAGATGAAAGATGACACATAAGACTTATCCATCATCTATAACACTTACCCTTTATGGGGTGTCGGAGGCAGGGGCACGGCTTCCCCAAAATATGCTTTTATATGCAGTTATTTCCTGTGTATTTAACGATGCTCAATGGAGCATGTGCGCTGCAGATCAGTGTATGTATGTAGAATTCTGTCAAACAGAAGCACGGTTCAGACTGCAGACCAGGTCACTTTTTCACTTTTCAATGCACTTCACAATGCAGCTGACTAACACACATCAGTGTTTGTTTGGGCAATAAAATAAATAAAAAACAATTATTATCTGCTCAATGGTTTTTATTTACAAAAAGAGAATTGTGTTGTCTTTTCATAGAAAACACTTGTTCAATACAATAATATTCAATAATATTGTTCAATATATAACAATATACTTGTTCAATAACTTGTTCAATACACCCCGACTGCTTCTTGGTCCCCCTGTGCAACCCCAGTGAAAAAATCCTAGAATCACCTGGTCAGAGGAAGCACACACACTGCCAACTGAGCACCTGTGCATCCTTATGACTGGGGATTTGTTTTAAGATACTATAAAAAAATACAGAGTAAACAACCAGAAAGAAACATTTTACTGGTAGTTTTTGGACAGTACATTAAAAAAACAGGATGGCACGTTTAAAAATTTAAACCTTTTAATACTTTAAATCTTGGTCAGGGTGCTATTTCATTTAAGATGGGATTAATGATTGTGGATCTGTTTTTTTACATATATGTAAAATTCTCTTGGTCACATGTGGTTCGGCGATGAAGCATTTCTCTGTAGTTTTACTAAGCAATCTTCAATGATTTATTTTAGCAAGCCCTTGCTGTGATGCTGTGTTAACATCAACATTTGTATGTAATGTTGTTAGAGTTATGTATTGCCTACTGCCAAACTTGTTTATTCATATTTATTTAATATGACCTTATTTAATAAAATTAGGTTAAACCACATTTTGTTTTTTAAATGTTCCATATTGATCATTAAATCACTTTATGTTATGGTTACTCGACAAAATAACATAAAATAAGGTATATATATATATTTTAAATAATAAAAAAGCTTACTTAATTTCAAGCGTACTTCAAGCCTACTGCATTTTAAATGTAAAAAAATAGAAGGTTTATAATCTGAATTGTTTAATAGCATGCAAAACCTTCAGTAGTGTACATTACAATGGAATATTATAACTCTCACCATTTATCACAATTAACAAATCATTTATTTGTAGTGTTTTACTGTTTTAAAATGTTTCAAAGATCTTTGATTTATTCACTTCTAATAATATTTCAGTCTGTGAGCTGTGTCAGTAAAACTGTTATTGCGCATTGCATTGTGGGTAGTGGGCACCATGTTATAGCACCCACTCATTAGGATATTAGTACACAGTGACAAAATAACAAAAAAACCATAAAGATCAATGATCAAGTGGAAAATTTTATACAGAGCAAAGTTCAATAGGGAAGCAAAGAAGCAGCACTTGCAACGCAGCTTCAGATGGCTACTTTCAACCCCAGAACAATAAGTCATCATGGTCTTTAGCCTCCTTGTTAGAGCACCTGACTCCCAGACTGATTGTTGGTTCAAGCCCTGGGTGTGAGTAAGACTGGTTACACAGACAATATAGCAGTTATTATTTTTAAATAAAAGCCTTGATAGGTAACAAATGTGAGACATTTTGTATGGCAAAAATAATGTTTTTCACAATGAGGAGCCTACAGGTAAAACCAAGCTCATGTAGTTGTCCAAAAGATGTTAAAAACTCAAAACAAAAAAAAGAACACAACTTACAACAATGTGAACAAGGACCCCTTTAACCTAGGATTCAAATCCAACCTGCCAGTCGAGAGTATATTTTCCATACCCCTAACACACTAAGTCATAATTCATCAATGCTCTTCTGAATGAGGGTTTCAGATCAACATGCAAATGATCACTATGGAGATAGCGGTCAAATTGTTTTAAAGCCTCGAAACAATACCACACATTTGTTTCAACTGTTTCAGTGTTTCAGGAAGCCTCACTCTGCACACACTGTAACATCTACTTTTAAAACTACGCAGTATACATTGCAGCTGCCAAAACTCCTAAACTCCCAACATACATTGCATTGCTGAAGTCACGTTCCCATTCTCTTAAATGCCAACATGCACCTTGGATACTATATGACAACCTGTTGGTTTTGACTCAAGTGGAAGCAGCGCTTAAGTGTGCAGACCGAGGCTGCCAAATGCCTATGTATGGGGTGTGAAAGCTGAACTTTCTGGTGATGTGTTAGCTAACTGAGAGGAAAATTGACATATATTCACCTTACTAGATGTCATGGTAACACATCAAAGCTGAGCTTAATGTGCTTGTGGTGACGTAGTTCAGAAATTGAGAATGTACGTATAAATAAATGTCTGGATAATGTTGGTGTGGATAAGCATCTGGATATCTTACATGTGGATAAGCGTCTGAAGAGTGTATGTGTGGTTAAGCATCTGGAGAACATATGTGTGAATCTAACATTCAATAGCATGATGTTAGCATGTTTTAACATCAATTAGCATGTTGTTAACACATTTAAGAATAATGCTAGCATACTTTATCGTTAACTACCATGATGCTAGCATGTTTTAACACTAACTACCATGGTGCTAGCATGTTTTAACACTAACTACCATGATGCTAACATATTGTAGAATGATGCTAGCACATTTAAGCATTAATTAGCATAACATGCATTAGCATGATTCTAGCACATTTTGCCATCAATTAGCATGCAAACATGTTTTATCATGATGTTAGAATGTTTAAATACAATGCTAGAAACTTCATGTTGGCTTGAAATAGCCCAACCTGAAGAGTGTTTAATGGCTTAAAATACTTTAGGTCTGACATTCTCTAACATGATGGAAACAAGTTTAACATGTTTTAGTATATTGTTAACGTTTTAACATGTTTTCAAATCATGAAAATCATGATTTTAGCATGATTTGGCATGATGCTAAAATATTTTTACAGGAAGCTAACACATTTTAAGATCTAACATTCAATAGCATGATGTTATATTTTAGCATTATGCTAGCACATTTTAGCACAATGCTAGCATGTTTTAACGTGATGCTAACATGACTTAGTATGATTTTAGCAGTTAAAATGTCACCATTTGTTGCCGCTTACTAAGCTACTCTGCAAAATGAAGATGCTGAAGATGCTATGCGATCTTGGCTTGCTGCGAGGACCAGGCCTCCATCCCTCATCGTGGCCTGATGCAAGTGGCCGGGGGAGTGTGTGAGAAAGCAGAAGCACGGCAAGAAGGCGGGGGTCCGTGCTAGGCTAAAAACAAACCCTAGCCGGCCGGCTCTCCTTCTCTCCAATGTCTGCTCCCTGGACAACAAACTGGATTACATCCAACTCCAGCAAGCTACACGGCGTGAATTTAGAGACTGCAGCATCTTTGTTTTCACACGTGGCTCAGCGAGAGAGTTCCGGGCGCCGCCATTCAGCTAGACGGGCTAGCTTCGTTTCGTGCCGACGGAAACACAACTCTGTGTGGTAAAACTCGCAGCAGAGGCTTGTGGGTTTACGTCAACACGGAATGGTGCAAGAACTCTGTGCTAGTTTCTAGTTACTGCTTATCGCTGGTGGAGTTTGTGACTGTTAGATGCAGACCATTTTATTTACCACGGGAATTCACCACCGTCTTCATAATCGGAGTATACATTCCCCCCAGTGCTAATGCTAAAGATGCACTCTGTGAACTCTATGGTGCTATTAGCGAGCTGCAGAACTCAAACCCCGACGGACTGTTTATTGCTGCCGGAGATTTTAACCATGCAAATCTCAAGTCATTGCTCCCTAAATTCCATCAGCATGTGGACTTTGCAACAAAAGGGAAGAACGTGCTGGACCTTGTTTACACAAACATCCCCGGCGTGTACCACGCGGAGCCCCGCCCCCCCCTTTGGCTACTCAGGCCACATCTCTGTTATGCTAATCAAAGCATACAGACCATCAGATGCTCCAAATCGGTTCTGAAGCAGGTGAAAACCTGGCCAGCAGAAGACATCTCTGCTCTCCAGGACTGTTTTGAACTCACTGACTGGCACATGTTCAGGGAAGCTGCAACTGACAGCGACTTCACCAACTTGGAGGAATACGCGGCATCAGTGACCAGCTATATTAGCAAGTGCATTGATGACGTCACCATCTCCAAGACCATAGCAGAGGTGTGTGCGCTACTGAGGACCCGAGACTCCGTCTTCAGAGCAGGTGACAAGGCCATCCCTCCTCCCAATGACTAGGTGGTGTGTCTACCCACAACCGATGTGAGAAAGACTCTATGCAGAGTTAACCCACGGAAGGCTGCTGATCCAGACAACATTCCTGGCAGGGTGCTCAAAGGATGTGCTGACCAGCCTCACCCATCTGGACAATAAGGATACATATGTTCGAATGCTGTTCTTAGACTTCAGTTCAGCATTCAACACAATCATCCCTCAGCACCTGATTGAAAAACTGAACCTGCTGGGCCTGAACACCTCCCTCTGTAACTGGATCCTGGACTTCCTGACTGGGAGACCTCAGTCCGTCCGGATCGGGAACAGCACCTCCAGCATCACCACACTAAGCACTGGGGCCCCACAGGGCTGTGTGCTCAGTCCATTGCTGTTCACTCTGCTGACTCACGACTGTGTAGCAATGCACAGCTCGAATCACATCATCAAGTTCACCGATGACACAACAGTGGTGGGTTCCATAACTAAGAAAGCCCAGCAGCGCCTGTACTTTCTGAGAAGACTGAGGAAAGCATATCTCCCACCCCCCATCCTCACCACGTTCTACAGAGGGACTATCGAGAGCATCACTGCCTGGTTTGGGAATTGCACCGCCTTGGACCGCAGGACCCTTCAGTGGATAGTGAGAACAGCTGAGAAGATCATCGGGTCTCTCTTCCCTCCATCACAGACATCTACACCTTACGCTGCATCCGCAAAGCCACCAGCATTGTGGATGACCCCACACACCCCTCTCACACACTCTTTACCCTCCTGCCATCTGGTAAACGGTACCGAAGCATTCAGGCCCTCATGACCAGGCTATGCAATAGTTTCTTCCCCCATGCTATCAGGCTCCTCAGTACATAGAACTGGAGCTGAAAGGAACACACACACCCACAACACACCCATTTTAACCTACACCCTGCAATCTTTTGGCACGTTAAATATTTGCTGCTGCTAAATACTTAAACTCTACGTAGTCATTTTTAACATTTATATCTTTATTTCACCAGGATTACTCTGGAACAGAACTGTGTGCTGGTCGGCGCTGCACTGGGACATACTACATCCATTGTCTGCCCCAGAAGTCATTTTACTGTCTTGTGCTGTCTGCACGTTTGCACTTTATGTTAAAATTATGTATAAATTATGTAGTCTTGTAGTTCTGTGTTGTTCACAAATCCATCTTTTTTAAGAAAAAATATAAAAGGAAAGTCATTTTAATGTTTCATGAAACACTGAACTTTATAACTAAAGTCGTTAAAGTGTCAAAAACTAAAGAAATGTCATTGACTTACCAGCAAGTGCGTTTGGAAAACACTCAAATGGAGTTCAGTGCTGGGACTATTTACTGTTTGGAATAGTTGGTCGTTCCATGACAAGATACGTCCTACATTCTTACAATAAAACTCTACAGGAGTGCTGCAACTCTCTTTCTCAATGGCTCTGCTGCACTTAGCTTCTCGGGCCAGACAATAATAACAAACTGCAGTGCCTTACTGTTTCACTGCTGGTCTCCAGTGGCTGGCCGCTGGGTCGCAAAGTGCTTTTCTGGTTGCCTAGTAACATTTGTTAATGACATTCAATGATGTTGTAGAGTTTGGCGATTTTTCAAAACAAACTTTTTGTAGGTAAAAGACTTACTATAAATGGAATCAGAACATAAAGTGCTTAATATGAACAATGAATGAGGGACAACGCATGCTTTTTGCCATTGAGGGTATATATCTTCGGCGAAAGTGAAAACCCTGTCTGGTGCTCCTGCACCAGCCGATGGTTCTCAGATTTAAACTCAGTTGCAAAAAGGCCCACGCCAGCTAGCGACCAAACCTCCAGCCACTGGAGACAAGCGGCGAGAAGATCGCTTGCGGTGTTAACGGCGCTTTAAGTTCAGCTTTCACACCCCGTGATTATGTGCGCCCGCCCTTACTGCGGTACGGAGGCCGAGAGGAGCGGCGCGGCGCGGCGGGATCCCCACACGCGAGCATGGCGGCGTGCTACTGTGACAATGAAAACCGGGGAGCGCAATATAGGAAACACTAACATTCATTAATATGATCCCCGATCGCTCTACATAACTCGATTATAACAGACTGCAGTGTAATAATCAGATACCTGAGACGGTCGAGGTTTCTTCTCTCTGTCTTACAGGATGGCGATGCAGATGAAACGCGCATGTTGTTGCTGATCGCGTCAGTTCAGCGCTTGAATGACAGGCGCGTGTGGCCGCCGGTGCACCGGGTCTCGCGATCATGACGCGCTGCTGTCTTTGTGCAGAGCGCGTGTATTTGGGCGGACAGACTGCTTTTACATGAATAACATGAATAACATGAATATCGGTTTCATGTCGAGCGCTGCGTGAGTTCATTTTGGGTTTCTTCTGTCACTTCAGACCGGTGATATGCGGGAGTATAAAGTGGTGGTCCTCGGGAGCGGCGGGGTCGGTAAATCCGCCCTCACCGTGCAGTTCGTCACCGGGACGTTCATTGAGAAGTACGACCCGACCATCGAGGATTTTTACCGTAAGGAGATAGAGGTGGATTCGTCGCCGTCCGTACTGGAGATCCTGGACACAGCGGGCACGGAGCAGTTCGCGTCAATGCGGGACTTGTACATTAAAAACGGACAGGGCTTTATCCTGGTGTACAGTCTGGTGAACCAGCAGAGCTTTCAGGACATCAAACCCATGAGAGATCAGATCATCCGAGTCAAGAGGTGAGACGTGCAATTCACAGTGTCGTGGCTTTGATGCCAAATGATTTCAGTTCACATGAAGCGCACACTGAGGCAGTATCATGTGTCAGCCCCACCACATGTGTCAGCCCCACCACATGTGTCAGCCCCACCACATGTGTCAGCTCCATCACATGTGTCAGCTCCACCACATGTGTCAGCTCCACCACATGTGTCAGCCCCACCACATGTGTCAGCCCCACCACATGTGTCAGCTCCACCACATGTGTCAGCCCCACCACATGTGTCAGCTCCATCACATGTGTCAGCTCCACCACATGTGTCAGCTCCACCACATGTGTCAGCTCCACCACATGTGTCAGCTCCACCACATGTGTCAGCTCCACCACATGTGTCAGCTCCACCACATGTGTCAGCTCCATCACATGTGTCAGCTCCACCACATGGTCACCATGTGTCAGCTCCACCACATGTGTCAGCCCCACACATGTGTCAGCTCCACCACATGTGTCAGCCCCACCACATGTGTCAGCCCCACCACATGTGTCAGCTCCACCACATGTGTCAGCCCCACCACATGTGTCAGCTCCATCACATGTGTCAGCTCCATCACATGTGTCAGCCCCACCACATGTGTCAGCCCCATCACATGTGTCAGCCCCACCACATGTGTCAGCCCCATCACATGTGTCAGCTCCATCACATGTGTCAGCCCCACCACATGTGTCAGCCCCACCACATGTGTCAGCTCCATCACATGTGTCAGCTCCATCACATGTGTCAGCTCCATCACATGTGTCAGCTCCACCACATGTGTCAGCTCCATCACATGTGTCAGCCCCACCACATGTGTCAGCCCCACCACATGTGTCAGCCCCACCACATGTGTCAGCTCCATCACATGTGTCAGCTCCATCACATGTGTCAGCTCCATCACATGTCAGAATCGACACGTGCTGTTTCTAGTGCTGTTGGGCCTTTTCAGGCCTGTTGCTTGACCCATGATGCCGCATCAGGTTGAAGACAAACACTGCTGTGTAAAAGAACTGATGTGATGCTGCTACGAACCTAATCCACAGAGGTGAAGACAGACCGAGAGAGTTCATGTACAATTCTCAGAGCATTTATGGTACCTTGCAGTGATGTTGTTTACATTAGGTTAACAATATGTTCAAAGAATGAGAGTTTTAATTCTCTGTTGTAAATGAAGCAGAAATATTGATGACTCATCTTGTACTTAAAGGTGTAACACAATTTGTTTGGTCTAATGAAATGTTTTCTAGAATAAGAGTGTCCCCTCCAGTGCATCTACCTTTGAATAGCTCTTGATATGTCCAGCCAACTTTCTAGTAGGGCATGTCAAAACTGAGACAGAAACTGCACTCATTAATTCACTGTGAAAATGTTGAGTCAGCCTACATAATGTGCTTCATTTTAGCAAAAAAAAGATAAATAGATCAAATCTGTGTATGAAATACAGAATTGCTATTTTCAAAGACCAGGATTTGGTGTATTGAGTGTAACAGAATATGTTAACATGGTTTAAGTTTCAAAAAACATATTATTTTTTCCATACTGTACATTATTGTAGCTCCTCTATGCCTGCCTTTCTAAATGTGTGGAAATACTTTCATTGTAAAACAGGTGCATGGCAGTATTGTATTCCAGATGTAGCTCTGATTCACACTCAAACTGATAGAAATAGAAATTAATGAAGCCACAAAAATCCTGCAGAGCTGTTCTCTAGTTACCTGTGCAACATAAACCACCCACAAAAATCAGACCAATGAGAGGTTTGTTTACTCACATCTCTTACTCACATGTAATTGTTTATTAACATTTTAGTCTAATTTAAATCATTACTTTATAATTACTAGAAAGTAATTGTGTGTCCAAATATTAAGGTTGAGGTTACACGGAAATGTACAAAAGGATGGTTAGATAAATTAAGCCTATTATTTTGAAGTGTGCAGTTAAACTTTATTTAGTTTTTGTTAAAAACAATGAATCCAACCAAAATGCAAATGCATTGTTATAATTTAGTCATTGTTTTGGCAGCAAAGCAAACAATCTACATGTTTAAAAATTCCCTTAGAGAAGAACAGGTGATTTAGAAAAAAAGGTAAAAAGTGCTAAACATGTTCATCAGATGACATACTAACCCGGCTTTAAAAGTGTGTTTGACTTCATGCAGTGCTGCACAGACAGTCAGTGAGATTTGCCACTTGCAGCCAGGACGGACTTGATGACTGGGCAGTTGATTCAGACACTTTCTGCTTGCTGCAGTGATGTTTGTGTGGTGTTTGCATTCTTTGTCGCAGATGAAGTTTATTAAAGGTTTAAAATCAAATGTAGCAACAAGAAACATGTTTTATTGAGTAGCTGTTTTATTGAGTACAGAGGAGCTGCTTACACAAGAATAAAGTTAAGGATAAGCTTATATTATAAATTATACACTGCCAATAAAGTGGGTTCCATTTTTTCACCTTTATTTTATTAAAGCTGCCAAGTTTTTGGGTTAAAAATGACAAATATCAGTTATTCAGCTAGTACATAACATCAGTGTTCAAAACTGTCTCCTTCCCCCAATTCACAACGGTACTTTTATAATTATGATTTATAATTTGAGCTGTTGGGTCTGACTTGCCACGTCTGTAAACAGAAAGAACATACAGCTAATAAATCACGTGTTGTGCTGAAATATTCTTAAAAAAGAGATTGCGATAGAGAGGCAAAAGTTATGGATTGCAGCTTTAAATGACACAATATAACATTAAGATTACATAACACAGAGTTTTAACTGTTACTAAAACACAAAATAGTATTACGGGAAGTGTCAAAATAAACATGAAAAGCACACTGGGGAAAAGCACATGTTGTGATTGAGTCTGGCCAATCATAAATAGCAGTGTCGTCATCAGAGCCTGAGTCAGCCGTCTGCTTTTGAATCGCTCTTGTGGTACATGTATGTCATACGTCACACTAAAGTGGCGTTGATGCTGTATCAAGTCAGACAAAGTTTGTGCTGGTTACAAATTGCTTCAGGTCAGACACAGATCGGTCTGCGCAGCGCTGCATAAAGTCACACCTTAAACCTTCTTGTAACTCTGTCCTACAGCCTGTTGCTAGCCCCTGTTAAATATCAGTCACCCTGAACCTCACGCGTTACAGCATTTAATTCTCTTCTTCATTACACATCACTAGCTCCCAATCTCCTGCACATAACAGGTATGTGCACAGTCTCACACAGTTGTTTTCACCTCACAGAATATACAGTATTGAAAAATTAAATGGTATCAATATTTCATACAGTAAAAGTGATGCATAATGAGGGGAGAGATGGTGTGAGTTAAAGATGGCTGTCGTACCGATCTGTTTGTTCTTGTTGAAGGGTGAGTGAGACTGTCAGTAGAGAGAGAGCGAGCATGTTTGCCTCTTATGTGGTTTCAGAAGGTTTGGTGTATGTTATAACAAGTCAAACAAATAAACAGCGTCATTAATGTGACTTGTCTCACAGTGCTGTATGCTACAGACGTGAATGATATGACATTTAAATGACTTAAATTATAGGAGGGACAAGAATCTCTCAGCAACCACATAACAGTGCACCAATAACACCCTCATATTCTTTCTCTCTGTATGTTTCTTTAGATCAGACTGTGAGAATCAAAGGACAGTACACTACCATTTTGAAATTACTTTTAAACTGTGATATCATTTGTGTTTTTTTTAATAACAGGGTGTGGCTTGTGTAACCCCGCCCTGCTCACCCACTCTTGAGCAGTTATTATAGTGTAGTTTGTGGTCTTAGGTGGGGCGCTCTTGAGGATAGCTAAAGAATGCAAATGCTCAGGAACATGATGCACATGATGTGCTAGAGTTTATGTCACAATGATACATTTTTCCCTCTTTTAAAAGTTTTTAAAAAGTTGTCACACACAGGCTGGGCAGTCCTGAGAAGACAAAGGTGACATCACGACATGACGTCTAGTGTACACTCCAATATACAATGAAATATTGTGTTGTTTATAATCTGCTGGTGCACTTGAGTTTTGTAATATAAAATGTGTCTGTTCTACTCAAAAAGTCAAACAAAATACTGTGTATTTTGCATACAGACAGTAAAGTCCACTATAAAATTAGCTTAATTGTCTTAAATTTAATGTCACACTGCAAAACAAAGTGTAATGTATAGTAACCTGCATTTTCCTCCTTCAATATAAAAGTAATTTAGTTTAGTGTGAAATAGTCTGGACGTTTCTTGACGTGTTTTCGAAGATTCATCCATGTGTGTCTGAAGTTCTGAGGGAACTGTGTGTGTGTTTCAGGTATGAGAAGGTTCCTGTGATCCTGGTGGGGAATAAGGTGGATCTGGAGAGTGAGCGGGAGGTGTCCGTGATTGAGGGGCAGGAGCTGGCCGAGGAATGGGGCTGTCCATTCATCGAGACCTCTGCCAAGAGCAAGACAATGGTGGATGAACTCTTTGCTGAGATCGTACGGCAAATGGACTATGCAGCACAACCAGATAAAGATGATCCATGCTGCTCCTGCAATATACAATAACCCCCAACGCACACACGTTGCATTAGTTTTTGACAGACTTTCTTGTATCTGCAGTTTCCCATCATTATTTATGGACTGACAGTAATTTTGAGGTTTTTTCTGTCACTGCCCTTCGCTTTCAAACATCCTGTTTGAGCAGAATCTTCTGTGGGGTTAAGTTGCACTTTTATTATTTGGGGTATTTTTGGGTTTATTGTCATGATGATTTCATCTTAATTTGTCACTAGATCAGAGAGAGAGAGAGAGAGAGAGAGAGAAAAGGGTTCATATTGTTACATCCAGTTATTTTAAGGTGAAGTGTTTTTTTTAATCAATGTTATAATAATTACCTCATCCTTCATATGTTTTAGCTTCCAAAAGTCTGAATTATCAAAACATTGCACTGTTTGAGCAGCCTGACACAGCGCCGTTGAGAAGTGAATTTGGGGCAGGACTATCTGACCAATTAAGATAGGGAGAGTGTTTGAAAACAATAAGGATTTTTGTTATTCCTGTTTGTTGGTAATATTAGTGGTACAGAAATAATACACTTCACCTTTAATGATTATATTTAATGACTGATAAAGAAAGCTTCCTAAAAATAATTCTTCTGCATCTTACAAACAGAGACTTAAGCTCTGTTACTAAACCTAGTCAGCAGTCTACCTGTAAGCACACAGGCAACATCAGATGTACATGGATTCTACATGGATTATGCAATCCTAGAATGTCTTGCGACAAAAGTTCTTCCAAGATGCTAGACGGGTTGAGATAAATGTCTATAAGCCATACTAACTATTGGTATTGACAAAAATCCACAGTCTATTGATCCAACATCAGTTTGACTTGGTTATGTCATGTCTGCGAACAGAAAGAAGTCATAAACATGAGTCTGGCCAATCAGAAATAGCTGTGTCGTCATCAGAGCCTGAGTCGGCCTCTGCTCTCGATTTGCTCTTGCGGTACTTTGATGTCATACGTCACAGTGATGTAGCATCGGCGCTGTCTCAGGTGAGACAAAATGTCTAACTGGCACAAACTGCTTCAAGTCAGACACAGATCAGCCTCGGATGAATGGATTACTGTCTACCTTAATAATGTTTTTAACCAAATATTTGTGTGTGTATTTGTGCTGTTTATTTTTATGCTTGCTATAGTATTGTGTTATTAACTAAGCAACATGCTAACATCTGACTCTGCGGGAATTAGTCAGCTGTGAGTGGAATATACCAAACATAGTTGCTGCTCATGCAATGCATTGCAGTCTTTTCTGAGGTTCCACGATGGTTAGAATGCTGCCTGTGTAGGCAGTAGATACCAAAGAAGCTCACTGGGTTTTGGACAGAGCTGTTGTCTTTGTTTTGTACCAGTCACAGTCAGTTGTGGGATGTTTTTTCTCTGATGTAAAGAATGTGAAGAAGTTTCATTGGCCGGTCATGAAATGACAATGCTACCAATAGCTGTTTGAATTTTAACAAAGTCTCCTAGCAACCCAACTGATGTGACATACTACAGGTGTATGATTATTGATTATATTTACCATGTTTTACTGTCTCTGCAAATGTTTTCTATACAGGTTTCATTATGGTGTAATGTAGCAACTTTGACTCATTGATGGATTTATTTTTCTAAACATTGAATGCTTTTCATTCACTGTGTATGTGTGTTTCACCTGCAACGTTTGTACAACGTTTGTATTTCTGGGTTTCTGAGTTGAAACAGCAGTCTCTTCACTGATTGGACTGGTGGGGTGGAGAATGTCTCTCTCTTCCTCTGGACACATAACTTGTTTAAATTTAAACTCCATTAGATTACATTTTCACAACGTGAATATGGTTTTGTGAGGATACATTTTTTCTCTCTTGTGCTCGTTTTGCAGTGGTTTCACATGTCTCATTAACACCGCTACCCTGTTTCTGCATTCATCATTCTCTATCCTGCCATGTTTTTATGGTTTATTAATGGTGATAATGATGGTGATAATTAATAGTGGACTGTAAATTTGTACAGAGGTGGCACAAAGGTGTTTTTCGCAGCCGCTCATGGCAGATCTTGTGCTTAGACCTCAATGCCAAACGGAGAGATTGTGTGTGCGTGTCTTTAAATGGAGAGCTCTGAATCAGTATGATTTTGTATTTTTTTATGTGGACATATGCTCAACTCTTCTGAATGACTGAATGTTGACACTTGTGTTTGACACCTAAATAAAGTTCATCCAACACACACACACACATTGCAGTGTGTTGTTTAATCCACAACACATACTGATTTCATCAGGCAGCTTCTCTGTTTAAGTATTGGCTGTTAAACTATTTGGTTGTGTTAGTTACATAACATTTAGCAGTTGCTTTTTCATTTTGAGATTAAAGCTGCAGACTGTAACTCTTGCCTCTATCACCATCTCTGTTTGAAACAAAATTAATTTTCCTAACCTGGATGATGAGTTTAAATTCTAAACATCTGCTGTAAGAATAAACTACAAACACTCCACCATCAGCACCCACACACATGATTTAGTAGCTGGACCTTCTTTCTGTTTACAGACGTGATATTAACCACAAGTCAAACTGACATTTCCTGTGAATTCGGACCAGACAGCTCATATTATCAATCATTATATATTTATCTTTGTAAATGAGGGTAAAGTATAGAGACTAGGATTAGGAATAGAGATTTTGAACACTGATCTGTTTATGTCCTGCTCAATAAGTAATTTTTTTGTCTATTTTTAAGCAAAAATATATCAGCTTTAAGTTTACTGTCACCTGTAGAATTAAATTCTAATTAAAATCAGTGACCAGCTATATTAGCAAGTGCATTGATGATGTCACCATCTCCAAGACCATCACCACACGCTCCAACCAGAAGCCATGGATGACCGCAGAGGTGTGTGCGCTACTGAGGACCCGAGACTCCGCCTCAGAGCAGGTGACAAGGCGGCCCTGAGAACAGCAAGGGCCAAACTGTCCCAGGCTATTAGAGGGGCAAAGTGCACACATACTCAGAGAATCCATAACCACTTCGAGGCCAGCAGAAACACACGGCGCATGTGGTAAAGCATCCAGGCCATCACCAACTACAGGACAACATCACCTGCCTGTGACAGTGATGCCTTCCTCCCAGATGCGCTGAACAACTTCTACGCTCGGTTTGAAGCACAGAATGATGTGACAATGAGGAAGACCCGTCCTCCTCCCAATGACTAGGTGCTGTGTCTAACCATGACCAATGTGAGGAAGACTCTACGTAGAGTTAACCCACGGAAGGCTGCTGGTCCAGGCAACATTCCTGGCAGGGTGCTTAGAGGATGTGCCGACCAGCTGGCAGATGTTTTCACAGACATCTTCAACACCTCCCTGAGCAGCATCATTTTTCTAACGTGCTTCAAGACCACCACTATCATTCCCATGCCAAGGAAGTCACCAGTGTCCTGTCTTAATGACTACCGTCCTGTTGCACTTACACCCATCATCATGAAGTGCTTCGAGAGGCTCGTCTTGAGGCACATCAAGACCCTGCTGCCCCCCTCACTGGCCCCCCTGCAATTCGCCTACCGCCCCAAAAGCTCAACAGATGACGCCATCACTACCACCCTCCATCTGATGCTACCACCCTCCTTCAAATGCTGTTCATTGACTTCTGTTCAGCATTCAACACAATCATCCCTCAGCACCTGATTGGAAAACTGAACCTGCTGGGCCTGAACAGCTCCCTCTGTAACTGGATCCTGGACTTCCTGACTGGGAGACCTCAGTCAGTCCAGATCAGGAACAGCACCTCCAGCATCACCACACTGAGCACTGGGGCCCCACAGGGCTGTGTGCTCAGTCCATTGCTGTTCACTATGCTGACTAATGACTGTGTCGCAATGCACAGCTCGAATCACATCATCAAGTTCGCAGATGAAACAACAGTGGTGGGTCTCTTCAGCAAGAACGACAAGTCAGCACATAAAGTAAGTCAAAGCACATCTCCTACCCCCCATCCTCACCACGTTCTACAGAGGGACTATCGAGAGCATCACTGCCTGGTTTGGGAATTGCACCGCCTTGGACCGCAGGACCCTTCAGCGGATAGTTAGAACAGCTGATAAGATCATCGGTTCTCTCTTCCCTCCATCACAGACATCTACACCTTACACTACATCCGCAAAGCCACCAGCATTGTGGATGACCCCACACACCCCTCTCACACACTCTTTACCCTCCTGCCATCTGGTAAACGGTAGCGAAGCATTCGGGCTTCACGACCAGGCTATGCAATAGTTTCTTCCCCCATGCTATCAGACTCCTCAATACATAGAACTGGCGCTAAAGGAACACACACACCCACAACACACCCATTTTAACCTACACCCTGCAATCTTTTGGCACGTTAAATACTATTTGCTGCTGCTAAATACTTAAACTCTACGTAGTCATTTTTAACACTTATATCTTTATTTCACCAGGATCACTCTGGAACAGAACTGTGTGCTGGTCAGGACATACTACAACCATTGTCTGCCCCAGAAGTCATTGTACTGTCTTGTGCTGTCTGCACATTTGCACTTGTGCACTTTTAAAATTAAAAAGTAAAAATTATGTATAAATTATGTAGCATTGTAGTTCTGTGTTGTTCTGTGTTTGTGTAGCACCTAGATCCGGGAGAAATGTTGTTTTGTTTCACTATGTACTTGTATATGGTTGGAATGACAATAAACTCCACTTGACTTGACTTGACTTGAAATTCACCTGCAAACTTGTAAACAGTGTTCTGTGTGCTAAAAAAACTGAACATAACCACAGTTTCAGTAAATTTTTCCTTTTTTTATTTCAGTCAGTTTTACTGTAAACACTGAGTTGCTGTATTATGGGCTACATGTTTTCCATCCAGGCTGTACTTCAGTGGGAAGGAAGAGCCATCCAGATAAGGACGGGAAATGGACAGAAGAAATAAGAGCAATGTGTGGGAGATTCACACATTTCACATGACAACACCAGCATGACACTTATTGGTAGATGTCATGGCAACTGCCTGGCAACACCTTGCCAGTTTTAACGGTCTAATTTGCAGTGATTTGATTGGCCAGAAATAGTGAGGAATGATGTATACCATCTTACCACATAAACCCACCCTTGGTTTCCTGTATATTCAAAATGATTGACAGCACACGTATTGCAGAAACAATCAGTCAGCTCTAGAGTACAGCCTGACCAACACATTACAACCACTGACAAACGTTTGGCATTGCATGTCATATCTGTGTGTTCCCATATTGCCAAAATTGGTGTCTTGTTTCAGTTTAAACTAAAGATAAACTGTAACATAAAGCAAACAAACAACTTAAAGCCACTTGCACCATGCCATCCTAGCTCCATGTGCATGGTCAAAAGACTGCATGCTCTCTCCCACCAGCTCCCCTCCCTGTCAAGGGTGGCATTTCCTTTTAAACATGTTTCTCCTCTCACCTATAGAGGGCACACTCATAGAAATAAACACAATTAACATTATAACAAACTGATATTTAAATCAACATATGTAGACAAATGAAACAAAACAGTATGTCTCCTACAATCTGATTTCTCACAATACTTAATGATACTTAATGAAACCGACAGAATGCCATGATGTGGGGATTACTGCTTACAGGGCTGCTTGTCAAACTAAAAAATGAACATGAAATATTGAGCTGACATTATTTTATAAAGAGTCTTTGGGGTGATGCATAAGACACCAAATCAGCCATAGGTTACCTGAGACAACAGACAGCACTTAGGTGTTGGCGTTAGGTGTAACATGTCTATGTTTTGTTTACATATGGCATGATTTTTGTAGTTTCCTCATGTGTCTTGTTCTTATTGGTTCCCTTGTCCTACTTGTCATGTTCTGATTGGTTTATTGTCTGATTGAGTCCTTAGTTTGTATTTATATAGCCCTTATGTTCCAGTGTTCTCCTGTCTAGCTTTGTTGTTGTTTGTTGTGAGTTCTACTTTCAGTGAGTTCCTTTAAGTCAAGTTTGTATTTTTGCCTATTAAATTACACTTGGGTTTGAATCAACCTTGCATGTTACATTAGAGGACATTATAAAAAATGATTGATCAAAGTATTTCAGGTTGCAATGTATTAATGATTTAATAACAAGAACTAATAATTTCTATAATTTCTACACTAAGGTTGAGTACACAAATCAGGATCAAAGAGAGTTTAAAGATTTTAACATTTTTAATGTCCCAAATGGAATCCCTGAAATGTATGCCTCAAAATGTATTGCAACTCAGACATAATTATATTACTTAATAGTTATTATTGGGAACGGCAATTGGGAATTTTGCATATTATTGCATAATATTATGCCTAATATGCTGCTTTATATTAAGAGACCACTCCAATTTTTTATTAAATCAGCATCTCTATATTCATGGCAGCCATTCCATTCCAGTGTCTGTTAAATTCCATAACAGGCACATCTCAATCTGCCAAATGAAGTACTGAAGTGACCACCTGATCCAAATATTATTTAACAAGAGAAAGTGTAGAAAACACAGTTGTGGTCATCACTATCCTCTTGTAATAAGACCAGCTGAATGGCAAAAACAGTGCTAGTAGAACCCCAAAAGTAAGTGGAATCAAATAATAACTGTTGACCATGCCAGAAGAGTTGAAAAGTTTTGAGAGATGGGTTTAATTTTGGCTTTACTAGGGATACAGTGAGCGTCAGGTTGATTCCATCCTTAAAATTTCAAAGACTGCAGTTTATAAGAACAAGGTCAAGCTGCAGACATTGAAGACAACAAAACTACAGGCCAGTAGAGGGTGAAAACAACTCTCCACTGAACAGATGACAGCCAACTCATTCAAATGTCCGTCAAAAACCATAGGATGACATCAAGTGACAGAGAGTTTTAGTGCTGTAGTGTCATCTGGAAAAGTTGTAGTTTATAGAATATATTTTGTAATAAATACTTTAGGATCCTAAAGGGATCAACAATATTCTTTGATTTGTTTCTTTAGCATTCCCTTAAGAAAAGAGATTCATATATTTGCGTGGGTGTAATGAGAGACTTTCATGTTTACCTTTGTGATTATGTATTGACTGATGCATGTCGATTGAATACGTTTGTCTTGTAGAGTAAGACTGCGTTATGACCCTGACTCTGCAGATGGCGGTATATGAACACGTCCCACATTACCGTTAACTGCAGCGTCAGGTCCGTCGGTGGCGGTCGCAGCTCCGTCGGTGTAATCCGTCCCTCCAGCCGGACCGGCAGACATGGCGACTGTGAGGACGCTCAGAGCCTTCATCTGCGATTGAGCAGGTCCGTCAGCTGCACACATCACCACTTCAGCACAAACATTACTGAGGAAATCACACGACTATAACGTGGATTTGTGATCGGGTAAGTGCACAGATGTCTCATTCAAAGCGCTCGGAAGAGATTAAGAGTTAAATCAGTGTTAAACAGATTTGAGGCGGAGAACATTACTGGAGCTCCTCTGACCCGTTATATTTCATTACAGCCCGACACTGGCTTCTGCTATAGAAACATCAGGTTCGACAGATGTGTTGTTCATACAGGTCTGGAGTCTGTATCTGTAGCGCTGTTCTGTGCTTTTGTTCTGCTCACAGCGACAACAGCCTCCATCAACGGAGCTTTCTTTCTGCTTTTGACATACTCCAGCTATTTTATTTCATAATCACATTTATATCCATGCATACAGATATCATATGCATATTAAATATTCCCATAATGATCTAAATAACATCTGACTGTATTACCGCCAGGTCGTGATCTTTGATTTCTTTACGCAGTAACAATAACATTGCGTGTAAAATTATTTATCTTCTTTCAGATAACGCACGTGTAGTTATTTTTGCCAGTATATTTGCATTGAAGCGCTGTTGTAACTGTAACGACTTCTAGCTCCTAAAACTGATTGAGCAGACCAAACTGTAAGGCCTAGAGACTGTATCTAATAATTTCCACCCTTTTACATTTTTTGCAAAAATTATATTTTTTTTGCAACTATTCCTAGGTTATTGCCCAACTGGAACCAAACCAGTGCAGAAAGATTCTCTGGGGGCTGTAGGTCAATAATCAACAAGAAAGTGACATTTTGAGTCACATTTATGTTGGAAGTGGACGGGGCTGTAACTGACGGGAGTGAGTGAGCTGTAATCTGGGTACATGTCTGTGGTACGAATATAACGTGGATTAAACACTGTAACTATTCCATAGTTTCATTGACTTAAAAATTGCAATCATGCAGTGTCTCTGTCTAAGGTGCCATGGCTGTCTATGAGGTATTCGAATATCTTGAAAAACATGGTCACCATCAGACAGTGAATTTTGAGCACCTATTAGACAAGGTTAACTGCAGCCAATCAGAATAAAACTCCAGATGGGGGCCTGTTTCACTCGTGACCCCAAATGTGCTGTGAGAATTCTGAAAGAAATCAGCGCTAGAGCGAGCCACAAGATAAGAACTCATTCAAGTCCTTGTAAGCCATCAGTGTTCAAATGCATGGAGCTTCATAGAATAAAAAAAGAATAAAAAAAATACATAAAACAAACCATTTCCTCAGAGTTTTATAACTGAATAACTAAAATGCGTATATGCCCAACTACAAAAAAAATTCATAGACATCACATTTTTCGTAAGCGCACACCAGTTCAATAGAAGCAGCAGTCATTTGGTTTATTATTTCCACTGACCTCTGATTAAAAAAAGGTAATTACTGTACGGTAATTACACTAAATTACTGTACTCTTCCAAATATGTCTCCTGTAATATGCTTTTTTTGTGTAGTATTTATGTGCATTTTAAACTGAAATGGTCAAGTACAAACACACACAAGTCTTTGACACACCATGCATGTTGTTCCAGCTGTGAAATTGCGGAAATGTTACTTCAGTAATGATTTTAAATATGTATATGATTATTTAGATGATTTTTTTTATACATTTCCATATAGAATACGAAATCACAGCTACGTAATACATAATATCATTTTGCATACGCACTCAAAGGTCTTAAAGCACTTGAACCCTGATGATTGCTTGCAGTTATGTTTACTATAACAATTTTACTTAACTGTTGCTATACTGGTCCAGAATCCAATGATGTCAGTGGTTAGTGAATGTTTGCCTCGAAGATTATTATGCTTTTGTTATCAGATGTTGCTATGTCATTAGTTAGGGACCTTGGCTCTGTTTACCTTTGTTTGCAATCAGATCACTCGTAGGCTCCAGTACAGATTTTCACAGTAAAATCCATCTGTGCTGGGCAAAAGTGTCATCCCAGTTGTTGTAACCTGAAATACTCAGTAAAGTATTTTACTCAGTAAATTTTACTTATATAAAGTATAAGTAAAGTTCAGCTATATCAGATGCCCTCTGTGCATCTCCTCATGCCTCTATGAAAACACACTAGCCACAGACAAGCACAACACGTGGTGTCAGAAGCAGGACAAGGGAAATAGATCCCTGAACATTTAAAAGAAGTGCTGCTGTTACTTCACCCAAACTTGTTTGAAATATTGAAATATTGCACCTGAGCTTAAATGAATGCTCAAACGAGACAGTATTTAGTGCGGAAAATTTTTAAAAGGAAATTGCATTTGCAATTTGCGTTTTCCATTTGTGGGTGTAAAAGGTTTGAACAATTCAAATGCAAATGCAAGTTGTTTGCATTTTTGTTTACAAGAACGTACAATGTCTACCAAATTTCAAATGAAATTCATAAAGTGAACATCAAACTGAACATCAAGCAGTCCTTGCTACTACAGATGACGACCATGAGAAGTTCTCTGCTCTCAAAGTTGGCATTGACATTGGAACCTCTAAGCCCGTTCACCAACCAGTATGAAGCCCTCCTTTAAGGTTGTCAGGAAAATGCTTGATTTAGGTATTGTTTGTTGCTTCAAGTTCAGAATGGGTGAGGATAAAGAATAGAGGATTGGATTGATGTGTGAATTATCTGCGACTTAACAATCTTACTATCAAGGATGTATATTCACTAAAAATAGAACAATTTTAAGTTATTAACAACAGCTGTTGCTCTTCTGTAAGTGCTTCAATTTATTAAGTGAACAGCTCTCTAAAATGCTTTGGTAGATCAAGAGCTTTTGGTAAGGTCACCCTTCTTATGTTTTATTGGCCAGGAGACTCAATGTTGGAGTCCTGTAGTTCCATGTCTTCTCCCTTTGTGTACTCATGGGTGTTGACTGGATGGTCTTGGGTCTATGGGTGGTACTTTTCTTCTTTGACTGTCAAGAAGAAAGTGAAAGTGACATTTGTCAGATATGGTAACCCATACCCAAAATGTGACCTGCACATTTAACATACACTGCAAGCCATGAATACACATACATACCCGGAGCAGTGGGCAGCACACTACTGCACCTGGGGAGCAATTGGGGTTAGGTGCCTTGCTCAAGGGCACTTCTGTTGCTACCTGCCAGCGCTGGAATCAAACCAGCTGATTACAAGCCTGATTCACTTACCAGTAGGCCACAACTGCCCTAAGATAAAGGCAAGCTCACAAGTACTTTTTAGCCAGTTCAATGCTGGAGGTAATTTCTGTAAATTGGTTGTAACTGCTAGCCCTTGGAGTCCCAGAAGTCTTAGAAAAGAACAGTTAGCAGACCCAGATCTTTCAGTTCTCCAAGAATTGATGTCTGATGGTTAAGTAAGAATGAGGTCATGATGCAAAGCCTAGCAGTTCGTAAATACTGGCTATGTTGGCCCCAAGTACAAAATGCATGATTGTGATGTGATGATAATGTACAACTGTTGGGACTCTGGAACTATATCAACCATTTGTTTACTTGTTCCTGTTTTACCAAAATATTAGATTCTTCAAGCCTGTCACAACTCGACACATTCTGGCCGTATAGGGGCAGAAAATACACTCGTGCATATCCACAAGCATTATCACTGGGATAATATAGGAAATAATGTGCGAGTGTTGTTTAGCCAGTGTCCTCAATGTAAGTCCAGTGTAGGTGTAAGTTTGTGTCCTGTTGTGTCCTGCTCAGTTGGTAGAGCATTGCGTTAACAGCACAAAGGGTGTGGATTTCATTCAATGCAACCAAACCCCTGCAAATGATCCAGAATGCTGCAGCAAGTCTGGTCTTCAATCAACCAAAACCAACCCATCACACCCCTCCTGACCTCACTCCACTGGCTACCTGTAGCCGCCCGCATCAAATTCAAATCTCTTACGCTTGCCTTTAAGACAATAACCGGAACCTCTCCCTCCTACCTCAACTCACTCCTCCAGACATATGTCCCCTCCCACCAGCTACAGTCAGCTAGAATACAATGCCCGCTTGTAAATATAGCTTTGTAGGCTCGTTGGCGTACAAGACAAATGTTCAATGCTTTCGTCCTTTTTAAGTCGCTTTGGATAAAAGCGTCTTCTAAATGACTAAATGTAAATGTAAATAAAACATTGTTACATATGATACAGTGCTATGTTGATCAAGACCAAAATAATTGGGGTGAACATTCCTTGCTCAGGGCTGCATACCAGAGTACTCTCCACAACAGGCTTCACACCAGATTAACTTATGCTGGGTCGAGAAGTTTTCCAGCCACATGACATTTGACTAAGGACTGCAGAAGTCAACAGGACAGCTAAGGATACACCCGAGTTTGTCCAAGAACAGCAAGCTAACCTGCAGCATACTCATCAAGTGGCCCATCAGATTCTACATTCTGCACAAAATTGCCAGATCAAGGTCTTCGACTTGCAAGCTAGAGAGAAGTACCAAGTAGGCAACTTTGTCTTCATAAGGGTCAGCAGCAAAAGAAAGGGTTACAGTCCAAAGCTTCAACCCCTGTGGCAAGGGCTGTTTGTCATCACAGCATGTCTTGGACCTTTGTTGTATGGAGTCAAAGACAGATAAAGTGAAGTGTTGCCTTGTAGCATTTGACTCATATTTTGTGATGATCCTATTGAAATTATGTTGTTAGCCGACCATTGTGGCCTTCTGTAGATGACGCACTGTGTGATAACCCTGTTTCTGCACATATTCTTTACTAGACACCAGAATATGAAGGTGACTCACACTATCTTTAGTGTCTTTGAGTTTTCCAGGAAGAAATTGACTTTTTTAAACACAGTACTAGCTGTGTTCTTGTGGTTAAGATGTTTTTTATGTCTGGGTTTGATCTTTCACCCTCTCTCTCTTTCAGAGTTTAGCAGTGCTTTATTGTTTTTTATAGGGTGCTTTATAGATTATAGGCCATAAAAACAACACAGTCCTGCTTAGAGATCAGCACCTGTTTAGTCAGAGCTGTGCACATAGATTTATTCATGTACCAACATCTTCATTTACAAAATAAATTATTATTGCCTATGTGCTCTGCATTTAGAAACAACAGTACATAAAAAGTGTGATAAAGAGTTTAGTCTGTTTTCTTTTTCAACTCAATGAGATCTTTGAAATGCTGCTTCTGTACAGCAGTGGGATTAAATGGAGTTTCTTGTGTATTTCTCTTAAGAGAAAAGACCCCAGTGGTCCTGTATGTGTCTCATGTAAAGATCCACAGGACTGAACATCTTGCAGGTCTCCCTCACTCATCACTTACTCAATCATGCTCACACTGAGATTAGATCTGGTAAAAAACTAAAGTCTTTTGATTTCATAATAATCAGTTTAATAATCAGTCTGTTGTTCATCAATGTTGACAGTTTAAAAGATTCTTTTGAAATTCACTTAGATAAATGCTATTGTGTATGAGTAGATGTCACAGATGGCAATGTGATCCACAGAGATCAGTGTTTGTTATTACATATTTTCCACTGACTGGCCTCTTTGTTAGTCTCTTAGCAGCTCTCTCTCTCTCTCTTTCATGTTTACCCTTGCTTCAGTAGTAATGACATCATAGCTCTGGCATGTGTGATAAACAGTGAGAATGATGGGAACTAAGAGACTGAGGTTGGAAATCTCGGTTATAGATATGTCTGAGGTTACCTTCACTTACCTTCACTTAACTGACATGAAGTGTCACTTCTGTTTAAATGTATTTCACAAATAATTATAATTACTATAGACTTACTATAGTTAGTCTACTCCACAAACCCTAACAGAAAACTTGTAGCACTTTTAGAACTTTAATAATTATTTGCTGTGTTAGTAAATGAGGACATCCCAGATGTCCCAAAAGAGCAGTGTGACAAATTTAGCTCACTTGGGACAAATTTGTCTTAAAAAATTGCTGAGTATGTACACACTCACACACACTACAGTGTGCTCAGTGAGTTCTGGCTTTGTTTCAGCCTAGGTAGAGCTGGACTAGATTCATGTAAAGGCTTATTAAAACATAGTTTGTGCATTTATTTGTTTACAAATAATCTTAATTTTTTATTTTGAAAGGCATTTGCTGGGCCTGTTCACAATTTACAACTTTTTGTCTTTTATGAATATAATATTTCTGTGTGTGCAGGTTGAGTGAGGAAGAGCAAGGTGAAACAGGGACAGATGGCAGGGCAGAGGTTAGGGGCACCAGAGACCCTGGGCATCAGCACCCTGGAGCCTGGACACAGTCCCCCTGCAATGCCCTCTGGAAGACCGATGCCTGTCAGAGTCCTACTCTTGGATGATTCAGAAGTGACATTTGACATATCGGTGAGTTGTTTTTTTTAAATAGACCCTGTTGCTGTGGCAAAAGTTTTGCTGCTTTTAGTCCATGTGTAGTAACTTTGTTTACCACTCAGTGTTAAAAAAATATATTGATGTATGAATTTCGTGTCTAATAAAATGCTTTTTCATTTGAGAATTTACCTCCACCACCTGCCAATGACTAGACAGTTGCATTATTAATGTGTATGTCTAATACATGTGAAATCTGTTCCAACGTAATAAGATATTTTAATTGGTTGTGTGTAATGTAAGAGAGAAGGGCAATAAGTGTCTGAAAGTATGTGATGTGTAAGAAGAAAACTTTAGTTCTGTAGAAAAATATAGAGGATGTCTGTGCGAACCATAATCTCAAGTATACTGTTTTTCTTCACATCTTCTGAGAGAGAGAGAGAGAGAGAGAGAGAGAGAGAGAGAGAGAGAGCGGTTATCCAAAGGAATGGTCCAAAGTAATAAAATTAGAGCTGTAAAAAAACGTCATCTAACACAAATCTGTGATTTGTGATGATGTAATGTGAACTAGATTTTCTGTAATACCCTTTAGAGGGAACTTCTGAACTAGAAGATAAACTCATGTTGGCAGCATCGGATGACGATCTGACTGCTAGCAGCCAAACAGGTACTGAGGCAGACCAGCTTCCTCTTTCTGCCACATTTGAGGAGCTGGTTGAGGTTGTTTCTCATGCTGTCGGGAAGCTGAGCCTTGAGTGGCCAAATAAAAGACAGCACACTAAAACATCTAAGTTGGATGATAGGTTTTAATTATTCAATAGAGAACAACCACCCCATCACAATCTCACGTTTTTCCTTCACATCGAGATGTCGAAGTCATGGAAGAACCTATATTCTTCTTGTGTTTTCACCCCAGCTACAAATAATTATTATGAGGTGCTTAGGGATGTGACTCAACCCAAAGAAGAGTATGCTTTTTCCTGTTCAGAGAACTACTTTTCTAGGGTAATTTGGGACTTCACTACGATGTGGGCAGAATTGTCTCCTGCACGTGTGGAGACGATCCTTGCTGCTGAACCCTGCTACCCCAGCTCTTAAATTCTGGTCTCTAAACTGTGGTTGTAGACACCATTCTGAGTTCCAGAGCCCCATCTACTAGGAGACTGTATGCTCTGAAGTGGCAGCTCTTTGTGTTGTAAAGTGGGCGACACCGTATTGACCTGGTTGACTGCCTTGTTGGTTTAGTGCTGGAGTTTCCTCAAGAGCAGCTCTCTGCAGGGTTGGCTCTTGCCACCCTCAGGTTTATGTGGCCGCCGTGTCTACTAGCCATGAACCTGTCGATGGAGTCTCTATTGGGAGATGCCCCGGTGTCTCGTTTTCTGTGTGGATGGCCAGATGGCTGAGGCCTTTCTGTCACATACAGGTTCCTTCTTGGGATCTTACCGTTGTTCTAAGGGGTTTACCTAAGTTTCTGACTCTTTTTATATCCAGTTATGTTACTGATTTGTTGCTAATTAGCCTAATTAGTTGCAAAATACTCTGCCAGCTGTTTCTTGTCAGTACTAATTACTTTTTCAGCGTTTTGTTGCCCTTGCCCCAACTTTTATGAGAGGTGTTGCTGCCATCAAATTCAAAATGAGCTAATATATTTTGTTTTCATTTACATTTTACACCATGTCCCAACTTTTTTTGAATTGGGGTTGTACCAGGGGTGTAGCATCGTCTAAGGCTCTGTCTAGGGGAGCATCCCTAAGTGATGTTTGTGCTACGGCAGGCTGGTCCTCTCTGCACACATTTATTAAATTTTATAGTTTAGACTCCAGGCACTCAGGTCCTCCTGGGTTGACAAGTCTAACTCTGCTACTATGTTCTGTGCCAATGTTTCACAGCCTCTGGGGCAGGCCTTCCCTCACTGTGGTGCGGTGGGTATTACTTCCCCATAGCGTCAAGCATGACACAGCGTCAAGTTCCCTCCAAAGAGAACATCTCAGGTAATGTATGTAACACGGTTCCCTGAGACAGGGAACGAGACACTGTGTCACTTTGCCACACCTCGGTTTCGCCTGCACGGCCTTAAGACTCAAAACTTAAGCTGATAATGTATTTTTGCAGGCCCTTTTTAAAGGCTTTGTGGGGTGCAATGCTACATCACATGACCTTGTGAGCGTGAGCATGTGTCTGCTGAATATTGTGTTTTTGGTCTTTCTTCTCAGCACTGTAAAAAATCAGGTTACTGACACACTCACACAAACGTCAGTGTTTTTTCAGACTGACCTTTATTCTCCTGCTCAAAAGCTACATGTTGGACTGTTAAAGTAGGACATGTATTTAAACAATCTAAGCTGTATCTAGATATCAATTTGTGTGTTGAGTTTGTGTGTGTTGGGCGTTGTGTTGGGGTGTGTGTGTGTGTGTACACAGTGGAGCTTTATGATGTGTTTAAGCTTGTGCAGAAAGTTTTTTTCTGCTTTTCTCATGTTCACATCTGTTCAGACCTTCCACGGTGGATGAAATACATTGCCAGAGTAATTCTCAGAAGCAGATGCTATTTTTATTTTTAAAGTAAACATTCTATCAGTCTCAATATGTACTTGTTAATACATTGCACTGCTGTCTTAGGCTACATTGTTAATGTTACAACATGATGGAATACTACCTGTATTCCATCATGTTGTAACATTACATGATCTGTATTCAATACATGATTGAATGTATGGACAATCATGCGGGTTAATTGTTTTATTACATTAATAATTTACATTTATCCCCTGCCAACTAACAAAACTAAAGATAAATAAGGGGTAAGGCAGACATTTCCTAGCTCCTTCAGTTCGCATTTTACTGGCATTCTTTAATTTATGGATCAGTCCATTATTTTATAGTAGGTTATAATTGCAATACGGTGTTCCCCAACTGAAGAAATGTTTCAGGTGTAATTTTGTCCCATTCTTGCTGCAAACAAGTCTTAAGGTGGGCAACAGTACGGGGTCTTCGTTGTCGCATTTTGCGCTTCAAAATGTGCCACACATTCTCTATTGGAGACAGATCTTTGTAATGTGTGCAGAATGTGGTTTTGCATCATCTTGTTGAAATATGCATGGACGTCCCTGGAAAAGATGTCTTCTTGAAGGCAGCATATTGTGCTCCAAAATCTCTATGTACTTTTCAGCATTAATGGTGCCATCACAGAAGTGCAAGTTACCTTTACCAAGGACACTGACACAACCCCATACCATGACAGACCCTGGCTTTTGGACTTGTTGCTGGTAACAGTCTGGATGATCCTTTTCTTCTTTGGTCCGGAGCACACAGCGTCTATTTCTCCCAAAAAATACCTGAAATACTGATTCGTCTGACCACAGTACACATTTCCACTGTGTGATGGTCCATCCCAGATGCCTCCGAGCCCAGAGAAGTCGACGGCACTTCTGGAAACTGTTAACATAGGGCTTCCTTTTGGCACAGTACAGTTGTAACTGGCATTTGTGGATGTAACTACGTATTGTGGTACTTGACAAAGGTTTGCCAAAGTAGTCCTGAGCCCATGTGGTGATATTGCTTATAGATAAATGACGATTCTTGATGCAGTGCCGCCTGAGGGATCGGAGAGCAGGGTTGTTCAGCTAAGGCTTGCGCCCTTGTCCTTTACCCACTGAAATTCCTCCACATTCCTTGAATCTTTTAATTATGTTATGCACTATTGAAGGTAAAATAAGCAAATGTCTTCCTATCTTTCTTTAAGGAACATTGTTTTTAAACATTCCAATAATTTTCTCACATATTTGTTGGCAAACTGTTGATCCTCGACCCATCTTTGCTCCTAAAGGACGAGACCTTTCTTGGGTGCTGCTTTTGTACCAAATCATAATTACAATCACCTGTTGACATCACCTGTTTCAAATCACATCATTATTTAACCAATTTACCTGATTACTAGCCCTAAATTGCTCCTGTTCCAACTTTTTTGAAATGTGTTGCAAGAACCAAAATAGGAATTTTGTTTTTTTGAAGAAAAAACAATAAAAATCATGAGGAACACATTAAATAATGTGCTGTTGTATTGTCTGCAATGAAATACAAGTCAAAGTAAATTTAGAAATCGCTACTTTCTTTTTTTATTTGTGTTTTCCATACTGTCCCAACTTTTTCTGATTTGGGGTTGTAGAAAGCACAAGCAAAACATTTAGAAAGGTAAAATATCTTACTGATTTTGAAAAAGGCTAAAATGACCTCATAGCAACAGTTGTCAACATGAAACAAGATGACACCTGTTTACTTGGCCTCTAACTGGAACTTTCTCTTATATGTGTTAGATCATAGATCTAATGGATAGATTATTAGATTAATAGATTATTAAATGGAAACTTTTCTTAAAGTCTCCTGGGTCTATGATATTTCTACTGAGAAACAAAACAGGAATCTCACAAATGTCACCATTAGAGTTTCAGAAGAGATTTTAGTGTTACAAACTGAGCTAAGATTTGCCAAGTTTGCAATCAGAAGTTTAATATTATTAAAGATTTTAATAAGAACTTCAACGTTCTCATTAAATGTACTCAAATCCAGATTATTTTAACAATGCAATGTACATTAACTCTATGCTCTTAAATGTATTTTAACAATTGTTTCATTTGTTTTTATTTCATTTTAGGAAAAACATCTGAGACATCTGTTGTGTTGTGGGGATGCTAGGGTGTTGCCAAGGTTTATTGGCCCAAATCAAAAAGCCCACCCCAACCGTCTAAAATATTCTGGCCCATATGTAATGTCACTCTTTCCCTCATCTGGGTCTGTGATTTTGCTGCATGTTTTTTTTTGTCCACCAGGTGAAAGTCTGATCACTTAGAAAAGTAATAGCAAACCTTCCCTAAACAAGCAGCATGATTTGAGTTGATTTGTGTTTGTAGCAGGACGGATTACACAGCTTTATTGAGGGTAAGATGTTTGTTTAAATCTGTAAATGGAAGTTATACTATAACTGATATCTCACCTTAATAAACTAAGTTTTGGGTTCAGGTCAGTTTATCAGGTTAGTAAAACTTTAGGACTGCAGTGTCATCATAAATGTTTTCCTGTAGCTCATTTGGTAGAGCATTACTTTAGCAGCACAAAGGCTATGAGTTTTATTACCATGACACACACGTACTGACCAAATGAATGTAATGCTGTAAATCGCTTGGGTCTGAAAAATGCATTAAAAAAAATGTAAAATGTTTTATATTTTAAAGCAATTAATTTTGCATAAACACACTCCTTCATATTTGAGTCAGAGAGCCTTTAAGTAGATGTGTGTGTTTGACTAGGTGTGTTCAAGTGTTTGAATGGGAAATGTGTGTGTGTGTTTGGATGGCACACAAAAGAAACACCTGCTGTTAACAATCACAATGCAGCTGTTATTTCTGACCTCATCGCTGCCTATAGAGAGCATGAATGTCAGCTGTGAGTGTGTATATCTGCTAAACCATATTTTGAGGACAGATTTGTACCCCAAAGTGAACAAAAGATGACAAAACCTAATTTTATGTCCTAATTTCTAAAAATGCTGTGAAATAAATGCTGTAAAAGTAATTACATTTCAGCATAGTAGCAGCAAATGTTTCAACAATGTGCCATAGCATTAGATTTTATGTATTTGTGTTTATTATTTCTGTCTTCCTGAACTGACTGAACTGAACTTCCTTTCATTGACTGAACACCATTTTCTGAGGGCTGAATTAATAAACACACAGACACAACAAACACACACATGCAAATGTGCCTGTGGCATTTTTCCTGCCTCTTTCAGTAATTGACTTGGCTTATGTTAAATAGATACAATGGGTCATTCTGTTTGTAGAGCGAGAAATGGAAGATTAAAGACAGATGGACAGAATGCTACTATTTATGTGCACTGTTGGGCATTCTTAAAGTCAATAGAAAAGAACAGCTGCCCAACAGCTGTGTATGAATGGATGGGTGTGTGTGTGTTCATCTATGAGGAGCTGGAGGATGGCAGCCATATTTCTTTCTCTCCCTTGTGTTCCTTGTGTTTCATTCAGTTTCCTTCACAGTATGAAAGTCTAACTTTACATTCACAAGCCCCTCATAATTTAAAGAAGTTTAACCACAGGCACAGTACTGTATTTAGGGCAATATCTTTTTAAATATTTATATCTGTTATAGTTCATTTAATTTTTACAATCAAAGCAACAAATATCTGACGCAAAACTATGAGAATCACAAGTAGTGTGGAGTTAACAGAAGATTAAATAACAGATACATTTAAATTAAAAGTATTTAAATAAGTAATAAAACTAAAAACTGAGCATGGTGCTTGCAACGCTACAGTTGTGGGTTCAGTCCCAGGAAAAACGCATACAAATATTGTATCGATGACTCAGAGGCATTAGGCTTAAGATTCATATGTGGTTATTAAATTAAATTAAAGTACAGGCAAGCTTGGGTTGTAACAAACAGATAAACCACAGCAACGTAGACAAGGCAATAAATGTGGTTATAACAGGCAGGCAGTTTGGACAGGCAGCTACAGGGAGTGAATAGCTGCAAAAAAAGAGATGTTAAAAACACTTTCCATGGTGGAATCTGACTCACTGTAATGAATCCTAGTGCTGTGTATATGAGAGGGAGAATTTTCAACACAATCCCATGGCAATCATCACTGTTTTGTGTTAGTAAATTGGTGGTTAATTCACATAAATTACAATTATTTAAAAAATCTGCTTTTCTCTAATAATACTTTTGTTGTATGAGTTACATTGTACAAATTCATATAAAATTGCCACTTTATAAATTGTTGCGTTTTCCCTTGAGATCAAGTTGTGGGATATGTTAGAAATGCTTGTTTCATTATTGGCTCAGTGCGTTCAGCTGTGAAGCAGGTGTGCACAAATCATACAACACCAAAAACAGTGACATTCTACACTACCTCTCGTTACAGAAGATAGCTAATTACTAGTAAAGCTATGTTACTCTGAGAACAGTTGAATGAGTTAATAGCATAATATAAGTTAGTTACTCTACCATACAATTTCTTTCTGCGTATGCTCTTTTCCAACAGTGTTGTATGAGCTGTTTTCTGACACCTCTCTCTCTCTATTTCTCTGTTATCTGTCTCTTTCTCTCTCTGACTGTTACCTATCTTTCTCTCTTTGGTACCCCTCTTTGTGTGTATTTTCCATTTTGTCACGATGTCAACCGTAGCATCATTTGTGTTATTTTCCTGAATATTTGCAGAGATTTATGGCTCTCAGAAGAGGGTGGGGAAACAGTTGTTTTTTGTTGTGATGATGTCACTAATTAGTAAACTTGCTGCAAAATTATACTGTTGAAGGACAGTTTCTAGTCTCCAAGTCACAGAGTGATCATAGCATGATCATAGCGTGATCATGGAATGATTGTAGGGTGATCATAGACTATTTTGCAACATATTCACATTAACCATACATATATTATAGCCAAATTGCACTAGTTTGTCTTCTAAAAATCCTGCTAACAGTTCTTCAGAGGTTTCTTGTTGTAGTTTAATTGAACCCTGAGCCCTCTTCTTATCAGAACAATTTTTGCTTTAAAGGTTTCTCAAATTCTTTACATTATATTATTACAATACAGATTATTTAGTTATATTTGTGTCTGGGGTTTATAAACACCAGTACATAGTTTCTAATAAACTATCTAGTTCTTGTAGCTCGGATGGCAAAGCATCATGCTGTCAATAAAGTCCCAGAGAACATGAAAAATGATAAAATGTTTATCCTAAATGCACTGTAAACTGATTTCTAATCGAAACCTTCAATTTTGTGAGTTTAGCGAAATCTGATTTTGTTGAATAATTTTGTTTACCTACTTATGAGTATTTAGTGATAAGTTTACAGTTTGTGTTCGTCTTGTTGTTAACAGCATCAATCTTCTGGCCGGGTTCTGTTTAAGATGGTTTGCTTACATCTCAACCTCATTGAGGGTGATTACTTTGGCCTGGAGTTACAAAACCATCACAGAAGGATGGTAAGTGAAAGAAAAAGAGCAGAAAAGACTCTGGAATGAACAGGCAGAGGCTGTATCGTGCAGGGGCTGTGTAAAGATCATCTCTTTGTGCTTCTCTCCACAGGTTTGGCTGGATTTACTAAAGCCCATTAGAAAGCAGATCACACGTAAGAAGCCTCACAGCTCTGTTTGTGTGACTGTGTGAATGTGAATGTGTGTGTGCATGGTTCTGGTATCCCCTTCCTTATGGGGACCAAATTATCCCTACAAATTTAGAAATATGAGTGAATCTGACCTTGTGGGGACATTTTTAGATTCCAATGAAGAAACAAGTTTATAAATCATATAGAATGATCTTTTTGAAAATCAAAAATAGCTGAAAGTTTTGTGATGGGTAGGTTTAAGGGTAGGGTTAGTGTAGGGGAATAGAATATAAAGTTTGTACATTATAAAAACCATTATGTCTGTGGAATGTTCCCATAAAACATAAAAACCCAGCATGTGTGAGTGTAGTTGTATATGTGTGTGTGTGATTGCTACATGACATACTAGACTATTTAAAAATTTTTGACACCTTCATGCTAGCACTATAAAAATTAAACCTTGGATCTCAAACTATGTGTGTGTATGTCTAGGACCCAAACACACAGTTCTTCGGTTTGTTGTGAAATATTTTCCTCCTGATCATTCTCTGCTGCTGGAGGAATTGACCAGGTGAGCCCATCACTTAATGTGCTGTTGTTTCATTTGAACAGACCTTCATGTGTCCCTCTCATGTGTGTCACATGTGGCTGGTTTCTCTCAGGTACTTGTTTGCGCTGCAGGTGAGGCAGGATCTGGCCAGCGGACGTCTCACCTGTAGTGACATCAATGCTGCTCTTCTGGTGTCTCACATCATTCAGTGTAAGTCACAAACCCATCTGTGCTATTGTAATTGAGTTTATGAATGTTTTTGCATTTAAACTGTATCAGTTGTCAGCATGAAAAAGCTGTAAAATAGTCTATATGCACGTCTGTGACGACACATTTTTTGATTGTGATTATTGAATAATAATCAGGGTAAAACCGCTCATCTGGACTTGACCCCACCCCCAAAACTGACGCCCGTTACACACACCAGTCACTGCTTGATTTGATGTAACTGTGCGGTTGTACAGTATAATTCACAATAAAACTGTTGCCATGGACACATTGATAGTTATGTAGTCATTTAAGGGACATGCAATCATTTAAATTTCAGTGTTCCTCTTTCTGTTTATTTCCTATTTATTTTTTTGCTGTCTTTGATCTCTGTCAATCAAATTCTCATTAAACTGTGTGTGTTTATCTAGCTGAGATTGGTGATTTTGAGGAAAGTCAAAGTCGACAGCATCTTCTGAACACCAACTACATTCCTGATCAGATGGCCCTGATGGACAAAATCATGGAGTTCCACCATAAACATGTGTGAGTTTCCCAGAAACACAAATGCTCAGACCCTGGTAGACCACCCATATGAGACAGATGTTGATTTGTTTATTTGGCAATAAACAAATTGTTGAATTTGTTGAATGTTTTAAGAGGTATCCCAGGCTGAAGACCTTTTAAGGCAGAGGTTTTCAGAAGTGGGGGGCAGGCCTTCCAGGGATGTGCCAGAACGTGGCAAGGGAGACACACATTGGAGTTAAAAACTAGTCTCTGTGCAGCAGGGAAACAATTAAAGGCCAAGTTTCTTCACACAGTAGCAGAATACAGTTGTCAGTTCTGTATTTTAGTACTTAATATAGGTGGTTAGGTCAAGAGTCCCCAATGGACTCAGCTGCATTCATTCGGGTATGCAAAGTTAATCTTCTGACACCAAACAGATGTGCTATAGTGCAATATTACACCTGTTTCAGACGGATGATTCTCTCCTGCGCTGGTTGACTGCATCGTTCAGAGAAACACATAAAGCTTTTTAAGTAAATGCGGTTATAAGTCCAAAACACTGATAGGTAAACCAAATTGCCATATTGCCAAATAGGGTTGCCAAATTGCCCACTAAGGTAGGGATATAGGCATATTAAATAATAAAAAAAGTTTACATCTTAGTTTACAGCTCGTTCCCCACTCTGTTACAGATCTTATGACAATTTTGACTGGGATGGACAGTAATTATGTTCTGGAACTAGCATTGTTTTTGTTCCATTATTGTCAATCATTGATAAATGATAAAAGTCAGTAAACAATTGTTGGTTGGGTGTGTGGGGGGGTCGTCATTGTGGGGTTGTCATATGCTGGCTCAAAAGGGAGGCCCACTGTCTTTGACTTTGAAAACTGTCATAAAACTTTGAAAATCTGTTATAAAGCACTCAACAAATTCAACAATTTGTTTAGTTAAGACTGTTCAGTTTAAACCAAACTACCCTTTCATGATTAAAAAAAGGGGTTAAAAAATTATTTAAAGAGAAGTAATGACCAGCCTTGAAGACTAAGACTAGTTAAAGCTGTTTATGCAACCAGCCACAGAGCCCAGCACATTCTGGTGAATATGACAGAGCAGCAAGACCATCAGGCAGTATTATGTTGTGTGTGTGTATGTTTAGTGGTCAAACTCCAGCAGTGTCAGATCAGAACCTGCTGGAAGTGGCGAGCAGGTTGGAGATGTACGGCATCCATCTCCACCCGGCCAAAGACCGAGAGGGAACGAGACTCAGTCTGGCTGTAGCACACAGTGGTGTCTGGGTGTTTCAGGTACACAGACACAAATAAGCACATATGAACAATAGAGTGCTTTACATGACAAGTGTTTCCCTCAGGGTCACACCAGGATCAAAAGTTTCAACTGGTCAGAGGTTCGCAAACTGAGTTTCAAGAGAAGGAGGTTCCTTATCAAACTGCGAGCAGATCAAAGCGTGAGTCTCGGTTTTGTTTCTGCATGGATGTGTTTACAGTAAAACTTCACATAATGCTGTTTTGTCTAAATATTTGAGGTTCTCAGGTTTGCCAGTGTGATGCAGCATTCCTGAAGTATGTAAAGTAAGCTGCAGTTTTATGATTCAAACAGTTTTATGATTCAAACAGAGACGGCAATAGAGAGGCAAAAATTACAGCTTGCAGCTTTAATGTACACTTAGAGTGCAGTGTAAGCCTTGAATGAAAGTGTCTGACATGTTAATGAATCTTTCGTCCTTTAGCAGAATATTGGTCCATATACTCTGGAGTTTTTGATGGCAAGTCGAGACTGCTGTAAAATGTTCTGGAAGATCTGTGTGGAATATCACGCCTTCTTCAGGCTCTTTGAAGAGCCCAAACCGAAACCTAAACCAGTGCTGTTCAGCCGCGGCTCCTCTTTCAGGTTCAGGTACTGCAGCATCCTCAAACTTCCTTTCTGGGGTCACATAGGGTTAACCCTAAAGGAATGAATCACTTCAATCACATTTAAAACTAGCATTTCAAATAAGGTTTTTAAAGACATACTCTTCAAAAGTAAGATAATTCAAATTAGGAATTATGTTATAACCTCTCTCTCTTCTCTTTGCAGCGGTCGGACACAGAAACAGGTTATAGATTATGTGAAGGAAAATGAGTTTAAGAAGCTGCCCTTTGATAGGTGAGTCTGTTTCTGTCACTGCTGCTGTTTTTTTTAAGATTCCTTTGGTGTAAATAGAAAAGACTGTATATGTGTATATTTGTTTGTTTGGATTTGTTGTTTTCTCTTTCAGGAAACACAGCAAAGTTCAGTTCAACAGTAGTGTATCACCTTTGAGTTCTGCCCTGCACAAACAAGTGCCAGACCAGGTCAGTGTCTCAACATGTACATATTTTAAAGGCATTTTAATGTTTTAACATTTAAATAGAGTGTATACACTGATGTCACTGTCCCACTTGAACACACCCCCTCCCTATAAAATTAAAATAAAAAAATAAAGTTCACTTTCTGTCACTCAGCATTGTGTTGATGTAGTGGTTTGACCTTGGAAGACAGATTGCTCTGCTTTTTATATAAAATGGCAATGAAGCTTGGCCTTAGAATTAAGCACAAGTAGATAACCTCGGACATCGTTGCTTATTTCATTTCACTAGATTTACAATGCCTTCGAGCTGTCTCTCTTTTTCCTGGTACAGAAAAATGCAGAGAGTTCCCCTAAGCTTGTCGGTCAACTAAAAGAGCAAATTTTTTGTAAAAAGTACATTTCTAAATAGATGCAATCATGCCTCTCTGTGCATGTGCTTTTGGTTGTGGCTGGTACCTCTCTCCCTCAGGCGGCCACCCTAGGGTGCATAAACAATCTCTGAGGCAGTTGCAGAGATGATGGCCATGCTTTTCCAGGCCGCAGCAAACATTAGGGTGGAGTGGAATTCCTGATCCTCCATGGAACACTCATGGCTGGATGATTGGTTCCTAGGTTCAGGACGCAACTCTCAGCCGCGCCCCACCCCGTTTCCTTTCTTCCGGAAAGTGCACGATGAGTCTATCAACCAAAGGCACTGAAATAACTGGACAAGGGTGGTCCCTTTCGTCTGCTTCTCTCCAAACCTGGGACCCTGCAACTCCTCAGTGAGCTCCATCTACATCAGCCGGCACCTCAGATTCCGAGGAGGTCCAGTCGCAGAACACCGGCACTGGCTGCCCGCCCTCCCAAGGTTTCAAAGCAGCCCAGAGACGGGTGGCCCAGAGACGATCGACCTGCTCTTGCAGACAGATCCCAACCAAGGCAAGGCAGGGCCCCTATTACACTCTTCAGGCATAACCCAAAGGGGGGTGTCTTTCCAACACTACATCACGCCAGTTTTTGACCAGTTTGACCAGACCAGTTTTTGTTTTCTCTGGCCCAATCGTGCAGAGAGGCACTGACACCCTTTGTATCCGGTCACCCTGTGCCTTTGCCTCTTAGGGCTTGTGGGAAAATTTTTCTGTCCCACCCCTCTGAGGAGGCAATTTTCCAGGGTACAACTGTCAGCTCAGCTTTACGCATGGCCAGCCTCAATACACCCATTGTCTTGGGCGCACTGACCATTCCGCAGCTGCCCCTGGCTTGATGTCTGAGGTAGTAGCTCACCCTTCCCAACATGTTACGCTTGCTCATCAGAACAATTCGGCTCAGTTATGCAATTTAGTTCACCAGGTGCCGCCCAGGTTCTGTGGCCTCCTTTTCTCCTTAGTAGGAGAAAGTGCAGCTGTCTTGCATGTAGAAATCAAGGTTCTTCTGGTGAAGAATGTGATCAAACCTGTTCCACCAGTCGAGATGGAGGCAGGGTTTTAAAGCCCCTATTTCATTGTGCCCAAGAAAGGAGGTGGGTTACGACCAATACTAGATCTGCACGTCCTGAATCAGACATTTCACAGACTCCCCTTCAGGATACTCATGCAGAAGCACATTCTGACCAGCATCTAGATTAGTTCACGGCTATAGAGCTGAAGGACATCTACTTTCATGTCTCTATTTTACCTTAACACAGACCTTTACTTCAGTTTGCTTTCAAAGGGTTAAGCGATTCAGTAAAGTCCTCCCCTTCGGTCTGTCCCTGTCTTCCCATGTCTTTACCAAAGTCGCAGAGGCTGCTTTCTCCCCTTTGAGGGAGAAGGGCATAAGGTTTTTCTACCTCAATGACTGGCTCATGTTGGCCTGCTCTAAAGAACAGTTTTGTGTACACAGGGACTTGGTTCTCAACCACTTGGATTGATTGGGGCTTCAGGTCAACTGGGAAAAGAGCAGTTGAGCAGTCTTTTCTCGGGAGTTAGAACCGGTCAATATGACAGTTCTTCATCACAGAGGAGTGTGTTCAAATGTTAAATTGAACATTTGAACACTCAATTTCTTCAGAGGCAAGACAGCAGTCCCACTGAAATATTTTCAGACACTAATGGGTGTCAATGGTGCCAAGGCACATATTGGGTGACTATCACTCTGATGTGTCATTGCTCCTTCATCCCCTGATTAGATTAGCACATCAACTGCCTTAAGCTGTTGGCAGTCCCACTTGCCCTGAGCAGACTGCGGCTGGTGATCCAGGGCAAGCAGTGTTGATCCGACAGACAACACAGTGACAGTGGTGTATATCACCAGGGCGGTCCTCACTCTTGTTGCATGTCTTAGCTTGCCTGTCACATACCCCATGGAATCAGACACTCATCCCGGGCAACCTCAGTTGTGCAGCTGATGTGCTCGCATGAAGTGATGCTCCATAGAGAGTGTTGACTGCACCCCCAAGTGGTCCAGCTTTTATGAGACCAATTCAGAGTGGCGCAGGTGGATCTCTTCGCCTCTTGGGGATCAACCCATTCTCTGCTTTGCTATGCTCTGACTGATCAGAGATGCCTTAGTGCACAGCTGGCCCCGGACTTTTTCCCTAGTGAGCCTGATTGTACAGGCACTGTGCAAAGTCAAGGAGGAGGAGGAGCAGGTTTTGATGGTGTCCCCTTTCTGGCCCAATTAGACTTGGTTCCCGGAGCTGATGCTCCTTTCATCAGGAAAGACCTTCTTTCTCGGGCATGGCCAGTCTGGCACCCCTGGCCAGATCTTTGGAACCCCCATGACTGGTCTGTGGACGGGACATGGAAGACCTAGGTGATTCATCACTGGAGGTGGTAAACACTATCACTCAGGCTAGATCCCCCTCTACCAGGCAGTTCTGTCCTGAAGTGATTTTTTACATTTTTTTAATTTAGGACTGGTGTTCTTCCCAGGGGAAAGACTCATGGATATGCCCTATCGGATCTATGCTTATCTGCTACAGGAAAGGTGGAGAGACAGCTGTCTCCCTCCACACTGAAGGTGTACATGGCTGCTATCACAGCACATCCCGTTACACTGGATGGGAAATCCTTAGGAAGGCACAATCTGATAATTGGATTCCTCAGAAGTGCTAGGAGATTAAACCCCCTGAGGACGTGCCTAATACCTTCTTGGGATCTCTCATTGGTCCTTACCACTCCTAGAAGTCCTCCTCCCTTTTGAGCTCTTAGAGTCAGTTGAGCTTAGTGCCCTCTCTCAGAAGATGGCCCTTCTGACTACACTGTGTTGGGGATCTGCAGGCACTGTGTCCAGCTGGAGTGCCTCCAGTTCAGATCAGGTGTAAACTGAATATATTTAGCCTATCTTTTTAATAAACAAATAGCCTCTAAATATCTTTTTTTCAAATATCTTTTTATTTAAACTTCGTTTGTGGAGTAACCACTTTTAGGGTAAAATTGTGTTTGCCTTTCTACCTAACAGTAACCAAGCTCCTTGAACACAACATTCATAGTAATGGCTAGTTATTAATTAATGCTGACAAAAATGTTAATTACACCGAATAAAAGGTACAAAATATTTAACTGATGAGTTAGGGTTTACCCCAAATATCTGAAACAAAATGACCATCTTTCTGTCACTCAGTGGGTGTAACTGCACTTAATTACACCCACTGTGTGCATATGTGCATATCACTATACACAGTTTCAAAAATGTACTGTAACTACTCTTTGTGGAATACATAATCAGCACATATGTTGTTGATAAAGCTGAAATTGTATTAAATACAGTATTCCAGGAACTTTCAGGATTATAAGGGTACTGATGGATCCTGTGTCTTTTATTCTCAGGGTGGGATGGATGGATGGGAAGGCTTTTTAGTCAGCTCAGAAGATTCTGTGGTATTAAGACCTTGTGGAAACTCCTCCACCTCCACGCAGCATAATGGATGCAGCGACCAAACCTTCCCCATACAGGATGATGATGGGCAACAGCTTGGCGATCAAGCAGGTCTGGCGTCCCGTGCAGCCAAAGGCAGCAACACATCCATCCCTTACATTGACTGCAGTGATGCAGAGTTTAGTGAACATGAAGTTAGAGGTCGGGTCAGCAGGTCACACCCGCACACATGTGACAGCTATGCTGATGGCACAGGGTTTGGTATGCCACACCCACATAAGCAAAACAGATACTTGGGCAAGTTCAGACAGAAAGAATCTCTGCCGCTTTCCCCCTTAAACCAAGCCGAAAGCCCCGTCCACAGCTTTCCCAGCCCCTCTTCTCCAAATCAAAGTGACATTGTTTTTGTGTCATCTTTTTTTGGAAGCAGGGCTCCAGTACAAAGGCCGCTTCATAGCACAATATTGGATGAGCTGGCCACAAAAAGCCCTATTAAGCACTGCAGCGGCACCAGGAGTCTGACTTCTAGCCCCGCTCCTTCATCTATTTACAGGACAAGCTCATTAAGCCACACCCAGTATAATGGACACACCAGGAGAAATTTTACTTCAAAGGTCGGACTCAGGGAGGACAGGGGTGGACTGTTTAGTAGCTGTTCTCCAATCATGAACCGCTTGGCAAACAAGTCCCAGAATGCCATTAACTACGATAGCCCATTAGAAACAAATGCACGCATCTTGAATCAGCCATACCCTCCCATTCTCTCCCGTGCCGAGCGAATGGCGATGCTAGAGCGCAGAATGCTGGCCAATGGGCTCTCGCCTCCTGGTAAGGCCAATCTCAAGCCAAACTCCCCGCGTCACCACTTCGGTGCAGTGCAGATGATTGATGGCTCCACCAGTAGTGGAACAGACACCAGTGACTCTGAGGAGGCGGAGTCTACTGGCTCCTGCAGCCAATCATTCGGGTTTGAGAATCCAGTTGCGCGTAGCTCATCCCCACTCCCCAGAAAAAAATACTCATTCGGCAGCCTGCAGCTAGATGAGGTGGATGATGAGGGAGGGGGTGTGAACCTCAGTGATGAAGAAGGCATGCAGGTGTTTAGCTGTTAGCATCCTAGGGAGTTGAAACGTGCATCATATTAGCCAGAGATGTTGCTCAGATGTTTGTTTTCGTGTGACCTGAGATGATCTTAGCTGTGTGAAAGGGCAGATATTCAAAACTCGTGAGAGGGGACTGAGTCAATCTTGTGGTGCCAAGTTGTACACAAAATCCAAATACGCAGAAGTTTACAGTGATGATGTCGCTCTGGAGTAATGCTGTCTTCAAATCCTGCTGGGAAGTTATTTTGGTCAGTATAAAACTGATGCATTCTCTTTCTCATTTTTTGACAGAAAGTCTGTGTACAAAATATCTAAATCAGATAGTCAGCATTTCCAGTGAATACTTCATTATGTCCAGCACCTGTTAGCTTCTGCTAAGATTCTTTAGTTTTGCTTCAGTACCCAGATTTTACATTGATGCCACGCTGTAGTTGGCTTGTTTGGGGGACACAACCTTTAATGTCAACAACTGAAGATTTGTATTGCTGTCTTAGAAGTGTGATTATATTGTTAATTGCATTTATTAGTTGCATTTAAAATTGTCCTTCTGTTATCAGAACAGACCTTACTTTTTTTTAGCTTGTGACACATCAGTTGATTACAATTGCTTCCATAGAAATAAATCTATATTTGTTTTGTCAGACCTCAAAGAAATTTCCACTGGTAATTTAGACTTGATGGTGTTCATGTGAGCTCAGTTTGTAAATTTGATTGCCATGACTTTAAGGCAGAGTAATTTACAGGCATTCCAGAAAGATCTTTGATGAGAAACCTTGGTGAGGTGATGCTGTGTTACAGGAGCTAGATTCTGATGGAGAACCCATTCTGGGGCCTTTGTGGGTAACAGCCTGCAGAAATCATTACTTTTCTTTCATACTTCTTTCAAGGTCTTATTAGAATTTTTTAATAATGCTAGGAAATAGAAGCAGCATACTTTGATTACACTTGAAATTTTTGTGGTATATTTAGAAGCATGTCCTTAGGATCTCTTATTGTGGTGTAGCGCTTCATTGATATTGGTATGAGAATTGCATTTATACAGTCAGATACTTTTCTTTATAACCGCTTTGCCATTTGTACAGTGTGTGCAGCTGTATTTATATCTGAAGGACAATGTGAAGTGTAACTCAATTTTGAGCTTGGCCAAGCAGCTTTATGTTTCAGGATCTTCACATGCCTGTTCTTTGGAATGTCTGCTTTAAGAAACCAACTGATTGGACATTTGTATCTTTTAAAGTCTTGCATGATTTTGTAGGTAGTTTTGAATGTAAGCATTTTTAATATATGGGCTTTTTGGACCTAATGTGACAGAAATGTGATGAATGTATTTGTCAGCAAGAGATTGTTTTGAGCTGAGGAATTGATTTAAATGAACAGATACAAACCTCATTGACTCATTCTCAAGTCTTTCTAAAACCGTGTGACACACTTTTTCAGCGGATTGCAAAAGGAGAAAGTCTGAAGAACATTTGCAACATTCACTCTGAATAAAAGCAGACAGTGACTATAAGCTGTCAATGACAAAAAAGATGTTAAGATGTCTTTGTGTGAGAAACAAACCAAAACTGTAAATCTGATTTTCTGAAAATCTTCCCTTCAGCTGAGGCTGTCACAACCGCTTTTTAGTGTCAAATCTATTTGACGCATCTTTGCACATCAAGTCTGAGTGACTGGAAAATAATTTTTAGAACTGTTGAATTCCATGGATAAATTTGTGATGCCAGTAAATGATGACAGATGAATTGCTCCCTGGTTTATGATGATTTAGTCCACGCATCACATGACAGTGTTTGTGTCTGTGTCTGACCGTCTTTGAATATCTTTCTCTCACTTGACATCTCCCTGCACACAGGTGTACCTGTTACATGTCAGCAGGGATTAGAAAGGCATTTCTTACACTTTCATTGAAGTTTATTGATGTATCAACAGAAATTGATTCCATATTGTAGAATTTTGGCCAAAATCCGAGTAAAAGTCAGCAAAAATATAATACAATCTAGGTAACTAGATTAAATTAAAATGATTTTGTGCTTCTAATCCCTGTCTGTAATTTCTCACTCAGCTTTATTCACTTCACTATTGGCCCTTTGCTGTATACCTGTTTATCTGCCCTATTTCTCTGTTGTTGTTTTTGCTAACTGAAACTGCTTGAGCTTGTCATTTATGATCAATAAATGCTTATGGTTTGAATTAAAAGAAAACTAATGCTGTTTTACAGTTCATGTGGATTTGCATGTTCCCCTCATGGCTGCTCTGTTATGTTTGTAAACGCACTGCATTCTGGAGAAATTTTCACATAGGAAAATTTGTACATGCTTCTGAATGTCTGTGAAATGACAGATCTTGTGTTCATTCACACAATGATTAAACCAGCTGGAGGTTTCATTTGGAAATGTTTTAATGTCAGCTTGATGGCCTGGGTAAAATCACACCACCTGCTGTTGGCTTGTGTGAATGACATGTTGATGATCTTTCTCACTTATTGACGACTATGTTCAGAACAGAGTACTAGAGTTATGTTTACTGCATACTGTATACTCTCTTAGTTTTTTAATAATGTGAATCTGTGCTCAGTACAGTGGTACAGTACATAATTTTATTGTCAGATAACTGTTATTTTGCATCTAATTCAGTGTAATAATCACTCATTATTTGAACAGACCGGATAAAACAGGATATAAAGGATAAAACAGGCATCGATTCAGATTTATTTGTCATTTGTCATTTACATTTATTAATTTAGCAGATGCGTTTATCTAAAGTGACTAACAAAGAGAGTAAGCATTTAACATTTTGCCCTAAGAACCAACAATGTTGTCATACTGGAAACAGAATGTGAAACCAAGTGCAATGCGTTGTGGGATACAGTGCCCAACACGTTGTATTCTTATTATACTGAATGTTTTCAAGGGGTCATTCAGTAATTTATGCCCTTTACCACTCTGTTTTAGTCCTGTGATTAAAAAAGGCAGATTTGAGCGTTCTCCCTAAAAGAATTTATCAACCCCAAAATGAAAATTTCATGATAATTTACTCACCCCCATGACATGCAAGATGTTTTTGTTTGTCTTTTTTTTTCTCCAAAAAAAGATTTTTCTCCATCTAATGCAATTCAGCAGGGTTAACCATTTTGTTGATGGTTCAAAATAAAGTTTAAATGCAGCTTGAAATGGCTCCTCTTGACCCTAGCCAAAAAATAAGGGTTTTGTCTAGTAAAACGATCAGTCATTTTCAGAAAAAAAAAACTTTTTAACTACAAATGTTTGCCTTAGTCTGGCTCTGTGCTGCACGTCCCTAAACTCACGTTTTACATAATCACGTTGGAAAGGTCACATAAATGCTTTTGTTATTAATGAGGGCATTTTAAGCTATGAAACTTACAGGATGTATTAATGATACCAACCTCTTGTTGAGACATATGTCAAAAGATCAAGAAAAATTTTCTCGTGTCATTCCTCGTGTCATGACTCCTTTATCAAAGAGACAATACCGGGTATTTAATGTGTACAGAATACTGAGCACAAAAGTAGTAACACTAGTACTCAGTCTGAACATAGCCATTCTGTCTCTCATAATCTGATGTTTTCTCTTTGTTCCTCTGAACGTTTGACTCTGCTGCTGTTTATAGACCACACAGACTTTTTAACAATGTATTTTGTGCTCATGTGTCAATAAAGTTACAGTTGGCATTTGAAGACTCAGAAATTGTTTTCTAAAGTTTGTAATGCTGATATTTTCTGTAGTGTTATAAGCCACCCGCTCCTCCTCCTCTGTCTGTGTCTGGCAGTGCATGTCAGCTAATGTATGTATGTAAAATGCACTATACTGTACATACATTAATTTGTGTTATGTAAGTATATATTGTATACATATATTGTATATATGTATATGGTATACATGGATGAGGTGTACATGAGTATGAGTATGTAGGATCAGTATGTACACTACCGGTCAAATGTTTAGACAAATCTGTTCATTTTGGACCAACTGTGTCAAAATTGTGATGAAATTTAACAGTGAGAGATTGTTTTCAGTTAAGGAAAAATTTGGTCATTATTTCTCACCCTCAAATCATTCTGAAATCAAATGATGTTTCACATTTTTTAAATCATTAGAAACATGAAATAATACAGCTGACAGAATGATTGTTTTAGGGTTTACCCTTTGCCCACATTATAGGTCTGCATACTCTGGTTGTTCTCTTAACCAGTGTAAAGAGAATCATATTTGAACAGTATTAAGACTTTCTGCTTTGGCTGCTTTTCATTCACTCTTTGGTTCAATTCATTTCCTAAGCATTACAAGAAACTGTATTTTTGTTTTTTGTACAGATATTTATTTTATATATTTATTATTTTTTTAAATATATTGATATTTATATACATCACACACAGATTTGTCTTGATTATGAGAACGCTAATTATGTGGAGTGTATCTAAACTTGACTGGAAGTGTACACCCTATTAAGAATAGCTGTTTTAGTCTGTGTTGATGTCTGTGCTGGGCTGAGCTGCACTCACACCTGCTTCATTTATCAGAGGAAACACAAGAGGCCACACTGGGCAAGTACTGAGAAACACCCGCTGTAGGGCTGGAGTATGGTGGGACGTGCACTAACAGGGACAGACACATACACAAGCACAGTGTTCAGTACAGTAACAGAATAAGTACTGTGTACAATATCCACACTGTACATACACCCCCTCATCATATATAAATATTTGTTTTCTTTAGATTTTCAAGCTCTGTTTTACCCATATTAAACTGTAATCTAAAAAAAACTTTTAAAAAGCAGAGAAAAAATACCATGGTACAATATCGTATTTCATACCATGCTGAGGTTCTTAGATTTATACCATGTACTACATAATAGCTATATTATATATAATATGTGCAAAGGTATTTATATGGTACTCTGGGTACAATATGGAAATAGAATACGATGGTATTGCCATGGTACATGATGGTACAGTAAAACTTTTTGTTAGAGATTGTCGCATTTGCATGTTTAAAAACTCACATGATGTATGATATTAAATATCAGAGGGGAGTCTGTGATATTGACATCATTTCTGTCTGACTGTTCTCAGAGGTCACATGTGCTATGATGTCATTAGTTAATGGACACACAGACGACTGTAGGGCTGCGACTCCATCTCCCCTCATCTCACCTGTGCTGACTGACAGCGCTGACACATGCATCCATGAGGAGAAGGACAACAGGAGGAAGGTGATGTGTGTGTGTGTGTGTGTGTGTGTGTGTGTGTGTGTGTGCATATCTATCCTTGTGAGGACCAGTGTGAGCAGTCAGAACATCTGAGTGAGGACAAAAAGAGTAAAGTAAGACATTTTGGCTGGTCCTCAGTTTCTGACACCCCTTTACAGGGCTGTTTGAAGGTTAAGACTTGGCTTTAGGGTTAAGATTAGAATTAGGTTAAGGTTAAGGTGTTTCGTTAATGGTTAGGCATTTAGTTGTGATGGTTAAGGTTATGGTAAGAAGCTAGAGACTTTATTGTGTCAGTGAATGTACTCACAAAGATAGCTGTACGACCGTGTGTATGTGTGCATGTGTTGGTGTGTTTGCTGGCTTTATGGAAACTATGGTCATGTGACAGCAGGTACATATGTTGACCACAAATTTATAACATTTTCATTCTTTCATTCTGGGCTCAGACAACTTACTGCTAAATCCACACTGGGCTAATAGTGGGGTATGTTGACACTACATGCATTTAGTTAAAAAATCTAGTAATAGGTTTTTCAGATAAACTAAACAATTATGAAGCACAAAGGAGTTTGTGAATCAGCAAAACTTGATAGATTAACAATAACAAAAAAATTTAACAAACTGTTGTTTTAACCAAGTTTATTATAATGGATTATAATTTCCATTATAATGGAAAATTGTATATACTTAATATTCAATTTTATGTATATAATGCTTTTTTATGATGTTGCATTGTTTCAAAGAAGCTTTACATAATGAAAATAAAAACACAGAAAACAGGAAAATTATGAAACGTACGCGATGGCTCATACCTCTCTCAGTGGTATATGAGAGGGTAATGTATTCAGACTGATGTACTGAAACAGTGTGTACTTCTGAGACTATGCAAAATTTAGTCAATTAACATGATAGATGACAGGTATCATATTAAGCTAGATATGCCCTTCCAGCTTACATAGATAGTGCCAGTTCAGGTTGTGTTTACTTGCTTACTCAAGATATTTTACAAATATATGATTTTGGAAGTTCAGTTACTCTTATTAATGTCGATTAAAGTTAATGTGTGTGATATTGCACTGAAGGTGTGTGTGTTTGTGTGCTGTAGATTTGTCCTGCAGATCATTTATACTTCATAGCTAAAGAGCTGCTGAACACAGAGAGAATCTACCTGAAGGACCTGGAAGTCATCACAGTGGTAAATGATGGATAAACTTATCAGATCTCTTCTTTTATCACACACATGCACACATACACATTCCTGTGTAGGACTCATGCATCCTGTTCAGCCCATGGTGATACACTGCATTCATCAGAGACTGTATTTTAGGTTATACAGTTTAAAAAGAAAAATAGCAAAAATGCAGAAAGTTTTTTGTTAGGGTTAGAGTGTGTGTTAGGTTTAGGTTAGATTGCTTATAACTAGCTGTGTATGAAAACAATAGAAATCTATAGAATGCCCCCATTTAGACAAGTAAATGTGTGTGGAGAAAGTAGAGAAACAGGATTGTATATACAGACCTCAAGACAATGGGGGTCACCACAGTTTAACAAAACAACTTATCAGCACATGAGCTCTAGCTCATGATGCTCACCTTACGCTTTGGTTAATTTCTGACTGTTCAGGTATTTGAATATGATAATTCGATTGATGTGTGTGTGTGTCAGTGGTTTCAGGGAGTGCTGGACAAGGAAGACTGTGTTCCTGACTCTCTGAAGAAACTACTGACCTCCACCTATGAGCCTATACACACCCATCACACACACTTCCTCCAGGAGCTCGAGGAAAGACTTTCATTGTGGTAACACACACGCACACACACACTGATATCAGGCTGAAAATAAATGACCCTTCAGCTGTGGTACGAAAAATTTCCAATAAACTCATCATCATTATTGTTGAGTTATTAGAGTGTTTTCAGGGGTGGAAGCTCTAGTGTGTTGATATGCAAAGGGTGTGTGTCCTTCAGATTACAGCATATCATTTATTTTAGTTTCATGATTGTAAAGGCAGAATTTTATCCTAATTCATCCTAATTTGAGAATTATCTGTTCTAAATAGTATGCAACATTAGAATTAGTGTGTCCAAAGCAAGGGTTATTCAGCTAACAGTTTTGTCCTGTAGATTATTTTAAGGAAGTCCATGTGTTCTTCCCTAATTACGCGTTGCGCTGTGAAACACTTTTTTTTGTAAAGAAAAAGGCAGGAATTTGAGTAATGTCCTTATTGTGCTGTACTATCCTAGAAAATGAAAACAATGTTATTTGGTGTTTTGGTACATAGTGTATGTATGTAAAAATGGGGCAAGGCCACAGTTTTAAAGCCCCCAGATTTGAACCCAACATCAATCTAACACCACTTGCTGGTATGACCAGAGTACAGCACAGAACAGTAGATGTCATGGTACTGTGTTTTTTTAATCAAATAAAATGTCTGTGTATTAAGTTAAGAATGTAATGGTCATTCAGAGAAAATATGTACTGCCAACAGATACATTTCACTTTAATGATTTCAGTGTGTGTTTTAGGGAAGGACGGTTAGGCATGCAGGTGAAAGAAGATTTTCAGCATGTAGGTGACCTGCTGCTGAAGATCATTCAGGACCTGAAGGTGGTTCTGTTTGTGTGCGTGTATGAAAGAGTGAGGGTGTGTGTGTTGGGTTGTAAAGATGAGATGTTTCTTCTTCTGCAGCCCCTCACAGCTCAGCTGCATATGAGCTCAGAGTGTGTGTATGAGCTGGAGCGAGCATGCATGGCATCCCAGCAGCTGGAGTATGCCTGCCGTGAGTTTGAGCTGCAGAAAGTGTGTTACATTCCATTAAACGTCTTTCTGCTGAGACCTCGACATCGACTGTTGCACTACAGACAGATTCTAGACAGACTCTGCAAACACTGTCCATCAACACAACCTGAGCACAGCGACTGCAGAGGTGAGTGTATCTGTGAGACTGAGCAACACATGTGAAGACCAAACTGATGAAAAATGTTTTTAGAAAGTAGCTTAAGATAAATGTCCTCAAAAGAAAAAATGCTTTATAAAGAGGCTAACAAAACATAATGCCAACATTTTATTTTAGTGTAGTAATTTAAATAAGAAATAAAAGTAAAAACTAAAAAATAGAGCTAAAACTGATGAGTGTGTATTATCCCATGATGTGAGAACACTGTAGTGCATCTTGTGTGCTTCAATGGAGAAATGAGTTTGTGTGATTGTGTTTGTGGTAGCTGCATTGGCTGATGTGTGTGAATTGGAGGCAGAACTTCATTCTAGTCTGATGGAGACTGAGAATTATCAGAATCTTCTGGAGCTTCAGAAGGATTTGACTGGTGTTCAGAATCTGGCAGTTCATGGACGTCAACTAATCAGACTGGGCTGTCTTAGCAAGCTGTCTGGAAAAGGCCTTCAACAGCGCTTGTTCTTCCTGGTGGGTTTTCAATACACACATATGTTTTTAAGAAAATTACACACCAACAATAGACCAACCCTTACAATAAACTTTTGAAATATTATTTGCTTTACAATTACTTACAGTATTACAAACACAACTTTTATCCTTATTACAAGTAAATAAAGACAAATTTTGTGCCATTATCAACTGTTTTGTGAAGAAAATCCATCCCTTTTCCTTCCTCTTATCTGGGATCGGGTCAGATGCAACCACTTTTCCATTGGCCTCTTTTTTTCCATGGTCCTTTTCCTTGGCCACTTTTTCTAGATCCTCATGGTGGACCCCAAGGAGGTCCTTCACTCCTGAAAGCGAGCTCGACTGGATATCTCCAGAACCATGTACTTCTGTAGTGCCCCCTGTAGCCGGGTACTTGATCTTAAACCTTCTCCACATCCACAAAACACAATGTAGACTGAATAAACAAACCCCCATGCTCTCTCAATGATCCTTGGCAAGGTGTAAAGCTGTTCCACTGTTTCTTGTCCAGGACAGAATTCACTTTGTTGTTTCTTTCAGTGGAAGTTTAATGATTGGCTGGATTTCCATGCAATGTTGAACAGGTGTGTCAGCCAAGACAGCGCAACCATCCGAGCCCTTCTCTATGGCTTCTCTGAACTCCTTCCAAACTTCGTCTACATGAGCACTGTGGCTGCAGTCCTTCTGGCTTGTCAGTACCTGTCTGCTGAATTGGGAGTCCCACCGGTTAACCGGTCCTGGAAGCCTCCTTCTTCTGACTGACAGTCTCCCTCAGTACTGGTGTTCACTAATGTGTTCTTGGGTTGCCGTTATGACAGGCACCAACCTCCCAGACACAGCTCACAGCAGCCGCTTCTGTGATGGGGGCTCTGATCAGGGCATATTCATGTCTCCAGCCTTCATCAGAATTAGGAATAGCTCCTCTGAAGGTGGGAGTCAAAGATCTTCCATACAGGATCCTCCACCAAATGTTGCCAGTGCCAAAAATCCATTTGGGTTTTCCGGGTCTGTTCAGCAGCCTCCCCTGTCAGCCAAAAGGAATTTTTTTCAGACATTTTTCCAAAAACATTTATCATTTATCAGCAATTATGCTATAGGTTAAGTACTGTATGGCTGGATCAGAAATACACATATTCTCATAGACTTACATAGTTTTTACACCAGACTAATTAAATCTTTTACCCAAGCTACATTATATTTTAATTACAAATTACATTGAATTGATTACATTTATTTGTGTGATTTATGAGCCTGTTTTTTAATGAGGACTACCTCAAATTTTCTTTTTTTATTGTATTTGTGGGGACATCTAGAAAGATTTCGCCCACACAAGTATAGCTAAACATGTGCGCACACATACACAGAGCTGTTTTGTAATGAACTCTTTCTGTCTTTATGTGGAGCCAGTTCAATGACGTCCTTTTATATAGTGCTCATGGGATAACATCAACCAATCAATTTTCAGTACACAGACAACTTCCTCTACGTGGAATGACAGTAAGATCATGAATATTAATTTAACTTAATGTTGATGCTATGGATTGGCAAGAGAATCCTCCCATGAGAAATGTGTGTGTTTGTGTATATGTGTGGTGTGTGTGTGGTGTGTATGTGTGTGTTGTGTATATGTGTGGTGTGTATATGGTGTGTGTGTGTGTGGTGTGTGTGTGTGTGGTGTGTATATGTGTGTGTGTGTGTGGTGTGTATATGTGTGGTGTGTGTGTGTGTGGTGTGTATATGTGTGGTGTGTGTGGTGTGTATATGTGTGGTGTGTATATGTATGGTGTGTATATGTGTGCTGTGTGTGTGTGTGGTGTGGTATGTATATGTGTGTGTGTGTTTGTGTATATGTGTGGTGTGTGTGTGTGGTGTGTATATGTGTGGTGTGTGTGTGTGTGTTTGTGTATATGTGTGTGTGTTTGTGTATATGTGTGTGTGTGTGTGTGTGTTTGTGTATATGTGTGTGTGTGTGTGTGTGTGTGTGTGTGTGTGGTGTGTATATGTGTGGTGTGTGTGTGTGTTTGTGTATATGTGTGTGTGTGTTTGTGTATATGTGTGGTGTGTGTGTGTGTTTGTGTATATGTGTGGTGTGTGTGTGTGTGGTGTGTGTGTGTGTGTTTGTGTATATGTGTGTGTGTGTTTGTGTATATGTGTGGTGTGTGTGTGCTCAGATCCGGGAAAGCGAGGACGAGTGGGGTGTTCCACATTCCTTCACCCTGATGTTTCCACAGCAATCACTGGTGGTCGCTGCCTGGTAATGTTTCACAATGTACAATTAAGTTTGAAATCTTTTATACCTACTTTAAACAACAACATAATTTACCTGAGCCTGTCAGCACATAAAGGTTATTTCAATTTCATTAGAATCGTTCATCGTGTGTGTCATCAACCAGATAGCCAGTCCAGTAGTAGAAAGAAAAGAAACAACTCCGCTTTAGTACCTTTGTAATCTCCTATCCCCTCTGACGGCCCTTCATTAACACTGATTTTAAGGATCATATTTTGTTTCTTCATTGGGTACTATAATGTTGGATTGGAAATTATTTTATATTTCATGGATGGAGTGAATTGAAAACAGTGGTGAATAAGGTCTGTGTCTCTCAGTTCAGAGTCAGAGATGGAGAAATGGATGGAGGATTTAAAGATCGCAATAGATCTGGCTGAGGAGTCTAACAGACTGGCCGCGGGTCTGCTGATGTCTAAAGACTTCAGTAAGTGAGGCATGTTTAGATCATGTGACTAAAACTGTGTCTGTCAATAGTGTTGAACAGTGTTGAACTGTTTCTCACTTAATGCAGTTATATTTTGGGGAAACATATTACTCTTACATTCTATGCCAAATCATATTTTATACAATTCTGATAATATGATACAATTAATTCCTAAGAGTCCCACCCTACAGTTTTTCACATATGCTGCTGGATATGCTGTTTCTTAATAGGATGTCCACATTATGGGAGTAAAGTTGGTTGTGAAGGGCATGTTTTGTTAAATTTAATATTACATTAAAGTCAGCTGTTTTATTATAGACTAACAGAAGTCTCACATAAAGATTTATTAATAGTTTACTGATTGTCAATAAGATTTTAGGTTGGCTGGACAGTTGAGTGTTTTTAATTGCAACAAAAATATGTGTAGTGTATAAGGATATAGTAATGGCTTTTTTAATATTTCCCAGAATCCTCTGGGGTTTTGGAAGTGGAGTCAAAGGATGATCTTGGAGGGCCAAAGTCATCTCTGGTGCGACATGGCAACAGCTTGGCAAGTACGCTTCACCGTGGCAACACTACAGCACATGTGTGTTGGCATCGCAACACCAGTGTCTCCATGCAGGACTTCAGAATAGGGATAGAGGTACCAGCCTTACATGTGCCCAGTTTCTCTCCTATGTGTGTGTGTAATAAAGCAGTTTGCTACATCTGATCTTCAACATCACTGTGTCAACTTCAACAGAACCAGCTCTCAGGGAACCTGCTGAGAAAATTTAAGAACAGCAACGGCTGGCAGAAACTCTGGGTGGTTTTCACCAATTTCACTCTGTTCTTCTATAAAACACATGAGGTAAAACACAGCCACAACCACATAGAACTGCTCAACATATTCTTCTAAACATAAATTGTGTTTACTTTGTGTATTTCTCAGTAGACTGTTTATCTCCCTCTTTTGCAGGATGAATTTCCATTAGCCAGTCTGCCACTGCTGGGTTACTCAGTAACTGAAGCTGGCGAGTCAGAAAACATTCATAAAGATTATGTTTTTAAACTACACTTCAAGTCTCATGTCTACTACTTCAGAACTGAGAGTGAATACTTCTTTCAGAGGTACGGCACACTGTCTCAGGTCTTCACAATATAATAAAACAGACAGAACTTACAGGATCCATCTGTAAACCATTATCTGTTTATGAAGAAAATACATATTTGTGTTTCCACTGTGCAGTAAAAAATTGTGACGTTGTGTAAACGTTGATATTTAGTGATACTGTATTGATGTGATGCACTAGAATAAGATTTTAATCTTTGTGTGTAGGTGGATGTCAGTGATCAGAAGTGCTACAGTCTCTGCCAGCAGAACCCGCTATCTGAACCGGACAGAACCGACTGAACCACACAGAACCCGCTATCTGAACCTCACAGAACCCGCTATCTGAACAGAAGGAACTAACAGACTCACACAGACTTAGGGACAAATCTGACCATTTGTGTGTGTGTGTGTGTGTGTGTTATGACAATGTCACATTTTTTTCCATAGCAGTGTCACAATATTAACATTAAGGGGCAATGTCACCCTATCACCTCTGAACCTTTAAAAAACTTTCTTTAGTCCATCTATCAGCCTTAGGCTCATTTTAACACCATTATTTGTATTTTGTATATGTATTTGTTATACAAAACAATGAATACTCAGACTACATTAGTTTACTCTGCCACCAAAGTTATGAATGAACACTACATGACAAGTTTTGATATTAACACTTGGCTTTGAATGGACTTTAAGTAGAAGTCCATTTTGAAAAAAATGGATACAAAACAGAGCAGTCTCAGACAGGACATTACGGTTTGGGAGTCATATTGGGCTTGTCATATTAAAGCAGGGCTGGCTTTACAGCGCTGTCTGGGCCAAGAACACAAACATTACGTTCAATGCCAGGTACAGGTGTAACAACCAGGAAAATTCCAGAGATCAGCAGTCGGCTGTTCAGCTGCATTCCTGTAGGGAGATTGTTCCTGCAATTAGCACCAAAAGTGCCTGGCTGGTGCCTGGATCTTACCACAAAATGTCCTCATATGAGGGGTGCTGTATGTAAAGAACACAACAGACATGTTTGCTTTACATTTAAAGGCTGTATTAAGCCTGCGTTAAGGCTGTAATCTTGAGACTTGTAAGTGAAAACTGAAAGGTGTTAGTGAAGGCTCAGATATACACAAAGAGGCAGAATTCCCCTTTAAACACATGACATCATCATCAACACCCAGGTGCTTTAACTGTGTTGATTAAACTGTTTTACTCTAGTGTAGAAACATCACCATTTCTTGCATTTTTTTCTGGGCTTTAACAGAAACTCATTTTTATCATTTTAATATTTAATTGTGCATTTGGGATATTTTCCCATAAGTGTCACTTCTAAAAGGAGCGCAGTCTGTTCAGTGCCATGATTTTTATAATACAAATTTCTATGTACACTCATCTAGACTTTGTTTCTAGCAGCTAAAAAGTGTGTGAGTTTCAGAAGCCAGTGTGCCAAAACTATTTACAGGATTTCTGCTTTCATTGTTTCAGTGATATTTGGACTTTTTGGACTTCGGAATTTGAAAATATATTAACTTTATAGAGTACATTTTTTCAAAATGTAAATTGTGATGAACTTTATTGGAGCTTGTATTTATAAAGTGCCATTTAGAGTGTTACACACCTAACAGTGTTTTACAGGACAACATTTATTTCTGTCACCATGTAGCATTTGATAATGAAGACAGAGGGAAATTTTGTTATTTGCTGCTATCATTTTAGGAATATAATAATGCTTTACCAAACCAGGAAACATAGACACAGTATACTTGTTAACTATAAATTTCTAACAATTAATACAAAGTCCAACTGTATTGTACTGGTTATTTAGTCCACAAAAAAGTAAAGAAAGTAAAGCTTTAAATTGTACCCAACACTGTTACAATAAAAAGAGAGGCCACTTGAAGAGAATTTAAAAGCAATAAAACCTCATTCCAGAAACCTGTTGATTTTCTCTAGTGGTTTTCCTGGATGGATGGTTGGATAGATAGATGAAAAAAAGAAGGAAGGAAGGACAGAAGACAAAAGATAGATAAGAAAGAAAGAAAGACAGAGTGATGGATAGCGTCACTGACAGAATAATAGATGAGAAATATTAGAATGGAAGCTTAATCAAGTCTATATTGCTTAGAAATAAAGAACAGTAGTCTAATGGCCTTCTGGGAGTTAAGGGTTGAGTTCTGTACCTGGGTGCATGTTGCATTAAAACCCTTAAGAAAATCCTTAATATAAGGTTAAGGGTACCCTTAGTAAAACATGGGTTCTAAGAAAAAGCTTTTAGGGTCCACTTAAGAAACTTTATACTACTAAATATTTTCCCCAGTTTTCCCAGATGTTTTTATTTTATGTTTCTGTAATTTATTTTCATTGGAAAAGAAATTACATTATTGACACTCATTGGAGTGTCAATAATCTATTTAGGGTGCAAACAAAAACAATGCGTTGTCATTTTGCTGCCGACACAATACAGGAAAACAGTTTCGGCGATCACTAGTGATTTATTTGTTCCTATTGGTGGTGTAAACGTTTATTGAGTAGTTGCGATCATTTGGGTGTCAGTGACATGAATAAACATACTACGGACCCAGGAAGTCACCTGTAGGGGGAAAAAACAATCTGTGGTGATGGTTTTGCAATTCGTCCCCCCAGTTTATAAACCGTACTCACAAATTCTTAAACTGTTTCCTCAGTTTAGTACAGTTTATTAATCCGTTTCCCAGCAAACATGCCTGTGGGACAGTGTGGGCAGGACAAGCCCGCCCTAATCCCCAAGTGGGCCCTGAGTGTGGTCTTGCCCACAGAAAACCCACATATGGGTCAGCCCATGAGGGGCCAGTGTGGTTTTGTGTTTTACCGTTTAAAGACGTCAGCAGTCAGAAGACCTTTTTTTGGCCAGGTATCATGTCATAAATATACTTTTTTAAAATAAGTGCATAAAAAATGAAGAATATATACATTTTGGTACTCTAAACTCTTTGCGTGAAGGCCTGAGGCGCTCCGTTCAGATGACAGGACACACTTGATGGAGAGTTATTCTGAGGTAAAGTATTTTTTAAACTGTTTAAATTTATTTTAAAACTTCTGCCTTTAATACAAATATCAGTTACACTTGAGTGTAATTAAACTTATACAAACACAAATCTAAGTACAAACGGTCTGCGGTAACAGTTCGTTTTTCACTGGATCCTGCTGCTGTCCGCACAGTCCGTCAATGACTCTGAAGTTTAACTGCTCTCAGCACTTCCTCACCCTGAAAGAAATCTGCGGAAAGAAAAAAGGAAGAAGAAAAAAGGAAGGGTGTCTTTCTCAAGCCAGTATAAATGTTCACTTCATAACGGTTTCTTAACTAAAAGTTTACAACACAAATGAAATTATAATAACGTGTTTGTTAAACAAAGATCTCTTTCAGTGTATTGACTGAAAGACAAAAGAAATGTTCGCACAGCCTCTCACTTTCAGCACTGCAGCTTCTCACAAATGTGCACTAGTGCAGTGTGTGTGTCAAGAGCCCCACAGAGGAGAGGAACGTGAAACTGTTTAAAAAGCTATTTGTATTTGTTACATGTAACCACATTACATTATTTTATTTCTCTTTCTCCGGCCTGACTTGTTTGCTTGTTCATATTTGTAAAAGAGAAAATATCATACAATTTTACTCTCTGTATTTTATAAGCAATACAAAAGACAAACTTAGTGGCATATCACAGAAAAACCGAACTGTAGAATCCTTTCTTAACTGTATAGAAGGCCTGACAGTTTCAGTAAAGACCTCATGTAAGCCAAAGACTATTGCAGAACAACATTTCCAAAATGCATTAACTTAGATCTAATCTTTCCTATCTAATCTTAGATAGGAAAGCAGAAGCATACAGAAGCATCAAACCTTGACAAACAGGCCACCAGCTTAATTTATTTTTTATTTTTTACAGAAGCAAGGTCAACATAAGGAGGAAGCCTCCTGCTGCAACCATGCTGGAAGGGCTCTTGCTAGAAGTTGTCTTTTGGGCAGATGCTGGTCTGCAAAGCAGTTATAGGTACAGTGTGTAATTCTTATATAGAATAAGTCCTTAAAAAACTTATGCAGAGTTTTGACAGCTCCAGGGCTTTTGTTACAACTACAGATTGTACTGTATATTGTTTAAAAATAAATATTAAAATAATAATGGATTTATTCATTATCACCATGTGAATACACTCCAATTTGCCACAATCTTGATTCTCAGTTGTATAATAAACCTATCCACTTTCCAGCATGGCAGCAGGGGTGGACTGGCCATCTGGCAGACAGGGCATTTTCCTGCTGGGTCGGCATACTTTTTGAGCCAATACATCTTATACTGTTTTTGTCTTATTGTCCCATAAAACTCATATATCAGCGGCCCTTTCTTTTTTCTGCTTAATTCATTGATCGGTTTAATGTATCTGTCAAAAAAAGTCAGCATCTGTTTTCTCCAGACACACCAGCCCATGAGACATTTAATCAGCAGCCCATTGGTTCTTTTATTAATTGACATTGGGCTGGCCCAATCACATTTTTAAACAACAACTCTTTGGGCTCTGTGCAAGCATGCAGCGCCAGTGTGCATCTGCCAATGGGCAGGGACTCTGTGCTCTCAATGATTATTACATGCTATAATATGGAAAACAGTGATCTTCTTATTAACAGTTTATCATGTCTCGTCTCTTTCACAGGCACACACAAAATGGATGTCATAGGCTGTTTTAGCATTCATCAGTGTGGATTATACAGTTGTGTTGTATTAATAAATGCCACTTTATAGACGTATGTAATGTGTCAGCTCTCGTTCTTTCCTTTTGTTGACACTTTCCACTCTTCCTCACTCTTTTGCTTTTAAGGAATGATTGAATGGGCCAAAATGCCAGGGCTAATGTTTTGTCCCAGTCCAGCTCTGCATGGCAGGATAAAGTAATTATTCATAATTTATTTCAAAATAACCAATTCAAATCATCTAATACACATGGAACAATCATTAACCATAAACTAATTTCAAGATCCCCCAATAAAAATGCAGGTTTAAATGTTTTAACAGTACTTGAACAACTCTTTGTTTTGAACATTTGTAATTCAAACATTTTCCTTCTCACTTAGATGCTGTGACAAAATCCTGCCGTGCTACAGCATGTGAGGTGGAGGCCTGCATTAGAACATGACTCTGCAATACATGGGACGGGGATGGGGGACAGCAAGAAAGGGCTAGATGGGCAAAAATGTCCCCACTGCCTCTAACGTGACAGAGTTTAAATTTACTTTTACATGTGTTTTAAGTGTTCTGTGGTTTTGTTAGTTTTGTGTTTATTGCTGTTTAAATAGCTTTACTGTTATTTTTATTGTTTTTTTATTGCTATTGTTGTTAAAAATAAATCTCAATATATTTTATTATTATTATTGGCTGTGAATTAATAATTTAAAGCCTGACACATTATTACTGCTTTCTGTATATGCAGAACATTTCTCCACACTTTGCCCAGTGTGCCCACAGTATGTCCACACTTTGTCCAGAGTTTAAATTCACTTTTACATGTGTTTTAAGCGTTCTGTGGTTTTGTTAGTTTTGTGTTTATTGCTGTTTAAATAGCTTTACTGTTATTTTTATTGTTTTTTTATTGCTATTGTTGTTAAAAATAAATCTCAATATATTTTATTATTATTATTGGCTGTGAATTAATAATTTAAAGCCTGACACATTATTACTGCTTTCTGTATATGCAGAATATTTCCCCACACTTTCACCAGTATGTCCACAGTTTGCCCAGTGTGCTCACACCTAGCCCACACTTTAAGCTGTCCCACAGTGTGGGGACCACATGTTCCCCCACATTTCACAACGGTATTGTGGCCCACAGGGACTGCCTGCGTGCCCATTGTCCAAACCAAATTAAAATATTGTCCAAAAGTTTTAACAATAACTAATACATATGCATAAAAATGTTTATTTCGGCATGCCAAGTCACACTGGCTGGCTTTGTTTATTGGTCAAGCATCGACGGATTGGAAATTTGTGGGCACAGTTTATTAATCCATGGGCATGATTTGTTAAACCGAGGGAATAGTTTAGGAATTTGTGAGTATGGTTTATAAACTGAGGGCACAAATTGCAGAACAGTTGGCACAGATTGTTTTTTGGTAAAGACTGAGTAGCTGTATGTGCGAATGAAACCTGCTTATCCAACGTGTTTTCCCAAATCACATGTGATCATACGCCTCAGCAAAGTATGTTCTGTTTGCTGTGAGCAATTTAATATCTATAGCATCTGCTTCTCCGTTGCCGTGTTTTGACAGAAACTATTGCAAAATGCTTAATATAAACACAGGTAAGGCCAGTATCATGTTAATTCATGGTAACTTATATGATAAATCATGCTAATTCATGCTCACACATGCTAAAATCATGTTTTAAATTTTAATATGTTAACATGATGTTAATTCATGCTAACACATTAACATCATGCATAAATCATACTAGCATTATGCTACTTTATACTAAATCATCCTGACATCATCTTAATTCATCTTAACATGCTAACATGTTGTTATGCATGATTACTAACTACATGATGTTAGTGTGATTTTTGCAATGAGCTAACACTTCAGAAAATGTGTCTATTTTTACGACACTTTTATGACATTTTTTTTCAGTCTAACTCCTACAGCTTTCAAGCCACACCTACCAAATTTTTCACAGACCTCTCTCTCTCTCTGTGTGTGTCTCTCTCTCTCTCTCTCTCTCTCTCTCTCTCTCTGTCTCTCTCTCTCTCTCTCTCTCTCTCTCTCTCTCTCTCTCTCTCTCTCTCTCTCTCTCTCTCTCTCTCTCTCTCTCTCTCTCTCTCTCTCTGTCTCTCTCTCTCTCTCTCTCTCTCTCTCTCAGTGTCTCTCACTCTCTCTGTCCCTCTCTCTCTCTCTCTACTTCTCTCCTCCTCCTCATCTTCACTCTCTCTCGTCTCTCCCTCTCTTCTCTCTCTCTCTCTCACTGTCTCTCACTCTCTCACTGTCCCTCCTCTCTCTCTTCTCTCTCTCATGTCTCTCTCTCTCTTCTCACTGTCTCTCTCTCTACTGTCTCTCTCTCTCACTCTCTCTGTCCCTCTCTCTCTCTCTCTCTCTCTCCTCTCTCACTGCCCTCACACTCTCTTGTCCCTCTTTCCTCTCTCTCTCTCTCTCTCACTCACTCTCTCACTGTCTCTCTCTGTCCTCTCTCTCTCTCTCTCTCTCTCTCACTGCCTCTCTCTCTCTGTCTAGTCTCTCTCTCTCTCTCTCTCTCTCTCTCTCTCTCTCTCTCTCTCCCTCCTCTATCTCTCTCCATCTGTCTCTCTCTCTCACTGTCTCTCTCTCTCACTGTCTCTCTCTCTCTCTCTCTCTCTCTCTCTGTCTCTCTCTCTCTCTCTCTCTGTCTCTCTCTCTCTCTCTCTCTCTCTCTCTCTCTCTGTGAGTGTGTTGGGAGTGAGCGTGCTGAGAGCTGGTTAGAGTGTGGGGAAGTTTGTGAAGTTTTTCAAACTCTCTTCATCTCAAAACTTTTCTGATATCTATTGTTTGTTGTCTTATTGTGTTGTGTTATTGATCAGTATTGTGTAGTTTGTGGCTGTTTGTTTAGTGAAGGCGGCGGCTGTCGGCGGGGCTGCTCAGCATGGCTGCAGGGGAGCAGTCCGGCTTGTTGAAGCTGATGCGCCGGCACGCTGTTAAGTTGTGTCCGCCGGCCGGCTGCTCGGTGGAGGACTGTGTGTTAGCGGTGGGTGAGAGTGTTGGGTATGAAAGCGTGAAATCCGCATCGAGAATGAACAGCTCCGTCGTGATCTTTTTAGACAGCGTGGACAAAGTGAAGCGGCTCATTGAGAGCGAAGTTGTGATTCAGGACACATACACACCTGTCTTGTCTCTGGTAAATCCTGCTAAAAAGATCATCATCTCCAATGTGCCTCCTTTTCTAAAGAATGAGCTTCTGGAGAAGGAGCTCGGGAGATACGGGCAGCTGGTGTCACCGATCAAAATGATCCCCATCAGCTGTAAGTCTCCTCACCTCAAACATGTGATGTCTTTCAGAAGACAGGTCTTCATGATCCTGAAGAACAATAACGAGGAGCTGAATCTGGTGTTCAGGTTTAAAATCGATGAGTTTAGTTACTCTGTTCATGTGTCGTCGGAGATGATGAAGTGTTTCGGGTGCGGAACTGTGGGGCATTTGATTCGGGCGTGCCCGGAGAGGGCAGGTGAGAGCCCGGCGGCCGCTAATGCAGCCGAACCGGCGATCGCCAACACCGATAGCGAGGTCCCCTTACTGAATGATACACAAAGAAATGTACAGCACACACAGGAGGAGGACAGTGAGAACAGCGATCAGGAGAATGAGGGGACGGATCCGTTACTGAGCACACAGAACGAGCAGGACGTGCGGAGCGAGTTAAAGGTGAGCGCAGATGTGGGTCACACTGCGACCAGAGTAGCCGAGTCAGTGTTGTTTAGTGACGAGGACGTGCTGAGTGATAGTGATCTCTCCAAAGTGTCGATCAAGAGGAAAAAGACAGAAAACAAAGCCAACACTGAACCAGTCACGAAAGTGTCCAAGACTCGTCCGGCGCAGCCCTGCTCTCAGCGGGAGGACAGTGAGGTGGACACGCAGGAGAGTCAGGCCGCTGTGAGCGCACACACGCAGGGGGATGTGGACGGGGTTTACTCCCTCACCACAATTCAGGCTTTCTTACAGAGCACTAAAGGAATGAGGCTGGTTAAAGTGGAGGAGTCTTTCCCAGACCTAAAACTGTTTCTTGACTCAGTTAAATTTGTTATGAAAAATACTGAACACACCAGCCAAGTAGCCTTCACTGATCAGGAAGTCTTCCATCTTAAGAAAATGATGGCCAAAGTTAGAGCTCAGTTAGCAAGTGATGCTTGAGTGTCTGCTGTTCTTCTTCTTTTTTTGTTTTAACCTCTTTGGTCTGTTTAGTTGCAGCTTTATTTCTATCATGTGTGACATAAAGCTTGGCTCTTTAAACATAAATGGTGCCAGAGAGGATGTGAAGAGAGCTTCTCTTTTCAATTTATTTAAAGTTAAAAAATTAAATGTTATTTTTTTACAAGAAACACATAGCATGGTTGAGATTGAATCTGCATGGAAGAAGGAGTGGGATGGGGAGGTTTATCTAAGTCATAAGAGTAGTAGCAGTGGTGGGGTTGCTGTTTTGTTTTCTAGGGATTTTTTGCCAATTGCTTGTGATACTGAGGAAATTATTGAGGGCCGTTTGTTAAAAATACAAGCTGTTTTTGAAAATGTAAAACTGACTTTTATTAATGTTTATGCTCCAACTGTAGGCACTGAAAGGGTGGCCGTTTTAAATGTTTTAAGCTCTGTTATTGTTAACTGTGGCAATAATGGTTTTATTTTTCTGGGTGGTGATTTTAACTGCACTGCAAATCCGATTTTAGATAGAAACCATCCTGAGCCACAGACTCATGTTAAAGACAACTCTTTATCTTTGGCTAGGCTTGACAGATTTTATTGTTTTAAACATCAGTGTACTATTTTCAGGAGTTCTTCAATATATCCTGTTGGTATTTCAGATCATTGCCTTGTTGAGGTTTCTGTCTTTGTCAAAGATGTGAAATGTAACAGTGCTTATTGGCATTTTAACGTGGCTTTGCTTTCCGATAATGTGTTTAGAGATGTTTTTAAGTTGTTTTGGAATAATTTTACAAAAACTAAATCTGAGTATACTTCCTTACAGCAATGGTGGGATATAGGAAAAAGCAAAATAAAACAATTATGTTTACAGTATACTCTCAATGTCTCTAGGAACATGGCCAGGTCAATGAAAGTCCTGGAGAGTGAAATAGTGAAGCTGCAAGTTTTGGCAGACTCCACAGGAGAAAGAGAGCATTTTAAAGCTCTCAAAAGAAAAAAGTCAGCTCTGTCTAACCTGTTGGGTTTTTCTGCTCAAGGTGCTCTAGTTCGCTCACGTTTTCAAAATGTTGTTAAAATGGATGCACCCTCACATTTCTTTTTTGGTCTTGAACAGAAGAACGGGCAAAGAAGACTCATGCACTCTTTGCGATCAAGAACTGGGCAGCTGCTACAGGAGCCTGTGGAGATTCGTAAATGTGCAGTGGCTTTTTATGAAAAACTTTTCCAGAAGGAGTTCCAAGGGAGACCTGAGGTGGCGCAACCTTTTTACGAGGACTTACCGAAGGTTTCAGTGGAAGCTAATGCACAGCTGGATGTGCAGCTTTCTGCTGCTGAACTGTACACAGCGTTACAGAGTCTGGAGAGGGGTAAAGCTCCAGGCATTGATGGCCTTTCGGAAGATTTTTATAAAGTTTTTTGGCCTATAATTGGCTCGGATCTGCTGCTTGTGCTAAGAAACAGTTTAAGCAAAGGGCAATTGCCACTGAGCTGCAAGAGAGCAGTTATTACTCTTCTCCCTAAAAAAGGAGATTTACTTGATATCAAGAATTGGCGTCCAGTGGCTTTGCTATGTACTGACTACAAACTGCTGTCAAAGGTCTTGGCCATGAGGCTAAAAAAAGTGATGGAACAAATAATTCATGTTGATCAAACATACTGTATACCCAACAGGTTAATATCTGACAATATTATTTTAATTCGTAATGTTTTGGACCTCTCCAGTTCATTGGGATGTAATATTGGTCTGATTTCAATAGATCAAGAAAAGACTTTTGACAGAGTTGAACATCAGTATCTGTGGCAAACGCTAGATGCTTTTGGTTTCAGCTCTGGTCTTATAGCCATGATTCAGGTCTTGTACAGAGATATTGAGAGTTTACTGAAGATCAATGGTGGTTTAAGTGCTCCTTTTAAAATTCAGTGGGGAATCAGACAAGGTTGCTCACTATCTGGAATGCTGTACTCTTTGGCCATAGAACCTCTTTTACATACTCTGAGACGGCATATTTCAGGAGTGAATTTTCATGGGTGTGAATCAGTTTTTAAATTGTCTGCTTATGCTGATGATGTTGTTGTAATGGTTAAAAATCAAGACGATATTAATGCTCTTGTTGATAGTCTTAATGATTTTAGTGTTTTGTCTTCAGCAAAAGTTAACTGGGGAAAAATGAAGCTATTACTTTTAGTGATGAGTTAAGCAGAAAGCTTGTTCTACCTGGTGGTCTATTTTGGAAAAAGGGTGGTTTTAAATATCTTGGGGTTTATCTTGGTAATAATTCTTTTATGTGCAAAAATTGGGATAATGTTTTAGAAAAAGTTGAAGGACGTCTTAAAAGATGGAAATGGATTCTGCCACATATGTCATATAGAGGACGCACACTAGTTATTAATAACTTAGTGTCATCCATGTTGTGGCATCGTCTAATATGCATGGACCCCCTGGCACAGCTGCTATCTAGGATACAGGCGGTCTTGGTGGATTTTTTCTGGGACTGTCTTCATTGGGTCCCTCAGAGTATACTGTTTCTGGCAAAAGAGGAAGGAGGACAAGGGCTCATCCATCTCGCCAGTAGAGGGGCCACTTTTCGACTGCAGTTTATTCAAAGGTTTCTTGCTGGACCCGCAAACCTGGTTTGGAGACCTCTAGCTCGAACTATCTTTAACCAAGGTGGGGTTTTGGGTCTTGCTGAGTCTTTGTTCCTAACAGATCTGTGTGCTCATAATTTGGGCAACCTCCCAATATTTTACTCTGGATTGTTTACTGTGAGGGGGATGTTTCATAAACAGAGGTTAACCAGCAGTGTTTCCTTGTCGTGGCTGTTGAAAAAGCCGGTACTGCATGGGACCTGGTTCAATGTCCAATAATTAGCTGGATCTTTTGTGCTGCAGCAGTTCCAATTGGCAGGGGTTGTCACACTGGAGCATGTAGTTGATCTCTGTGGACCTGATCTGACTAATGCTTCAGGTCTGGCTTCACATGTGGGAATTGGATCCATCAGGCTTGTAAATCTTCTGCTAAACGCTTGGAAATGTGAACTCACACAGTCTGAACTTTCTTTGTTAAATGATTATTGTACTGGACATTGTTTGCCAAATGTTGATGATTCCTTTCCTATATTGTTTCTTTCTCCAGATTTTAAAGATTGCACTGGTCAGTTTTTAGATTTCAGTGAGACCTTCACAGACAGGTTAGATGTTATGGGGGGGGGGAAACTATGTACAGGCTGTTCATGAAAATTTTAAATAAGAATAAATTAAATGGTCGGACTGACACTCCATGGAGAGTTCATTTAGGGCTTGACAAAGAGGTCAAGCCTGTATGGAGAGCACTTTACAAGCCACCATTGACAAAAAGGGTTGGGGATTTACAGTGGAGAGTTTTACATGGTATTGTGGCTGTTAATACTTTTATTTCTGTTATTAATCCTAATGTAAGTGATGGTTGTCCTTTTTGTCTGGAGAGAGAAACAGTTTTTCACTGTTTTCTGGGCTGCAGAAGACTTGTTTTTCTTTTAAATCTTTTAAAACGAATGTTCACGATGTTTGGAGAAATGTTTTCTGAGAAGATGTTTATTCTTGGTTTTAGATACAGTCAGGAGTGGAGAGTGAAATGTCAGTTGTTTAATTCTGTTTTAGGTCAGGCAAAAATGGCTATCTACCTCAGTCGAAGGAATAAAATAGAAGGGTCCCTAGATTTTGATGTTAACACTGTCTTTATTAGAATGATAAAAGCCAGGTTAAAAATTGATTTTGATTTCTATACTACCACAAATAATGTGGAGGAGTTTACAAGTATCTGGTGCTTCAAGGATGTCCTGTGCTCTGTTGTTGAGAATGTTTTGTTTATTGGAAGTATTTTGAGTTGAACTTTCTTTCGTTTTGTTTTTTTGTTTTTTGAAATTATGCATTGTCCTGTTTTGATTAAATAAGGATGTTTTGAATTAAAAAAAAACAATTCTCTCTCTGTCTCTCTCTCTTTCTGTCTCTCTGTGTCTCTCTCTCTCTCTCGGGATGCTGTATCTGTCATGATGGGTTGAATTTTCTGAATTTTTGTGCTAGCATCATGCTAAAATGTCTTAGCATCATGTTAAAATGTGTTAGTTTTAAGTTAATGTTAGAATGTGTTATCATGCTTAAATATAAGCCAAGCTATTTTTTTTTAGCTAAAATGAGCACGCACACATTGCTTTTATATTTTGCAGATGCTTTTATCCAAAGCGACTTACAGTGCATTGAAGTTATACATTTTCTTAGTACATGTACTCCCTGGGAATCGAACCCACAACCTCTTGCGCTGCTAACGCAATGCTCTACCACTGAGCTACAGGAGAACCTACACCCTACACCCAGACAGACACCCAGCTTTTGTCTGGGTGTCTGTCTGGGTGCATGCCCCGTGCTCTGTTTCGCCGTAGCTGAGGCTCAGTGGAGGCTCATCTCACGGGGTTCACAGGAGGCATTCCTGCTTCCCTGCTGAAGGGGTGCAGAGGAAGCTCTGGTTGGCGTTCTCTGATCTGTCGGATATCATCCTACTACCAGCGAGAAAAGATACACAGAAAGTAGCTGTAGAAACAAGATTGTGGGTGAGCTTTCCCAGCCTGCCTGCCCTGCATATGTGGAACAGTTCATGTTTTGCAGAATGTTGCCCAGAATGCTGGTGATGGCTGGCTTGATGAGTGATTTTTAATTGGTCGTTACTGCAAAGCTACCATGAGCCAGCTCCCTCTCACGCGGAGGGCGGAGAGATCTTGGAAAGAGCTCTGTCTCTCTTAATTCTAACTTGTTGACGATTTGCACGAGTGTGCAGGGAACGTGAGAACATGGGCTTGAGGGGACGTCTCAAGCTGACGAGACGCTTGCAGGTGATCTCTCAGTGGGTGGGGCTTTGTCCCTGAAGGTTCTGAGTCTGCCAGTCGGATAATTTCGGGTCTCATCACATCTGTATGGCAGAGCATATGTGACAGCGGGTGACAAATGCTGCATAGAATACAATCATTGTATTACAGGCGTACCAAGTCATCCTGCTCAAGGACCTAGATCAGGTGGAGAGGCTTTCCTCAGATGTGGTGGCCAAGCTATGTCACTCCACAGATCTAGCTATCAGGGCCACCAACCAAACAGCTGCTGCCAGGTCATTCTATGGCACCAGTGGTGGCCACGGAAAGGCATCTGTGGGCGAGTCTGGCTGATATCTGGGAGAAGGAAAGGGAATGTTTTCTCGATTTGCCAGCCTCGCCCTCCCAGCTTTTTGGCACGTCTGTACAGTCATGATCGAGAAGTTAAGAGTGGCAAGGGTGCAGTCTCAAGCCTTTCAGAAAAATATTCCATGCAGGTCTAGGTCCTCACCTGATGCCTCCCTGTCTGGCCCGTCTAAATCTTAGAACTGTAGGTGGGGCCAGAAGCAGAGCATCACTGCACAAGCTCCCCCTCTTTCTCGGAGTGACGCGCAGAAGCAACGCCATGCCAGAATAAGATGTTTGAATTATGCCTATGGTGGCTGTGCTTCAACACAGGCCATGTGTCAGCCGCTCCTCTTGGCATGGCGCAGTTGGTATTGCGTTCCACATAGCATCAAACCAGATGCAGTGACGAGTTCCCTCGAAAGGGAACGTCTCTCAGTTACACATGTAACCTTGGTTTCCTGAGAAGCGTCTTATTGCCATGCTTCACGGGCACCTGTCTACATTTCCATTAGAGGAAGAAGCTGATGACATGCTTTACAGGTGCCCTAATATACTTGCAAGCGCACGTGATGCACATCAGGCACTGCCGTGGGCCAATTACATTGAAGTGATTAGACATGAGATTCAGACACCGGTCACACCGGAGGCATTGCCCATAACGTCAAACCAGACACAGTGTCAAGTTCCCTCGAAAGGGGCCTGCAACTGAATCTCTGCCTAATTCCCACATTCCTGACATCTGATTATATATTCAAGATTCCTAACTGTATATATTCAGATTTATATTTACATATTCGGAATTACATTATATATTCAGGTTCATAACTATATATTCAGATTTACATTTTTTATAATCAGACTCATAACTCATTATATATATATATATATAATGGTGAATGTCTTCCAGTAGAAGGCTTGGATGTGTGTTGACTTGTCATAAGTCATGTGACTGCCCTGGGAGCATTCATCTGTTAACAAACAGTGTCCATGTGTGGTTCTGTGCCATTAGCTTTGTGATGATAATTTCATGTGATGATAGCTAAAATAAAGAGAAGCTTGGCTTATCATTACACTGCTGGTATTGCAGACATCTGATATGTACTGCCTGAGATCGTATTAAGTGCCAAATTTCTTGCAAACCGCCCTAAAACTATTTGTCACCCAGAGACTTAAGTTTGTACAGTCTTGTTTATTTACAGTTTATGACAACACAAATAGCATGACTCTGTGAGGACTTTTAAACATTGAACCAAACCAGCTCTGAGAAGAATCACATTATTAGATTTAAAGCAAAAAACAGGAAAATAAAAGACTTACAATGAAAGAACTACTCCTCTCAAAAACCTCTGCATATGTTCTTCCGCATAGCATCATGAGCATCACACTGTGAAGAGCAGCTGTAATTACTGCTAATGGTAAAAGTAATATATGTGAGGTTGCCATATCAGCCATATCTCCTCTTTCACCCTCACTCTTTTACTATCTTCATCTCTTTTTCTCTTTCTTTCTTTCTCTGATAAAGCTCCTATTGATAGCCAGACTTTACCAAGTCCTTTACTCACTTTCACTTCTTCTACCACACGACTCTTTTCCTTATATGATGTGCTGTTCATGACCAGGCGACACAGAATCCGCGCCCGCAAATATCAGTGGAAAATTTAGTGGATTTCCACGTAATGTAGTGCCTATCATTGACAAGTATACACCTGGCTGTGCCTGGAGACGGCTGTGCTGTTTGCTGTGACGCTATTCTAATGAAAGTGAGCTCTAACAATTGATAGGCTATCAAATATTTGAATTGTCTTAAATAAAACTTACCATGGATGAGTTATGGAAACATCTCTGTTGATTACCTGAGGTCATTTCAGATTAATCATTTCACTGAATCATTTCAGATCTGTTCACCACAACTTAAGGTGATTTTTTGCATGCATTGTATATATGATTATAAAGTCTTATGAAAGCTTACACAGTAATACACAGTAAAATTTATTAGAAGGATGTCAAAATATGTTGTACAGTTACACTTTCAGTTTCCCATGATATATTGATATAAGCAATAATATTCGAAATAATCTAAATTTACACACAAATAAAATAATATGGTCGTGACATGCACATTGTCTGTTGGTTTAATTAACTTGGTGTATTCAAGAGTCTCTCTATAGCATCACTCAGTCACAAGCTTCTCTGTAGGCTCTGTAGGTTTTCAATGGGTGAATGAAATCTGCAGTTAAATTGATTTAACAGAGACAAGTTGTAATTAGCTTTTCAAGGACCTTTGGGTGTCAGGGTCCTGGCTTCCTGCTCTGAGTATTTTTAGATTATCTTGCCAGGATCCTGACATCCCTGTGTTCTGTGTCAGAGCATGTTGTTTGGATCCTGACTCCTTCTAGTCTTGGTTCTTGTTTCTTGGAGTCAGGATCTGAACTCATGCTCTGGGTCTTGTCTTGTGTAAAGCACATGGTCTCTGTTCTGTTTACATTCGCCATGTGCTCTCCGGTCACATGTCTTGGCCCCGCCCCCTTGTTCTCTTGTCTCGTGTTATTTAATGTCCTCTTGTTCTCTTGTCTCGTGTTATTTAATGTCCTCTTGTTCTCGTGTTATTTAATGTCCTCTTGTTCTCTTGTCTCATGTTATTTAATGCCCCCTTGTTCTCTTGTCTCGTGTTATTTAATGCCCCTTGTTCTCTTGTCTCGTGTTATTTAATGTCCTCATGTTCTCTTGTTCTCGTGTTATTTAATGCCCCCTTGTTCTCTTGTCTCGTGTTATTTAATGCCCCCTTGTTCTCTTGTCTCGTGTTATTTAATGTCCTCTTGTTCTCTGTCTCGTGTTATTTAATGTCCTCTTGTTCTCTTGTCTCGTGTTATTTAATGTCCCCTTGTTCTCTTGTCTCATGTTATTTAATGTCCTCTTGTTCTCTTGTCTCGTGTTATTTAATGCCCCCTTGTTCTCTTGTCTCGTGTTATTTAATGTCCTCTTGTTCTCTTGTCTCGTGTTATTTAATGTCCTCTTGTTCTCGTGTTATTTAATGTCCTCTTGTTCTCTTGTCTCATGTTATTTAATGCCCCCTTGTTCTCTTGTCTCGTGTTATTTAATGCCCCCTTGTTCTCTTGTCTCGTGTTATTTAATGTCCTCATGTTCTCTTGTTCTCGTGTTATTTAATGCCCCCTTGTTCTCTTGTCTCATGTTATTTATTGCCCCCTTGTTCTCTTGTCTCGTGTTATTTAATGTCCTCATGTTCTCTTGTTCTCATGTTATTTAATGCCCCCTTGTTCTCTTGTCTCGTGTTATTTAATGCCCCCTTGTTCTCTTGTCTCGTGTTATTTAATGTCCTCATGTTCTCGTGTTATTTAATGCCCCCTTGTTCTCTTTCTCATGTTATTTAATGCCCCCTTGTTCTCTTTGTCTCGTGTTATTTAATGTCCTCATGTTCTCGTGTTATTTAATGCCCCTTGTTCTCTTTGTCTCATGTTATTTAATGCCCCCTTGTTCTCTTGTCTCATGTTATTTAATGCCCCCTTGTTCTCTTGTCTCGTGTTATTTAATGCCCCCTTGTTCTCTTGTCTCGTGTTATTTAATGTCCTCATGTTCTCATGTTATTTAATGCCCCCTTGTTCTCTTGTCTCATGTTATTTAATGCCCCCTTGTTCTCTTGTCTCGTGTTATTTAATGTCCTCATGTTCTCGTGTTATTTAATGCCCCCTTGTTCTCTTGTCTCGTGTTATTTAATGCCCCCTTGTTCTCTTGTCTCGTGTTATTTAATGTCCTCTTGTTCTCTTGTCTCGTGTTATTTAATGTCCTCTTGTTCTCGTGTTATTTAATGTCCTCTTGTTCTCTTGTCTCATGTTATTTAATGCCCCCTTGTTCTCTTGTCTCGTGTTATTTAATGCCCCCTTGTTCTCTTGTCTCGTGTTATTTAATGTCCTCATGTTCTCTTGTTCTCGTGTTATTTAATGCCCCCTTGTTCTCTTGTCTCATGTTATTTATTGCCCCCTTGTTCTCTTGTCTCGTGTTATTTAATGTCCTCATGTTCTCTTGTTCTCATGTTATTTAATGCCCCCTTGTTCTCTTGTCTCATGTTATTTAATGCCCCCTTGTTCTCTTGTCTCGTGTTATTTAATGCCCCTGTTCTCTTGTCTCGTGTTATTTAATGTCCTCATGTTCTCGTGTTATTTAATGCCCCCTTGTTCTCTTGTCTCATGTTATTTAATGCCCCCTTGTTCTCTTGTCTCGTGTTATTTAATGTCCTCATGTTCTCGTGTTATTTAATGCCCCCTTGTTCTCTTGTCTCATGTTATTTAATGCCCCCTTGTTCTCTTGTCTCATGTTATTTAATGCCCCCTTGTTCTCTTGTCTCGTGTTATTTAATGCCCCCTTGTTCTCTTGTCTCGTGTTATTTAATGTCCTCATGTTCTCGTGTTATTTAATGCCCCCTTGTTCTCTTGTCTCATGTTATTTAATGCCCCCTTGTTCTCTTGTCTCGTGTTATTTAATGTCCTCATGTTCTCGTGTTATTTAATGCCCCCTTGTTCTCTTGTCTCGTGTTATTTAATGCCCCCTTGTTCTCTTGTCTCGTGTTATTTAATGTCCTCTTGTTCTCTTGTCTCGTGTTATTTAATGTCCTCTTGTTCTCTTGTCTCGTGTTATTTAATGTCCCCTTGTTCTCTGTCTCGTGTTATTTAATGCCCCCTTGTTCTCTTGTCTCGTGTTATTTAATGTCCTCTTGTTCTCTTGTCTCGTGTTATTTAATGCCCCCTTGTTCTCTTGTCTCGTGTTATTTAATGCCCCCTTGTTCTCTTGTCTCGTGTTATTTAATGTCCTCTTGTTCTCTTGTCTCGTGTTATTTAATGCCCCCTTGTTCTCTTGTCTCGTGTTATTTAATGTCCTCTTGTTCTCTTGTCTCGTGTTATTTAATGCCCCCTTGTTCTCTTGTCTCGTGTTATTTAATGCCCCCTTGTTCTCTTGTCTCGTGTTATTTAATGTCCTCTTGTTCTCTTGTCTCGTGTTATTTAATGTCCTCTTGTTCTCTTGTCTCGTGTTATTTAATGTCCTCTTGTTCTCTGTCTCGTGTTATTTAATGCCCCCTTGTTCTCTTGTCTCGTGTTATTTAATGCCCCCTTGTTCTCTTGTCTCGTGTTATTTAATGTCCTCTTGTTCTCTTGTCTCGTGTTATTTAATGTCCTCTTGTTCTCTTGTCTCGTGTTATTTAATGTCCTCTTGTTCTCTTGTCTCGTGTTATTTAATGTCCCCTTGTTCTCTGTCTCGTGTTATTTAATGCCCCCTTGTACTCTTGTCTCGTGTTATTTAATGCCCCCTTGTTCTCTTGTCTCGTGTTATTTAATGCCCCCTTGTTCTCTTGTCTCGTGTTATTTAATGTCCTCTTGTTCTCTTGTCTCGTGTTATTTAATGCCCCCTTGTTCTCTTGTCTCGTGTTATTTAATGTCCTCTTGTTCTCTTGTCTCGTGTTATTTAATGTCCTCTTGTACTCTTGTCTCGTGTTATTTAATGCCCCCTTGTTCTCTTGTCTCGTGTTATTTAATGTCCTCTTGTTCTCTTGTCTCGTGTTATTTAATGCCCCCTTGTTCTCTTTGTCTCGTGTTATTTAATGCCCCCTTGTTCTCTTTGTCTCGTGTTATTTAATGTCCTCTTGTTCTCTTGTCTCGTGTTATTTAATGCCCCCTTGTTCTCTTGTCTCGTGTTATTTAATGTCCTCTTGTTCTCTTGTCTCGTGTTATTTAATGTCCTCTTGTTCTCTTGTCTCGTGTTATTTAATGTCCCCGTGTTCTCTTGTCTCGTGTTATTTAATGTCTTTGTGTTCTCTTGTTCTCATGTTATTTAATGTCCTCTTGTTCTCTTGTCTCGTGTTATTTAATGTCCTCTTGTTCTCTTGTCTCGTGTTATTTAATGTCCCCTTGTTCTCTTGTTCTCATGTTATTTAATGTCCCCTTGTTCTCTGTCTCGTGTTATTTAATGTCCCCGTGTTCTCTGTCTCGTGTTATTTAATGTCTTCGTGTTCTCTGTCTTTTCTGTCTTTTGCCCCTTCGTGGTTTGTTGTTTTGTTCTTTCGTTAAGTTTGGTAATAAAGAGAGGTTTCTCTGTTAAACGCTGTCTGCGACTGGGTTCGTTTCTCCCGATCTGACATTGGAGGACTTTTTATAGGAAAAGTATAATAGAATGGGATAAAATAATAATAAACTATAAGCTCAGTTTTAAATTTTTCACTAATGTGTCTACTGATCCAATTAAAACTCTATTTCAATTTAATGCAATTAAATAGCACAATTAGTAGCACAGTTGTGTCTCATAATGTGACATTTGTGGTGTCCTCCTTCCTACAGTGCCTGTCAAGAGTGCAAAACTGCTGGTTTGAATTCGTCTATAATGACAGCAGTGATGTTATTAGCCATGTTTACATGCTCACTTTGGACGGAAATCATTCCGATTAAAAGATTCCAGTTGACTGTTTATATGAGATGTTATCTAATACAATCTGGTGTTTACATGTGCTTTCTCTTTCAATCAGAATAACTTGTGACGTGCACATTAGCCTGTGTGCTGTGTGCTGCGTGCTGCATTTTCAGTCCTGTCAGAATGAAGAGCATTATTTCTTATGTGCGCTACTTTCATGTAAAGTGTTGCTCTTAATTATGAAAACCTTTAAGAAAACTCTTTTATTTTAGTTCTCTTTTAGTTTATTTGTTTTCATTGGTACAGTGTCAATAATCTCAGCAGGTGGCAGTAAGAAGACTTTATAGGGTGCGTCAGTGACACGAATAAACACACAGTTTGCTTTGGGTACTATGGGATAATTTGTAACTGCTTTGCTGTTGCCATATTTTGACAAACTATCGCAAAATGCTTGTTATAAACACTTAGGTAAGGGTGACGGTTTATTGCAACATTCTGTTGATATGGGGGAGATTTAGAAATATTTAAAATGTAAAGTCTAATGTCTGCTTAAAAAGCCGCTAAATGACATAAATTGTAATTTACATACCAATGACATCACATTGTAATTTACATACCAATGACATCACATTGTAATTTACATACCAGTGACATCACATTGTAATTTACATACCAGTGACATCACATTGTAATTTACATACCAATGACATCACCGCATCATAGTTTTATTCTGTCTACTGTCAGCAGTTAACAGCGGTTTTACTTCTCTCTTACTCTCTCTGCTCATATACTTTATATATTTTAGTACAACTGAATACTTAATAAAGCTGTTCTCATTTACATATTTTTGCTTCTGTCATCAGACAGTGGATCAAGTATGAAATACTTGATTACTTAGCGACTTAGATGTGACTTAGATGCTGTTGATTTACAAATCTGACAAAAGCACCAAAAACAAAAGTTAAAGACAGCAGCTGTGCAGTGATTTCAGATATATTTACATGCAAAATAATTATTAAAGAGAAAGAATAGCCTTCCTTATTTGTTTCTCCCACACAGCAAGCCTCCATCTGAGTATATAACTACATGCACTACAGTCTACTGAAAGAGGCTAAGGTTTGTCCTTAAATTGCTAGATTTGTTGCTAGTCACTTTTTTAAAAAAGTTGCTAAGGTGGTCAGAAAAGTTGTTAAATCTAGTGACAAAGTCACCAAGTTGGCAACACTGAGCATTTTACAGTTTTCGGATGCAGCCCTAAATTACATCTAAATGACATGCACAGAAGGACATAGAGTCAAAGTAATCAGGTTAAAAAGGTTTATCCCACCCATATTTAATCGGTTTCAATTTTATTCCAATTGAGGTGTTTACATGGAACAGACATTAAATTTTCATTTGGTTTGGGCTTTACCAGACACAGTTGGAATAAAGTGCTTAATGTAAATGCCCCTATTGTTTGTTTGTTTTATGAGCATGTTTATACAGAGCTGCTCTGAATTCAGAGTGGTCACTCCAATCATTGATGAAGAAGCACCTCTGATGGAGGGTGTCGGGATGGAGGATATTCACTTGTTGAGGTAAATTTTTTCTCAGACATCCAGTCAATCTCTAGCCAGTCTGGTGTTTTCTGCAGCTTAAACTGGCCAAGGGCTGCCCACTTAGACAGGAAGGTCAACTTTAGTTTGTTTGATCTTATGTGTCATTTATGGGTGGGCTTATATTATACCACAATAATAGGCAGGTGTGAAAAAATAATGGTAAGGCATTTCTGTGAACAGCAGTACAGAAAACACTCTCAGCCAATCAGATTAGTGCTTACAAGATAGAGAAAGTCTTTTCCAGTGTTTCCAGTGCAATATGTATCAGTCTGAGGCATTCTCTGAGTCAGTCTTGTCATTCTCTGTTTTATTATGTTTTATTAATCATTGTACAAACAAGTAAAGCTGCCCTTAATTATCAGTAAAGCTTATCTGCAGTGTGATACTTGACCATCAATACTGCACTTTGACTGAGAGATAAACACATCTCATAATGAAAAAGCACAAAACAACAGCATAATATATATACACACACACATACAGGAACCACAACAGTATGTTGTCAAAAAGAGGTTGTTAGGTTTTCAATGATAATAAATATGGTGTGCACACTTTCTGGTTGTCAATCATTAGTTGATCATTTCTGTAGTTAATATGATAAACAACCTTCAAAAAACAACTCAAAACACACCTGTTTCACAAACACCTGACTAATCCCTAATGCTCTATTCTATCCTCATTAAAAAAATATTTATTGTCTCCAGTTCATCTTGTCTCTAGTAGTAGAATACAATATCTGCTTGTAAATGCTTGTCACTTTGGATAAAAGCGTCTGCTAAATGATTAACTGTAAATAAAAGTAAATGTAAACTACATTTCATTATTTAAACATTTCCATTTCAAAAATCTTAACTTGTCACTATGCTAGGCATCAATGAGAAAATACCTGATTGGATTATAATAGATAATGTAGCAGTGACAAGTGCCTTAAAGCCTGAAATATCCTTCAACACTGCATTTTAAAATCGTTTATTAGGTATTTTATCACAATGAATACTTACTTACACATTTTACTTACTTAAATTATACTTACATATCCAGTTTTTAGTATGGATTCTTTTCCCCACAAATAGCACTCCTGTCACCTGGACCTTTTCAGATGCACTTTCACAATTTCTCAATGTGACTTCTTTCTATGAATTCATGATGGAATTGTTTGATCTATCATCACTCGGGTATCGCTTTAGCAACTTTGCCACTGCCTGTAATTTAGTGTCTGTTTTTATACTGGGGTACAGGCTAGTGATGTCCCTCCTAAACAGTTGCCTCCCTGTTCCACCCTAATCCTCTAATCCTCTAATCCTAATCCTTTGTGCTCTGACTTTATAATCAATGATTCATTTGGCTTAACTCCACATTTCTGTCATATTTCTTTCTAGTCCAGTGCTCCATCCTCCAGCATTCTAAACTGCTCCTGAGGCAAGTCGTCTGATTGGCTAATATATCTTCATCCCCCAGTCATCCTTTATCTTCTGTCAGCTGCTCTGAGTAGTTCACAATTGGGATTTGGGGAAGTTTCTTCTCTGCGCTCAGGTGCTGCTCCCTGCTGCTGAACTTGGGGTTGGTGTTTTGTTGTTGGACCCTATATCTGCAAAGTATGTTGGTGATATAAGCCATATAACTGTGTTTCTAAAGTTTGCAATTTATTAACCTAAGACTGCAGCTTGTTGAGTGAGCATTGAATGTGGTGATGTTTTTTTATCTATAGTTAACATTCTCTGCTCTGTTGTATTTAAACATTATTTTTTAAAATAAATATATATATTTTTTTAAATAAGTCTGTTTCTGTATTTTTTATTTTAGATCAAAAAGCTTGCATGTCTAATTTGATCTTATGATAATGTTTGTATACGTAACCGTTTTGTTAATGAGCTTCATTATTAATAATAAATAATAAATTATCTTTATTATTATTTACAACTGGCCCAATCAAACACGTATAAAAACAATACTAAATTAAAGGTGAAGTCAGTCCTTTGTGTGCCACCAGACTTGTTTTAGGTTTAGTTTTTTTTATATTTTCTTTGTATTTAATTTTAAATCCTTTTGTTCCAGAACAGAAAAGGTGTTTCTGTTTTCTGTTTTTTTCTATTTAGTTAAACGAACCCCTTTATTCACTATCTTAGCAAGTTTGTTAGTAACTAGTACTGTTATCTTATTACACTAAAGTGTAGCTTGACTGTAATTTAACTACATAAAAATGCATTTTGTATGTTGGCAGCCCGTTTCACTGTTTCCCAAACACTTTGTCTATTTCCTGCTGTTACTGGGGGACTTTATTTCCATGATTGAGTCCCTACAAAACCGCGTTTAAATGTTGCTGCTTTTAGATCACCCATGTGAGCTGATACACTCACACTGTGAACCCCTTCATTATTATCTCTCCAGCTCTTTGTCATGAAGCAGTACACAGTCCACGCTAATAAAACACCTGCCTGGCTAATCTTAACACAGATGATCTGATTGAAAAGTGGTCTTTCTCACACAGGTGTCACAAATACATCCAGCTGCCAGTATGCCAGGTGAGATCATATGCTACACTGGACATTCACAGAATGAATTATCACGCATTTGATACTGCATGTGAATTAAAAAAATTATTCCTCTGACAGATGAAAAGATGGATGAGAAGAAAAATAAGAAGGTAAGAATCATTTTGGCTGCATTGGAGTTTTATCCTGCAAAGATAGTTTTTGTTCCAGCAGTAGTTAACATAAGATTTTGTTTGTGTGTGTGTGTGTTTTGATCTTGTGGAGGCATTTTTAGGACCCCAAGAAGAAACAAGCTGATAAACCATACAGAATATTATAAATCATACATTTTTTTCCTGTGACAGTAGGTTAAGGGGTAGGGTTAATGACTATACAATGAATATACAATATGTACAGTATAAAAATCATTACATCTATGACTTTTCCCCATAAAACATGAAAACCAATGTGTGTTGGTTGACAAAACTTTAAATACACATAAAAGCAAATACATTTTATTTTAAAAAGTGTAAAAAGATTTATAAGTGGATAGAGTTTGTATCTGTGTATAGTTATTACAATCATCTATTGAAAACAATAGCTAAATGAGGAACTCCAATAAAGTAAATAATGTTCATTTGAGCTATCAAAGTGATAATCTATATGATACTGATAAAGTCTATTACTGTTGAATGATGCCATTACAATGTCTTTGATGCAATGTTTTATGGTTTATAAACATTTACATTTATGCATTTGGCAAACGCTTTTATGCAAAGCAATTTGCAGTGCATTCAAGTTATACAATATAGTAGTACATGTGTTCCCTGGGAACTGAACCCACAGCCTTTGTGCAGCTAATGCAATGTTCTACCAGTTGAGCTACAGGAATACATAAACCATTTTTGTTTTTCTTAGATATGTTATCTACACTGTAAATTCATTCAACATGAAAAATGATGGAAGCTTGTTGCCATGAAAAATAAAATTTTGCAAAACGTCACTTTAAGTTGAAGGTATTAAAGATTTTTGAGCTCTTTCAACAGCCAGTTTGAATTTTATTGCTCACTAAACAAAATGTCTTATTCAACCAATACTTTCTTGTCAGATTAACCAAAAAACTGTTATTAATTAGCAATTACAAATTTTGTTTGATAGTTTATTTTTTGTGATCTTTGTGCTGCTATCTGTAACATAAAAATAACACAAAGCAAAGAATAAACAAACCTCAAAATGTAAAAACATGAGCTAATAACCTCACCACATAATAAGCAGCTTTGATAAAAAAAGTATAATAGTATAACTCAAGTAGTATAACTTAAGTAGTATAAATAAAGGCAGCAAACAGCAAACTACAATCCTATAACATTAGTAGTATAATTAATGCATGTTGCAATGTATGATGGGATCTCATAAACCCTTAATGTATTTGCCTCAAACTATTTGTTTAGCTTACAATTAAGTTTACTGGTTATGTAACATACATTTACTCTTTTCAGTTAGTTTGAGCAAACAACCCTAAAACTTTTCAAAACAAAAAAGTTTCTTCCAAAAAAAAATTCAATTCGCTGTGCAATTTGTTTAATTTGATGAAAACAAATGTTGTTAGATTGAATGCAGTGGCATCGAATCCTCATGACAGATTTGTGCTCATGTCAGTCAATCAAGATCAAAATAAGCAAAGACAAAATTGATTTAGCTCAAACTTTCTGGAACAATGAGAAAAAACATGCAAATCGTTCAGCAAACTCAAAACATTGAGTAACTGAGGGAATATTTTAAAATGAGAAAATGCACTTTTACAAAGTGCAAGAAATAATTAACATCTTTACATGATTCTATACTCTGTATATACCTTTATAACTCAAATGGTAACATTCTGGGAGGGAAACAGCTGCCAGTAAGTGAATTTGTCTGAATGTGTAACATCTGTGATTAATTTTACATTAATCTGTTTACATTAATGTATGTTTATAGATGGGTTACTAATGGTTACTTCTACTGTATGTTAATACAGACGGCTAAGTGCTGCGGGTATCCTGTCAGCATTTTCTTCATTGTGGTGAACGAGTTTTGTGAAAGATTCTCTTACTATGGCATGAGAGGTAATCCAGCAAAACACTTGTGAACACATATGAAGGTTATATCAACATAGCCAGTACATGTATAAGTCACAGCAGCATCAATTGTTGGGCAGATGGGACCATGTGAATCAGACAAACGGCCTTAAGGATATTTTTGAAAGATATGTTTTCCAAAATTGCTCAAATCAAACAGGTTTCCCAGGAAAAATGAAAAACCAATTAACACATGGATTCAATTAAATTCAATTTTATTTATATAGCACTTTTTACAATGTTACATTGCTTCAAAGCTGTTTTACATATAATAAAAAATAATTATAATAAAGAACAGAACAAATGTCACGTTCAACAAAGAATACATGGTATTATTGCAAAGAATTTGTGTATTATTAAGACTAATTAAGAATACTAGGTTTATAGTAGGCTTAAAAAAATGAAAGAAGGGGTGACTGAACTGATAAAACTACAAAATCATTAAGCAAGATATGCCATTCCAGCTAACATGGAGATGACACTTAAAAAGATAACATCTTATGGGATGAGTATAAGGGATTTGCAATAGTACCATGAAATACACAGAACACAAAGTAAAATGCATACATACAATATATACAATACAAATACCTGAAAATTACACAATGAAAGAGAATGGGAGACAAATTGAGACAAAGGAGTAGCAAAACAGAAGAGTCTTTTGGGTTGTAATTAAATCATATTGCTAGAAGCAATATTAACAATTTACAAAACCCTAAGCTAAGTTAGATGTCAGAAGTCTCCCAGTAAACAAGCCAACAGGGCGCCTTGGAAAAAGCCTTGGAAGAAACCAGGCTCAACTGGGAGAACCAGTTCTCCTCTGGCACGTTAAAGCTGCAATTTGTAACTTTCTTGGATATGGACGGAGTTGATTATACTGATTTATAGATATTTATTGATAAGAAACTGTCGGGTCTAATTACATCTGACAATATGTCAGGTACTGAGAAATTTTACAAATAAAAATAGCGTAATGTTACAAGTGTAACATGTAATGTTAAAAACAGAAGCATAATGTTACTAACTGCAGCTATAACCGCACACTGCTATGAGTGGATATAGATTCACTTATGATAGCAACACCTAGTGGTCAATTCTTACCAAATTTAGTGAAAACATGACCTGCTAAGGGCACGCTAAACAAAATAAAAATTCAAGATACTGGTATCAAAACAAAAGGATGAATGAAAATCAGAAGTGTGAATAAAAAGATTGTGTGTGGGCCCTTGTCTGGTCAGTGGGTGGCATTCACAACCATCCTATCAGGTTTAATGTCTCCATGAGAAAAATAGAAATAGAAAAATAGTAAAATATAACAAAATTACATGGTAAACCCCTTAATAATGATATTAATAGAGAATAGATTAATAAGAATTATTATTTTTATAAAGATATAAAGTGCAGTATACTATAAGATATATTGTATTACAAAATTATAAATGCCCTCCCCAGCTGTGTTGGTGCTGTATTTCCGATATTTTCTGCATTGGGATGATGACCTTGCGACCTCTATTTATCATGCCTTTGTGGCACTATGCTACTTGACGCCCATCCTGGGAGCCATTATTGCTGATTCCTGGCTCGGCAAGTTCAAGTAGGTGTTTTTGTTTTTTCTTAAAGAGAAATTCTACTTAGAGAAATTCTCTATTTACTAAAAAATTTACACCATAAACAATACATGTGAGTCAAAGCTTTCTGATATTTTGTCATGTGATGTAAAGACTCGTGTAAAACATGTCATGCTGAGCATGTATGTTTGCTTTCAGGACGATCATATATTTGTCTATAGTGTATGCCATTGGCCAGATTATCATGGCCGTCAGCACTGTTCATGACATCACAGACTCAAATAGAGATGGCACACCTGATGACATGACCTTCCATGTGTGAGTGAATCAATCCGACAATCTGATTGCCAGCTTTCTCAGCCATCTTGTTTCTAAAAGAATCATTTTTGTTCATCATACATGACATCGACTGGACTGCACATCCACCCCTTACAGCCTCATTTCAGATGCATCACATTAAATGATGCAACAGCCAGGAAGAAAATGTCACATTAATTGTTAAATGATAAAGAACAACATCTTACTATAGACAAAGTCTTCATTCTATTCTTGATGGACTTCTGACAGAATTGACCCTGTAAAGGCATTTCATAATGTCTCTGTACAAACTTTGTGTGTGTGTGTGTTTGTTATTTCAGGGCTTTGTCAATGCTTGGTCTGATCCTCATTGCGCTGGGCACTGGAGGAATCAAACCATGTGTAGCTGCATTTGGTGGTGATCAGTTTCAGGAACATCAGGTGTGATACTTCCTAACCTTTCATCTCCTCTACAGTAACTGCATCATTGTTTTTCTAACAGTTTGTTTTGTGTTATTCATTACAGAGTCGCCAGCTCAACACATTTTTTTCTGTTTTTTATCTGTGCATAAATGCAGGAAGTCTTCTTTCCACACTCATAACACCTGTTCTCAGAGGTACCACATCAACACACACTGTTTCATATCACATCTTTGTCTCTCTCTAATGTTCCACCTTCTTGTGTGCAGCTCAGGAGTGTGGCATCTACGTGCCGCAAAAATGTTACCCACTAGCTTTTGGGGTACCAGCTGCACTCATGGTTATATCTCTGGGTAAGACTGAGTGAACCTGACCTGTGCAAACACACGCACACACACACACACACACACACACTGATTGTAATGTCTGTTGTGTTGTGTACAGTCGTGTTCATTGCTGGTAGTGGTATGTATGTGAAAACAGATCCGGAGGGAAACATTATGTGGTCTGTGTGTAACTGCATTGGGGTGAGTCGTCTACACAACATTCTTATATTCAGAGATCCTGTTGAAAGGAACAGTGAACGGCAAAATGAAAATTCTGTTGTCATTTGCTCGGGGTCAAATTCGTATGATTTGCTTCTTCAGACTTGGAAAATAGCAAAGGAGTAAAGACTTTTTTATTATATGTTTTCAGTCACTGTTTGCTTTTGTTAAATGGAAAAGAACAGCTTTGACATTTTAAGATCTTTTGTTCTCCACAGAAAAAAAAAACTCTGCTACGATGTTAACAACATAATAAAGGCCTACATCTGTTCTCTGTTCCTTTAGTTTGCCCTCAAAAACCGTTTCAGGCACAGAAGCACCAAGTATTCAAAGAGAGAACACTGGATGGACTGGGCAGAAGAGAAATATGATGTATTCAATTCAAGTTTATTTATATAGCACTTTTTACAATGTTACATTGCTTCAAAGCAGCTTTACATATAATAAAAAAATAATAAAGAACAGAACAAATGTCAGACATGTTCACCAAAGAAAGATGGCATTATTGCAAATAATTTATGAGATGTATATTAAGACTAATTAGGCATACTAGGAGATGGCATTTAAAAAGATAGCATCTTATGAGACAGGGGTATAAGGGATTTGCAATATTACCATAAAATCCACACAACACAAAGTAAAATGCATACATACAATATAAACAATAGAAATACCTGAAAATGTATGATACAATCCTGTCATCACACACACACATGTATTTAAATGGGGACATTTCATACACTTCTATTGTTTTAATACACATCTAACTCTAACCCTAGCAAAAACATCGAATGCATTTTTACAATTACAAACTTTATTGACTATATTTTTATAGCGTATTTTTAAATTTTCTTAGATTTGTCAGGTTTTGCTGACTTACAAATTCGTCCCCAATATATGGTTAAGTAAACCTACACAAACACATTCATTTTTCTGTTCTCTTTCTCCTGTAGAAACTTCTTATCACTCAGATAAAGATGGTGTTGAAGGTTTTGTTTCTTTATATCCCCCTGCCCATGTTTTGGACTCTGTTTGACCAAAAGGTAATGCAAAGCATGACATGAAGTGCTCTAATCTTAAACACACACTGGAAATGTTCTTTAAAAGGTTAAGTGTGTTATTTCTATGCCACCAGCAGCACCAAGCAATAGAAATAATATCAAACGTAATGATTGTTTTAATACAATATAGTTCTACCCCGTCTGCTTTTGGTTAGACAAACAGGTAGTCCCACTTCAAACTCACCCAACTGGATGAGTCAACTTGCTTCTGTTTCCAGCTTTTAGTTGTTTCTGCACATAAAACTGAGTTTGGAAAAAGCTATTTTGATATTAAAAATTACATACTTCACCTTTAACAAACAATTTAGCACTGTAGATCTGAAATTTCTCACCCAATGAGCTGCATTGGACCGATTGTTGAACTTTATTTACTATTGTGTATCTGCTGGTGTTTGTATGTCGGCTGTGCATGTGTAGGGCTCACGCTGGACTCTTCAAGCCACCACTATGAGCGGAGACTTTGTAAGTGGCTTATTTCTTAACAATTCGTCATAAAATACCCTATTAATAAATAGAATTTACCAGCCCACTCAGTGTAGCTTGAACTGATGTGTATAGTCACTACTAAGATGAAAACATTTAACTAAACTAAAACACAAAAATGAGAAATAATATATGGGTATAAAATATCATTCTAATGTCTGCTGAAAATAAATGTGTACATCCAGAGCTTGATGTGATTTTCTGTTGTCTGCAGGGAGCGTTCATCCTGCAGCCAGACCAAATGCAGGTAACAAAATCACAGTTATGATTCTTTTCAAGATCTGGATCCTGTCCTGGATGGTGCACTTGATAGTGATATGTAGCCTTTTCTAAGTTTACTTAAATCAATTTAGACTGAACTTTTTGACATAACTTCCTGCCCTGACTGCCCTGCTCAGCTGTTTTAATTATTATGGCCTGACAGTCTGGAGTTGCAGCCGTCATTATATACTGACAGAGTAATTTAAAATAGATTGCCTTTATTTTTTCCCCATTCGTTGACAGACACTGTGCCATAAAGCCCAACGTTATTGTCTTGTGGTGCTGTTTTAAAAAGCTATACAACCTAAAGAATCTAGTCATTTCACATCTACATTCTGTCCAAACAGTGAAATCCATGCGCTGAATCTGTAGTGGCTAAACTTAGACTCATCATTTCCAGACTGTGAACCCTATCCTGATCCTGACCCTGGTGCCCATCATGGACCGGATTGTCTTTCCGCTCATTCAGAAGTGTGGCCTGAATTTCAGGTAACACTTAACAGAAGTTGTTTCATCTGAACTGCATTAAATAGAGGTTCTGACTTTATTAAACAGTGTTGTGTGAATGTTTTTCAGCCCTCTGAAGAGAATGACGGTTGGGATGCTGCTAGCTGCCATGGCGTTTGTTGCTGCTGCTCTGGTCCAGATTGAAATTGATGTGAGTGTGAAAGGCATCATTTCAAAATCAAATTTATGTGGTTGAATGGAACAGATGACACTTTTATGATTAGGGTACAAAATAGGTGTTGAAATTCTGTTTTGTTTTTTAATTCCTTTTTCAATATGTTTTCAGCAGTTGAAAGTACTCAGCCACCAGACATTGTTTATTATCAACCTCAGGTGGTATTAAATGAGTTTGTTTTAATTTTCTTTGCTGGTTGCCATATTTAAGTACTTAACATTTTAACAGTTTTGTAATGGAGAAAAACATGCAGGGACAAAACTAACATTCTGGACATTGCTGGCATAACAAGCTGGACATTAAGTTAGCAATGTTAAAAATTATGAAGTGTTAGAAATTATCAAGAAGGTGGAGACCTCTAATGTAAGTGTAGAAAAAAATGAGGTCTTAGACTTAAACTTTTGTATTTTCCTCAGAAAACATTACCCAATTTCCCATCATCCTCTGAAAGTCAGTTAAAGCTGGTGAACATGGGCAGCAATCCACTGAATGTTACCATCTCAACCAATAAACCTCTACAGATTGAGCCACTGCAGGTAAGGTTTTCTACACATGATCACACACACACACACACACACACAATGTACGTGATCTCATAGAGTGTAACAGAGTTTATTCTTTTTCATGTCTATAGGGCACTGAAGATTACTTGACGTTTGACCATCAAAACATCACTGTGTCCTTAAACACAAACCCTGTGGTCACCAAGGCTCTCAGTTTAAGCAGGGGGCAGCGTCAGACCCTGATCATTGCTGCAGACCCCACTCTCATATACCTGGTGAGTACGTACACACAGTTCCGGGGCCAAAAGTTCATTTTTAAATTTTCTTGCTATACAAGTTGCTGGGTTGCTGGAAAGAGGTACATGCTTTTAAATACCAAACCCCTTTAACCCCTTTTTACTGAAAAATATATGAGGGAAAACAGCCAAGCCTGAATCATAATTGTAGTGAAAATGTGTTCAAGGGAAATTAATACTGAGGCTTGTTTAACGATAGTTATGTCATATATGAACAAGTTCACTCAAAATTAATGTTAATGTATTCTCCACAATTCCCTGTGTAAGGGAAACATATATATATATATATATATATATATATATATATATATATATATATATATATATATATTATATATATATATATATATATATATATATATATATATATATATATATATATATATATATATATATATATAATGCATATATAAAATTATTAATAATTCATTCTTAATCAATGTAACACATTGATTTAACACTTTTGTAGAGCATGTAGCAAAGATCAGCAGATTTAGGGACTCCAGATTATAAACATGAACCTGAATGAATCCAGATTATAAACATAATCATAAACATGAATGAATTATGTAGCAAATCACATGTCAAATCAATGAAACAGTGTTGTTAAAACACCATTTCATTCATGGAACGAATTAATCGTCATTAAATATACATATTTTGTAGTACCTGATCAGCAGGGATGATTACAATAATCAGCTTTTGCATTCGTCCAGCGAGTGCATACGCGGTCTTATTGAATCTAAGAAACATTATTTGTCTGGCCTTGAAAACAATGCTTCTCTGCTTTAACAGCACTTTAGAGCATGCAGAAAGATCGAACACAGTTTAAGATCGAACACAGTTTAAGTGATCTTATTTGTGAGCATTAAATGCAGCAGCAATCAAGAGTGGATACACATGGGTGTTTATTAAACTACACTACAGGAAACATGTAACATATAACTAGACATAAACATACACACATTAAACACATAACAAAAGTAAGGAGAGCAAGGAGAGAGAGAGAGAGAGAGAGAGAGAGGATGTTAAGCCTGTGCAGGTCAAATCAGCTAAGCATTCTGAATGAACCACCAGCTGAATCATCTTAATAAAGGGGCACAACTTAGCACAGCTATTCTATGTGTACAGAAATCAGATACTTGCATTGAGCTCTAGTGCAGAGCGCGATTCCAAATGCGCATGGAGAGAGTCCTGAGTGATTCAGACATGATGGAGTTTGTCAAGTTTTGGAGATATTAGAGATATAGACGAAGTTAGCTGAAATGATGTCCAGAGTCTGTCTCAGATGGACTGAGCCAGAGGACCAGATTATTATGAATCCAGATTATTGTGGAAAGACTGTCATGCCTGTTATGGTTACCCAACATACATAGTCTGATGGGAAATTAGAAGACGATCTAGATAGATATTAAATATGACTTAAATATTAAATATGAGTTTGAAATACATCAAAAGTTGTGGTTCATCCCAATACATGAATACAAACAAAACATCAATCCAAACTTGCATACCTATCTACAGAGTTACAGTAAAGATACATAGTTTTGTAGCCAGAATACCATGGGAATGTATACAACTATATACAGTTTAGGACAGTTTAGTTGTTAGTTGTAAACTGTTACTGGAACTCCATGTGGTGCCCATGGAATTTTTTTAAAGCTTGTGCAGGGTATCATAAACTGTCCTGTTGGTATCAGAGGTTGCTGATATCCATCTGGAGGAGAGGTTTGCCTCCAGACTCTCTTGAGCCTAGGGTCTTTCACCCCCCCACACTAGGTTTGTATGTCTTAAGTAAAAGGAGATATTTTATGATCCATACATGATCCAAATATTAGGCCATGCCAGACACTACATAATCATAAAATATAATTTGGATAAAATAAAAATAAATAAAAACTGTTTACTGGCAGGTTGTCAGATGAATCCTGCATTAGCAGGTATAGCAAAAAATTATTGGATGCTGTTTGAATTGTGAAATTGACCCGGTCCCTGAACTTTACCCCCAGCAAGACGACATAATGTCTAAACCTGAGGAAGGAAAAAATGCCATAAGGTCAGTGGACTGTTAAATTGGTTTAAACTCTTACAAACAAATGTTCCCTGAATAGAAATATGTTGTATTACACAGATTTGTGAGTGGCCTAACAGAGGAGCTGAATATTACTGACTTTGCTTCCCTTGAGACATCTGCTGTTTCAAACTACACTCTGGTTTCTCAGGGCATGTGAGTAAACTGTCTCATTTACATTTCTGCATTTGGCAGACGCTTTTATTTTTTATTCAAGTTATACATTTTGTCAGTACATGTGTTCCCTGGGAACTCCTAACTCAATGTTTTATTAATGTTAAATGAAAATTAGTTCAAGCATACTTGTAAATCAATTTTTAAATGTCAACATTTAAAACATTGACATTAGAATTAACAAAAAACGAATAATTTTAAATCTTACTGTGCAAGATCACAATCATCACAGACCTTCTTCTGAAACAACGTTTCTTCCTTGCTGATGTCACCTAGGCAGTGCAGGCTATTGGTTGTGGTGTCTATTGAACAAAGAGCTATTAAAATAGTTTTTGTTTCTGTAGGTAATGCAATAACTTATTGACAGAAAACACAGAGGTTTCAAACAATTAAAAGCAAATACTTCTAAATTTGTCTCAGTCAATAATAATCTCAGTCAAATAAACCTCAGAAGCAGGTGTCCATTTGTTAGGAGGAAGTTGTTCTTTACAATCCACTCTAGATGTCTACTTATCAGCATTCAGTAAATTCCCAGTGAATAAAATCAAGATTTTTCCTTCCTTTTGGGTTGTTTCATGTTGACCAATAAATGTAAAGTATCAGCGTTCTAGTGTCTTATTAATGGCACTCATGTCATTTCTCATTGTAGGCGTAAGTTTGTTCTCAGCAGTGGGAAGAAGACCTGTGAGTTTTCCAGAAAATTTGGATTTGGTGCCTCATACACTTTTCTTGTCTCCAGTACACTGTGGATTAATGTGTGTAGCTCAACATATCCCACATACACAAACATCTGTGTCTAATTAACATTTACATTTATACATTTATGCAAGAGGTTTTTATCCAAAGGGACTTACAGTGTAATCAAGGTATACAATTTATCAGTACATGTGTTCCTTGGGAATCAAACCCACAACCTGTGCACTGCTAACACAATGCTCTACCAACTGAGCTACAGGAATTTAGTATTTAACTCATACTTTGGTCTGATACATTGATAGTGCTGGCCACTACTCAAATTCAATTTCAATCCAATTTTATTTATGCAGCGCTTTTCACATTGCTGCATTGTTGCAAGGCAGCTGTACATATGAAAAATAATAAAATATAACAGAAAAGGAATATGCCATATATACAATACATAGTAATAGATGTTATTATCGAACATTTAGTTTTCCCATAAGGCGTATGTTAGTAATACTAATTAACAATACTAAAAGGTCTTCTATTGGTCTTACAGGGTTTATTGATAACACGATAAACATGATAAATGACATATTAAACCAAACAAACCATGGCAGTTAATTTGAGAATAGACCTCTGAAAGAGGAGTAAATCATATTATAGAATTATACATACAGAATTTGCAATAACACCATGCAGTATTAGTATTTACAAAAATAAACAGAAAAATATAGCTGTAAGCAGCAATTACAGGGTCAAGCCCACTAAAAGAACAAAGGGAAATCTTTGTGGACATTAACGATACTGAGTTTAGAAAAAGGGGCTTTAAAACATAAGTAAAACCATTTAAAGCAATATGAAACTGATATGATACTTATTTTTCGACCAATAGATGGCACTGTCACCAAAATGAGACAGCCATAATGTGGTCACAGTGACACATGCAAACTTTCATGTCAATACCGCAAAGTGTTGTTGAGACACAGCCTGAGATCCTTTTTGGCATGTTGACATGTATTATCTTAATGTGTTACTCATTTGATTAATCAAAATAGGGACACTCAAGATTTTTTTGTCATGAGTGTCCCTAGATGATGCTAATTTTTGCAAATCAGACGTATGACCTAGGAGGAGTTTGAAGAAGTAGACTTTCAAAAGAACTCAAATTCACTTCTTCAGCAGGAAGTACAGTCGCCTATGACAAATGTGGTATAACAACACTCGACGTGAGCCAGGGAATCAAATCAAAAGTCTTATAACAGTAAGCCAAATTAATCAAAAGTTAAAAGCAGTTTTGTAAATTTTGTTATAACTTTTGACAACCAGATTCATACTTAGTAACCTCAGACAATGAGGATGAACCATACCTAATTTCATAAAGATATGCAATTGCATGAAAACAAAATGCATGTTACAACAAAATTCAAATTGGTCAATGCCCAAAAAGGCTGACCAAGGAACACTAGATATTGGATGACTCATGCCTCATGGAATTTAAAGAGACGACTCTTATGATTTTAGGCCAAAGTTTTCAAAAGTTATATGCATAAATGGCCATTTTTCATATCTCTGGACCAGTAGGTGGCGCTGTGTTGAAACTGCATTTTGGCATGTTTGTTGTGAAACTCTTGAAGCAGTATACGAGAGCAGTTGTGTATTGAAACATTTAGATAACTTTTTGCCATCACTGTTTCTGCCATTACTGTTTCACAAATCTTACAAATGTCCTAGGATTTTAAAAAAGTAGGAAAATTCAGAAAGGCAGAAAAATTTTCATAATGGAATATGATGTTAGAATGTGCGTTGGAATCTGCATGAGCCAGGGAATCAGAAGAATATAAATTAGTTTCCGGGACTTAGTTAAAAGTTATGAACATAAATGTATGACATTTCGAGCTGCTGGTGGTGCTAGCTGCTGGAGGGTTTAGGATAGAGACTTCAAATTTGCCATAGACTTCAAGAGCAGAAGAACAAAACAACAGATTCAATAGGAGTCTTCTTTACCCCTAATAAACTGGGGAAAAGTTAAGACTATCGTTTAAATAATATTTTGAAAGTGATCAACAGAATCTACAAAACCCTATTCCTAGCTAATGTCAGCAGTCTCCCAGTAAACAAACCGACAGGGTGACAGTGGCAAGGAACCAAAACTCCAGTGATGTGTAAATGGAGATAAAAACATTAGGAAAAACCAGGGTCAACCGGGAGTGCCAGTTCTACTCTGCCAGTTACGTTAAAGTTGCAGTCCATAACTTTCTTGGTTAAATGGAAAGCTGATTGATTGGTCAATTTATTTTATTTGAAACTGCCAGTCCAATTTCGTGGGAAATGTAACAACTAAGGAATGTGTCGACAAAGATGGTGGCAGGAGCATAACTTTACTAATTGCAGCTTTAACATCAAACTGCTGTTACAAGACATATGCTGTTTGTAAAGTATATAGAGTCTAACTGAGGTGAACATTTTCATGATAACAGGCAGCCAAGAAGATAAGCAAACAGACAAATTAATAATACAAATTAGTAACATATAATTCCCATTGCTTCTGGGTGACCCAGGCTATGGCTGTAGTCACCATTAGATGGCATAAGGATGATCATCTGGCCATATTGGAGAGGCCACAATCATAGGGCCAAACCGGAGCTTAGGCGATATGTGGCAGGCAGCTGCATGGTTATATTTTTTCTCTGATAGTAAAATAGTGACTAAACAGTGTCCATAAAAGTAATGCATATACATGTGTTATATGTTCTATACAATATAGTTTGCCTTTGGTTTACATGTGTTTATGTGTGCAGTGTGGTAACTCTATTAAGGAGGTTGTAGACATCCAGCCCAACTCGGTGCACATGGCTCTACAGATTCCTCAGTATTTCCTGATTACTACAGGAGAGGTCATGTTCTCTGTCACGGGGCTTCAGTTCTCATATTCACAGGTACATAAACTGTAAACAATTGTGCTTGCATATAGCATCTTGTAGACTGAAAAGTCATTTCTCCAAACATGATGAGTGACAATTATCTGTAAATGGCTGTTTTTTATGTTTATAGGCTCCCAAAAATATGAAGTCCGTGCTGCAGGCAGGCTGGTTGTGCACTAACGCTGTGGGGAACATTATTGTACTGATTGTGGCTGAGCTGGGAAAACTTCCCAAACAGGTATATGAATGAATTTGTGTGTCTAATGACTGTGTGTGTATAATAACTCAGTGTGTACTGACTCTGTTTTTGTAATGACTCAGTGTTTGTGTGCATAATGACTGTGTTTATGTACGCAATGACTCTGCATTTGTGTGTATGATGACTGTGTGTGTGTGTGTGTGTGTGTGTAATGACTCTGTGTTTGTGTGTGTGTGTGTAATGACTCTGTGTGTGTGTGTGTGTGTAATGACTCTGTGTGTGTGTGTGTGTAATGACTGTGTTTGTGTGTATGATGACTGTGTGTGTGTGTGTGTAATGACTCTGTGTGTGTGTGTGTGTGTGTGTGTAATGACTCTGTGTTTGTGTGTATGATGACTGTGTGTGTGTGTATGTGTGTGTGTGTGTAATGACTCGTGTGTGTGTGTGTGTGTGTGTGTGTGTGTGTGTGTGTATGTGTAATGACTCTGTGTGTGTGTGTGTGTGTGTGTATGTGTGTGTGTGTGTAATGACTCTGTGTGTGTGTGTGTTATGTGTAATGACTCGTGTGTGTGTGTGTGTGTGTGTGTGTGTGTGTGTGTGTGTGTAATGACTCTGTGTTTGTGTGTATGATGACTGTGTGTGTGTGTGTGTGTGTGTTGTAATGACTCTGTGTTTGTGTGTATGATGACTGTGTGTGTGTGTGTGTAATGACTCTGTGTTTGTGTGTATGATGACTGTGTGTGTGTGTGTGTGTGTGTGTGTAATGACTCTGTGTTTGTGTGTATGATGACTGTGTGTGTGTGTGTGTGTGTGTGTGTGTATGTGTAATGACTCTGTGTGTGTGTGTGTGTGTGTGTATGTGTGTGTGTGTGTAATGACTCTGTGTGTGTGTGTGTGTATGTGTAATGACTCGTGTGTGTGTGTGTGTGTGTGTGTGTGTGTGTAATGACTCTGTGTTTGTGTGTATGATGACTGTGTGTGTGTGTGTGTGTGTGTAATGACTCTGTGTTTGTGTGTATGATGACTGTGTGTGTGTGTGTGTAATGACTCTGTGTTTGTGTTATGATGACTGTGTGTGTGTGTGTGTGTGTGTGTGTAATGACTCTGTGTTTGTGTGTATGATGACTGTGTGTGTGTGTGTGTGTGTGTGTGTAATGACTCTGTGTTTGTGTGTATGATGACTGTGTGTGTGTTTGTGTGTATGATGACTGTGTGTGTGTGTGTGTGTGTGTGTGTGTAATGACTCTGTGTATGTGTGTATGATGATTGTGTGTGTGTGTGTGTGTGTGTGTGTAATGACTCTGTGTTTGTGTGTGTGTGTGTAATGACTCTGTGTGTGTGTGTGTGTGTGTGTAATGACTCTGTGTTTGTGTGTATGATGACTGTGTGTGTGTGTGTGTAATGACTCTGTGTGTGTGTGTGTGTGTGTGTAATGACTCTGTGTTTGTGTGTATGATGACTGTGTGTGTGTGTGTGTGTGTGTATGTGTGTGTAATGACTTGTGTGTGTGTGTGTGTGTGTGATGACTCTGTGTGTGTGTATGTGTGTGTGTGTGTAATGACTCTGTGTGTGTGTGTGTGTGTGTGTGTGTGTGTGTGTGTGTGTGTGTGTAATGACTCTGTGTGTGTGTGTGTGTGTATGTGTAATGACTTGTGTGTGTGTGTGTGTGTAATGACTCTGTGTTTGTGTGTATGATGACTGTGTGTGTGTGTGTGTAATGACTCTGTGTTTGTGTGTATGATGACTGTGTGTGTGTGTGTGTAATGACTCTGTGTTTGTGTGTATGATGACTGTGTGTGTGTGTGTGTGTGTGTGTGTGTGTGTAATGACTCTGTGTTTGTGTGTATGATGACTGTGTGTGTGTGTGTGTGTGTGTGTGTGTAATGACTCTGTGTTTGTGTGTATGATGACTGTGTGTGTGTGTGTGTGTGTGTGTGTGTGTGTGTAATGACTCTGTGTTTGTGTGTATGATGACTGTGTGTGTGTGTGTGTGTAATGACTCTGTGTTTGTGTGTATGATGACTGTGTGTGTGTTTGTGTGCTGTTTTTCTAGTGGGCAGAGTACGTGTTGTTTGCTTCGCTGCTGGTGGCTGTGAGTATTCTCTTTTCCATCATGGCTTACTTCTACAAGTACATCGACCCTGCAGAGATCGAGGCTCAGATCAAGAGAGAGCAGGAGCTTGAATCAGAGGAGAAAAACACAACGCAGAACAAGCAAGAGGTCAAACAAACCAAGATATAAGAATTCACTGTTTGGTTGAAACATGTTGTTTAATATGCTAAAATACTGCCTTCAGTTCAGTATTTATTAAAAGACTGTGAACACTCATGATTATGTTTTATACACTTTTAGTTGTTAAATTCAGGACTTAAGTGATGATACACTGAAATAATAAACCAAATAAGTGATGCCTCTTTAAATGAATAAATGAAACAGGAAACAATAAAGAAATAATTAATAAAGAAACGCAGTCACTTTCATTACACATTAGTACGTACCAGTACTTGCATTGTGTTTTGGTGCTCACTAAAATGTAAGTTCCCTTAACAAAAACAGCACTTTGAGGGCACAGTATGTAGTTTCACTTTCTGCATATTAAGCTTTATAAGAGGGCATCTGAAAGCGATATGGGGCGATCATGTGACGCACATCATTACAGACAGAAAATCTATGATGTGAACAGCAGGACAATGACAAACATTTCAAGTCTTTCTGAACAACATTAAAACATCTCTGCTAAATCTGCCGGTTCTGAAATATCTGTTGAACCACGTTTAGCAGTGCTTGGACATGCCATAATTAATCCAAGACTATTAAATACAAGCGTACAGCTGTTATCACCTTCAGGTACATACGTAACCTCTGTTCTCTGATGGTCTTCTCGGATCCTAAAATCACCCCGAATCGACCCGAATCACTTCTTACCCGAACCGGATGTGAAGACATTAATTAAAACAACACCCGCGACAGACGCGATGAAATCGGACTCAAGCCTGAATCTGAGGCGCGCAGTCAGGCGGAATAAACCCGCTGCTCTGCCGCTGCGCCATTACTTCATGTTCGCGTTTAGAGGACGAAAATAAACGTGATGGTTTCATACAGATGAAACCGACATCCCAAATCATGGATTCACTTCCTTCCCTACATGCGTTTCTCAAACGCACTTCACATCAACGCTACATCTCTTAAATATCAATCACTCAGTGATCACTGAAACCTCATTACATCCTTTAACTTTGAACGTAACGCTGTTTACCTCACCATAACATTTATTATTAAAAAAATTAAGAAATAATAATAATAATAATAGAAATAATAATAAAGAAAAATCAGCTGTGTTTTGTCTACCACAACCAGACATTGGTTGGCGGGGTTAATGCAAAACGCCTTTGCCAGCAAGGTGGGCTGTTTATTGTAAAGGGCACTCGATCATTAAAGGGATCGGGTCTGATCGGGTCCATTTGGAAAAAGCACATATAAAATTACCCGAGACCAGAGGCAACTAATGGCGAACCCCACTCCTGTCCGAGGCACTCGTCAAAGTTTCGGACCTGCTCGGGTCAGACCTCGGGTTTTCGGATCCGTGGACACATGAAGATCTCTATCTAATGGAGGGAATGAGACATTGTGTCAATGTAGTGACATTAGAGATTCACTCTTCTCATCTTTATGTAAAATGCCAGTCCCTGCCCCAGATATCAAATACAAATAGAAATAATGTAGAATTTAAAAGTTCTACATTTAATGTGCATGATACAGCATGCAAGTGCATCAGTCAGTGTCATACCTTTGCTAAAGCTGTATCCATTTTTGAATAAAAATGAACAAAAAAGATTAGGAAGTACATTAGTGTTCAAAATAATCTCTTTAATTTACCCTAATTCACCAAGGTAAAATTTTTAATAATGATTTATAATTTGAGTTGTTCGGTCCAATTTGCCAGGAAATGTGTTTTGACTTATGGCTACATCATGTCTGTAAACAGAAAAAGATCTGGCTACTAAATTGTGTGTGGCTGAACTGCTACAACACATTTGAACCATTTGAATAAATGGACGTGCATTACAAATACCAGTCATTGTGTGTGAAGTCTCATACCTGTCTCATACTGAAACAGTGTGTACTTTTGAGACTATGTGATCTTTAGTCAATTAACATGACAGATGACAGGTATCATATTAAGCAAGATAAGGCAGTTTACATATATCCAGTTTACATGAAGATGTAGATTAAAAGAAGATAACATGTTATAGAACACGAGTATAGTATACATCACAAATCTGCAATAATGCCATAAAATATCAGAACATTTCATAATGAAAAGAGAATGGGAGAAAAAGTAGTGAAGTAGTAAGAGTAGTAGAGTCTTTAGGACTGTTAGATCATTACTTTAAAAGCAATATTAATAATTTACAAAACCCTAAGCCAATTTAAATGTCAGCAGACTCCCAGTAAACAACCAAAACTTCAGTGATGTGGAGAAAAGGCCTTGGAAGAAACCAGGCTCAACCTGGAGGGCCAGTTCCCCTCTGGTTGCAATGTAAAGTTGCAATTCTTTTTCTTTTTGAATTCTTTTCAATTTCTTGGATAAAAACAAAGCTGATAACACTGATTTTAATTTTAAATTGATTTTTAAACTTTTATTTACTTTCACTCACACCAACAAAATTGAATTAGTCAGATTAATATAATCTAAACAATACCAGTGCAGTTCCATTTATGCCAACATAATTTTCAAACCTATTTAAGAGAACACTGTGATTAATAGTGTCAAAGGCTGCACTAGTTCAAGTTGCACTAGAAGAGAGGCAGCCGACAAAAGCAGATCATTTGTCACTCTGATGAGAGCAGTCTCTGTACTATGTGGTTTAAATGCTAACTGGAAATTCTTGCAGATTTACATTTATTCATTTAGCAGACGGTTTAATCCAAAGCGACTTACAAAGACAAGAGCATTAAACATTTTCCCTTAAGAACCAACAAGCTAAGTCTACAAAGCTACATTTACAAGCGTAAATTTTAGGTATTGTATTCTGCTGCTAGAAACAAGATGAACAGAACAAGTTTTTTATGTATGTCAGAGCATAAGGGATTAGTCAGGTGTCTGTGAAATAGGTGTTTTGAGTTGCAGATACTGTTACTTTCCAGGAAAGTAATGTCCTCATGTCCGTGAGGACACCATCTTTTTAAGTATTTTTTAAATAAAAGGTAAATTTGAGAAGGGTCTTTAAATATGTTGTGGTTGTTTAAGAAGAGGTCTAATAACGGCTGACTGGTGAGGTTTTGGGACATCAGTGATGAATTAATGATACTATGTAGAGGATCAGTAATTCCAGGAAGCATCTCTTTCAGCAACCTTGGAGTATACATGTTGTTGATTTAGATGATTTATTTTAACAGTTCATCCTTATATAGTATAGTAGAGAATGACGGAATTTTATTATGATGCGTCATCTGATGTGATTGTGTTGCAGGCATTTGCATGTTTATGATGTTTTCTCTAACACTATCTATTTTGTTATTAAATAAAATAAAATCACTGCTATAATATTGACAAGCGTCAGAAGCAGTTGACACTTTATTTTTGGTTAATTAAGTATCAAATAAGTATCTAGGGTTGTTTATTTTCTTCTAAAAGATTTGAAAAGTTTAACATTGATTAAATTGGCATTAAATTGTTTACAGGGTCTTTTGTATTTATCAGTTCGGGGGACAGACACAGTCTCTTGTAAATTATGTGTCATCTGTGATGTGTGGCGGCTAGCAGATGATTGGTTAAGCCAGTCTGTCTGCTTCCTGACCTGGGACCTAGTTAGTCAAGTAATAGTTGTATTAGTAGCAAGACAGCCAGCATGTTTTAATTTGCTTTGATGTTGGGCGCTCTGGCTCCTGGTCATTATTTACTTATCGTGGATGGTGCCTTTATTTTCACGTTCCATAGAATCTCTGATAACTAGGGCACTTTCAACAGGTGTCTCAGCGGTTGCGTCACTGAGTGGGGAGAACCTGTTTGAAACTGTAATCAGAACGGGAGAGTAGTGTTTTGTCCTGCGACAGGATCTCAAGTCAAGTCAAGTCAAGTCAAGTTGAGCTTTATTGTCATTCCGCTATATGTGGGGACATACAGTGGAACGAAATGTCGTGCCTCACAGGACCACGGTGCTACATAAATACAGACATACAACAGTGACGTGAAACAGTATAAATCTAAACACAAATACTAACAGAATTAGATTATAAATATACTATATATAAAGTTGCCTATACATAAACTATTAAATATAAACTATACAAATGTTCCAGATAAATATTACACGAGGAAAAAGAAAGTCAAGCACTGTTCCTGGCTGGAGAACAGTACAAGATGATCTGTAGTGCATGGGCTTGTAAACATACATGAGTCTTTTGTGGGATTATGTACCCCCAATGTAAAGTGACTAGTGCACATAGAGAAGAGTGTGCTACTGCAGGTGGTCTGTGCGGCCTACTCACCTGTGTGTAGCACACTCAGAATTGCACAAGGGAGAAATAAAAAATATATATATATATATATATATATATATATATATATATATATATATATATATATTTAAGAGGTATGAGGTTTTTTTTCAGAGGGGGGCCGTGCTTGAGTTCAGGGCTCTCACAGCCTGGGGGAAAAAGCTGTTGAGCAGTCTGGCAGTGCGGGCTCTGATGCTCCGGTACCGTTTTCCTGACGGCAGGAGCTGGAAGAGACTGTGTGAGGGATGGGTGGGGTCCTTTACGATGCTGGTGGCTTTGTTGGAGCATCGTGAAAGGAAAATGTCCAGGATGGAGGGGAGAGGGTCACCGATGATCTTTGCAGCTGTGTTCACTGTCCGCTGGAGGGTCTTGCGGTCTGCGGCGCTGCAGTTCCCATACCAGACAGTGATGCAGCTGGTCAGCACACTCTCAATGGTTCCCCTGTAGAACATGGTGAGGATTGGTGGAGGGAGACTTGCTCTTTTCAGCCGGCGGAGAAAGTGTAGGCCCTTTTGTTCCTTTTTGGAGAGTGACGTGGTGTTGGTGGTCCAGGTGAGATCCTCTGTAATTTGCACCCCCAGGAATTTAGTGCTGCTGACTCTCTCCACAGTCGAGCTGTCGATGGTCAGTGGGGGGTGGTCAGTGGAGTTTCTCCTGAGGTCCATCACAACCTCCTTTGTCTTCTCCACATTGAGGGACAGGTTGTTCGCGCCACACCATGCCGCTAGCTGTGCCACTTCCTCTCTGTAGTGCGTTTCATCGTTGTTGCTGATGAGACCTACCACCGTTGTGTCATCAGCGAACTTGATGTGGTTGGAGCTGAACTTGGCAGTGCAGTCGTGGGTCAGCAGTGTGAAGAGCAGTGGGCTGAGCACACAGCCTTGAGGGGCACCTGTGCTCAGTGTGGTAGTGCTCGAGGTGTTGTGGCCGACACGGACTGACTGGGGTCTTTCAGTTAAAAAGTCCAGAATCCAGTTACAGAGAGAGTTGTTAAGGCCCAGCAGGTGTAATTTATTAATGAGCTGTTGTGGGATTATTGTGTTGAATGCTGAGCTGAAGTCAATGAACAGCATTCTAACATAAGTGTTCTTTTGGTCTAAGTGGGTAAGAGCCAGGTGGAGGGTGGAGGAAATTGGATCATCCGTAGAGCGGTTTGGACGGTATGCAAACTGGAGCGGGTCGAGTGTGTTGGGGAGGCTGGTTTTTATGTGATTCATGACTAATCTCTCAAAGCACTTCATCATGATTGGAGTCAGTGCTATGGGACGATAGTCATTCAGACAGGACACAGGTGATATCTTAGGTACCGGTATGATGGTTGTGGACTTGTGGGGACGACTGCCTGGCTCAGCGAGATGTTGAAGATATCTGTTAGGACATCTGTCAGCTGTGCAGCACAGTCTCTCAGTACACGGCCAGGTATGTTGTCAGGACCCATAGCCTTGCGTGGGTTAATCCTAGACAGGGTCTTCCTCACTACGGCTGGAGACAGACAGAGCGCCTGGTCGGTGGGAGGTGTGGGCAGTTTTTGTGCAGGTGTGTCATTCTGCATTTCAAACCGTGAATAAAACTGGTTAAGTGCATCTGGAAGGGATGTGTCGTCATCACAGACCTGTGGCAGGGGCTTGTAGTCAGTGATAGTCTGAATGCCACAGGCTGCACACTCACAGGCTCTGTGAGTCTCTGCTGTCTGTGAAGTGGTTATAGATTTTTTGTGCATATGACCGTTTTGCATTCTTGATGCCACAGGACAGGCTGGCTCTTGCTGTTTTTAGGGCTGCTTTATCTCCTGATCTGAATGCCTCATCTCTGGTCTTTAGCAGCCCACGAACCTTTGCCGTCATCCACGGCTTCTGGTTGGCACGTGTGGTGATGGTCTTTGTTACTGTCACATCATCAATGCACTTCTTGATATATGCACTCACTGTTTCAGTGTACTCATGCAGGTCGGTGCTGTTGTTGTAGGTGGCTGCCTCTTTAAACATGCTCCAGTCTGTAGTCTGAAAGCAGTCCTGCAGTGCTGAGGTAGCATCATCCGGCCAGACTGTGATGAGTTTTTGAACCGGTTTGGTGATTTTCAACAGTGGATTGTATGCTGGGATTAGCATAACAGAGATGTGATCGGAGTACCCGAGGTGGGGGCGGGGTTCAGCCCTGTACGAGTCTTTCTGTGTTGTGTAAACAAAGTCCAGTGTGTTATTTCCCCTTGTAGCAAAGTTCACATGTTGGTATAACTTTGGCAAGACTGTCTTTAAGTTTGCGTGGTTAAAATCTCCGGCTATGATGAAAAAGCCGTCGGGGTTGTTTGTTTGTTGATCGCTGATGCGCGTCCTTAGCGTTTGCACACGGGGGGGGATGTAAACCGCGACAATAACAATGGCCGTGAACTCCCGCGGCAGACAGAACGGTCTGCACTTCACAAACATCACCTCCACCAGCGACGAGCAGTGTGTAGTCACTACCGCAGCATTATTACATCTGTGGACCCCGCGCCCCGGAGTCTTACCAGACAGTAATGAATCCCTGTCCGCTCGGTAGCAGGTTAGTCCGTGCAGCTGAATGGCGGAGTCCGGGATGTTGTCGTTTAGCCATGTTTCAGTGAAAACAAACACACAACAATCCCTTGACTCATGCTGTGTAGACCGACTGAGTTGAATTGAGTCCAGTTTATTTACCAACGAGCGAACGTTTGCGAGCGTTAATGATGGGATCGCTGGTCTGGTGGGGTTAGCCCTTAGCCTAGCTCGGACACCCCCGCGCTTGCCACGTCTCTGTCCCCTCTCACAGCGCCGGCGCCGGCGGCTTGTGCGGGTAGCATCAGTGGACGGGGCCGCGGTCTCAGGGTTCGGCTTCAGCAGCAGGCAGAGGCCTCGTAGCTTCTCGGTGGTCGCCGGCGAAAGCTGATGTTTGTACGCAACAGGGACTAAACAATGTATGACCTAGTCGCATCCAAAGCTCTATCACTCCTACTATCCTCGAGTAAAGTTTGGATGTGTGTCTCTAATTCTGAAATCTCCATCAGCCTAACTATTTCACTGCATTTATCACATGTGAAACCCTCAGTGCTGATTAAACTACACTAAACATGTGGCAAACAGTTCATGTAACAAAAACACATAACAGAACAGTGCACCTGCATCATGACTGTTGCTACACCTCTGACTGCACCTGCATCATGACTGTTGCTGCACCTCTGACTGCACCTGCATCATGACTGTTGCTACAGCTGACTGCACCTGCATCATGACTGTTGCTGCACCTCTGACTGCACCTGCATCATGACTGTTGCTGCACCTCTGACTGCACCTGCATCATGACTGTTGCTACAGCTGACTGCACCTGCATCATGACTTCACCTGCATCATGACTGTTACTGCACTTCTGACTTCACCTGCATCATAACTGTTGCTGCACCTCCGACTGCACCTGCATCATGACTGTTGCTGCACCTCTGACTGCACCTGCATCATGACTAGTACTGCACTTCTGACTTCACCTGCATCATAACTGTTGCTGCACCTCCGACTGCACCTGCATCATGACTGTTGCTGCACCTCCGACTGCACCTGCATCATGACTGCACCTGCATCATGACTGTTACTGCACTTCTGACTTCACCTGCATCATGACTGTTGCTGTACCTCTGACTGCACCTGCATCATGACTGTTGCTGCACCTCTGACTGCACCTGCATCATAACTGTTGCTACACCTGACTGCACCTGCATCATGACTGTTGCTGCACCTCTGACTGCACCTGCATCATAACTGTTGCTACACCTGACTGCACCTGCATCATGACTGTTGCTGTACCTCTGACTGCACCTGCATCATGACTGTTGCTACAGCTGACTGCACCTGCATCATGACTGTTACTGCACCTCTGACTGCACCTGCATCATGACTGTTGCTGCACCTCTGACTGCACCTGCATCATAACTGTTGCTACACCTGACTGCACCTGCATCATGACTGTTACTGCACCTCTGACTTCATCTGCATCATAACTGTTGCTACACCTGACTGCACCTGCATCATAACTGTTGCTACACCTGACTGCACCTGCATCATGATTGTTACTGCACCTCTGACTTCACCTGCATCATGACTGTTGCTACACCTGACTTCACTTGCATCATGACTGTTGCTGCACCTCCGACTGCACCTGCATCATGACTGTTGCTGCACCTCCGACTGCACCTGCATCATGACTGTTGCTGCACTTCTGACTGCACCTGCATCATGACTGTTGCTGCACCTCTGACTGCACCTGCATCATGACTGTTGCTACACCTGACTGCACCTGCATCATGACTGTTGCTGCACCTCTGACTGCACCTGCAATGTTCATTACAGCATTTATATGAGGCATTTCATAACAAGCCTGTGCTGAAAGGGCCCTTGTATCCTTATCGGGATGCCAGAAGTCAACAGTATCATCCTACCCACTGAACAGATCCAACCCGTCTATTAGATGATCACCAAGAGTTTGTCATCATAGCAAAAGGCCACACTAATGTACACACTACTGTTCCTGTAGCTCTATGACTAGAACATTGTGCTAGCAGCACAAAGGTTGTGAGTTCATACTCACAGAAAATGTATCTGAATGCACTGAATAAATAATACACTGAATCTGAATAAAAGCATCTTTCAAAAGCCTGAATATAAATACAGCCAATGTTTGAACACACGTTCTTGAAATTAGTTTTGTATACATTGAAGTTGTTTGAGAGAATGAACAGGGTTGATCAGACAATGACCAGAATGTGCAGACGTAATACAGGCAAAGTGGCTGAAACTTCTAAAATTTAGGTCACTACTTCAAATTTGTGAACAAAAATGAATGCAAGCATATGTAACAGTTATAACTGAGGTGGAGGAACACTTGAAAAATTGAAATGGGAGGGAAACAGCAGTTAATATAAGCATATACACCAGCAGTGTGATTGGTTGGATTAATAAACATGCTTCTCCTACATCTTCTTTAAGAACCCTGTTTGTATCTTTTCCTATGACTTACTGTAAAATTGTGAAGAACAACAAGTTTTGACCTGTAGGATGTACATGCACTCAACCAGTGAACATTAAGACAGCTGCTCCAGTCCAAACAACTCAACCATCAGACAAATTCACACAATTTTAATTCTTACATCCAAAAACAAGATCAAAATTTTTCACTCTATATACAGATATTACATACAATTTTTATACACATTACATAATTTTTTCCACAAGAAAAATATACATAAAAATGTAAACTTTTGTATACAAAAAAATACCTTAGACAAATTAAAGACCAATAACAAAAGGTAACTAGATTATCTTCTCAGCTTTAAAAACAGTTCTACAGTACATTCAGTGAGTACAGGTATCAGTCAGCCATCTAACCTCAGAGTGCAAGGGACCAGGGGCAAGGGGGCAGGGTTTCTCTGTGCACAACACACAGTAGTAACACAGTACAACACTGTTAACGTAAACAGTTTGCCACAGCTGATATTGGCAGGGAGAGTAACCAAAGATTCACATGTATTAGGCCTTTGCACGAGTGATTATAATTTAGACCCATAGTACACAGCACAGATGAAAGTGCCACCAAAACTGCAGGACATTCAGGGTCATGACCAAGAAAATTAAAATCTCTACAGAACTCAGATCCTCATTTTTGAACAAAAAAAAAAACAAATACCAACAGCTCAAGTCTGCCTGTGATCATTCTGGAACATTCATGAAACACTAGCACAGACCATTTTTGTGTAAAGCTGTGTAAAGTTTTTTAAACACCATTTTTAGATAGACTCTTTTACATTTTAAGCTAAGTGCAACATAAATTGTTTAAAATAAATTCAATGTTTCACGAAGATTAGAAATTCAGTGTAATCAGTGTGGCTTCATATCAGAATGCTTGTTACACACACACAGTGACATTTAACCATCGATGCACACAAATATGTTGTGCTCTTGTTTCATGAACGATTTCTGGGCAAAAACTGGGGAGCTGAGTCTAGTGAAAGGTTGAGTTTCAACCACCTAATAGCTATCAAAAATACTGCTGCACATGATCACGTCTCTGTCTTCCAAGCAAATGACACAACAATAATCAATAAAAATTATTTGAATTTTGATAGTCATTAAAACTACCAAACATCACCACAAAATGTTTCAGTTCCATTATGTTGTAATTGATTAGACTTCTTATCTTAAATAGTTTCTCGCCACTCAATTCGACCAATAAATCCCAATCTAGAGGTTTCTACTCTAAATATATTTAATTTATATGAGATAATAATTCAGTGTCTAAAATCTACCTTGATTTTACAGTCATATTTAAAAAAATAATTGAAATCCAGAGGAAACATTGGTCCCAAGTGGCGAAAGCCTGGCTGACGTGATTAAAAATGGCTGAGTTTAATCCTGACACATCAGTAGAAATCTGGAGAAGAACTATCAGGTTGCACAAACTGTTCTCAGAGGAAATTGCACCGAAGGTACAAATAAACTTAAGTACATCTATTCAGCCCATATATTTGGCATAAATATTACATCAGAGTGTCATGTTTTTTCTTTTCTGAACGAGTTCCATATCAGTGTTTTTACAAGAATAGCGAGATCTAGGTGACGCTTCCTGTTAACCCAACAGCTAAGCTACAAACAAAAGATTTTGTGAGATCCGGGTATTCCCTGGGTCACTGTCTGAGAGCAGAGGCTGCTGAGAGTGAGCTTCACCTGAAGAAGACTGGGGAAGGAGGCTCTACTGATGAGATTATTGCTTAAATTCACCTTTTGATGTGGGCAGCTCAGGCTTGGTCCACTGTGTGTGTACGAGAACCCATGAATAAACCGTACTGTTCAATGCCAGAGAAATGTCTCCTGATCACAAGCCTACAGCTTGTAACAAGGTTATGAATGGCTAATGAATAGGTTCATTTAGGGCAACTGTCCACTGTAATGCCACCATAAGTCTGTTCATTCAATTTATACTTGATATTCCACAGTACAGAAGGGCACACGTAACACATAAACATAGCAATGAAAATAAAATACACTTTAAAAACAAGTCATGATATTAAAAGAAAACAATTACTATTAAAGAAAACTAAACAATTTGGAAAAGCTGATATCTGTACGTGCAACAAGACTTCACAGAGAACCTTCAGTATCATGGGAAGCACACAGGGCAATAGTACAGTAAAGTGGCTCTTACACTATGGACAATAATGATAACGTTAAAGATCACGTTTAAAAAAAAAAAACGGTCCACACCACAACTACAACGATAAGGAACAACACTGTTGGGATCACTGAGCAATTTTTTTTTCCATCTAATCCTTTTGAATTGAAAGTTTGTTGGTGTGGTTGTTATGCAGCTATCATTATAGTTATTGTTCTTGATGTGAACAGGCGTTTGGATAAAATAATGAGTGCATTTTCAAGTGCAGCTGACTGTGCTTCTTTTACTTTTTGTGCTTTAACATGCTGAAGAGCTAATGTAAGACCTGCCCCTCTTTGACCAAATCTGATCAAGTGTTTGTAAGGTGACAGGAAGTGCCTTTAAGATGCATGTTAATACCAGAAATACACAGAACCTCAGAGTCCTGCACTGCACTGCACCTTTCTCAGCACAGAGACTCCACAAACTGCAAGGAAAGGGAATCATCATTATGGAGTGAGAGAAAATTCTCTCTTTTCCACTGACACTGTCTGCATCTGTCCTCTGCACAGGAAATGAGAACCAGTGACTTTAAAGACTAAAGACGGGATAATGTCCTCATCTTATTCAATGGTGCTGTCTACTTTTTAAGCACAATATGACTTGGCACACCTTTAGTTGATGGTTTTTAAACCATTTTCAAATATTCTATATGTGAATGAATTACTACAAATTTTATTATACATTTAAATAACTTTGAACTAAATTACTTAGAATGTCAAGATTCCTTAAAATTAGGAACTTCTACAGAACATGCTCTCTGTCTACACTTGATGCAAGCAGCAATCATAGCAAAAGCAAAATGCTCCCATTAAAATCAATTAAGCTGTGTACAATGACATTTAGTTTTTGTTGCTAAAGTCACTGCATACATGAGACTTGCAGCTGTCAGTTAACCCCGCAGCATGTACGCTTCCAGTGCAAACTAACACCACATCACAGGTCTTGGTCAGGTATAAATAGGGTAAAGCATTCTGATGTGCTATGTTTGGTTGTGGGCAGGTTATGTAGTGACTCCAGCACCATGTGAGTGGAAAAGGAGAATGTGAGGGCAGAACACAAGAACAAACTAATGAACACTGTTGAAAGACCAAACACAGGAGCTGGTTGACCAGGTCCAGTAGGAATCAAATCTGTTGCTGTGGACTATGACACCAGACTCAGGTCTGCTTGTAAGTGATCAAAAGAGTATTTCACATTACTCACTTTCATGTTGTACCATTTTCCTATGACATCTGTGAAACAAACAATCAATGTTTTGGAGAATGTTCACGTTGCTTTTTCCCCATATACTAAAAGTGACTGGCGACTGCAAATCTTCTCACAGCTCTTGCAGTATTTGATACATTTGACACACACACACACACACACACACACACACACACACACACACACACACACACACAATGAACATATATTTATATTCATATATATGTGTGTGTATATATTCATTCATTTAAAACAGTAGCATGCCCATTCTCCTAAACATTTTGTTTCCCACCAAAGTCATACAGGTTGTCTTTTTTTTCCAGGCTGGGTGAATTTTTCCTGTAAAGATATGAGGTCAAGTGGCCTATCGCTCTCTCTATCCATACTCAGTTGCTCAAAGGGAAAAGGGAGGTGGCCGCTGTGGCACTAGTGATAGTAAAGCCTGTAGGTGGTGCTGTGGAGCTATGGCTGGGCTGCAGGTCTTTGGGGATCCCACTGTGGGAAGCCAGCTGGTGACCAAAGGCTGCACTAAACTGCGGGAGCTGTAATTTAGGTTGGGTGGGGGTGAGCAGGTCACGCGAAGAGGACGAGGATGATGGTAAGGTGATGCCTGGCTGGGACAGGGCAGAGAGTGCGGCAGTCGGCTGCAAGATTTTGGAGTGGGAGGTGGAGGGTGGGGTGGTAAGAGAAGTGGAAAGGAGGTGAGTTTCAGCAGTGAGGAGGTCCCCAAACTGTGCTGGGTCTGTGAGTGAGAGGGGAAAGTGATTCCAAGAGGTGCGTGGAGGCCCCGGGGCACCACTCAGAGGCACCTCCAGCTGGAGAGGTTGGCTGGTTTGGTAAGAGGCACCGTGTGGGGGAGAGATGTGGTCTCTGTAGGGGGATGGCATGTGCTCCCTGCTGTAATGACTGCCTGGTGAGGAGGAGTCTGGCTTGGGAGCCTGAGAAAGCGTTTGTTCTGTTTTTCCACTGGGATTTGTAGGGGGCTTTGTGGTGCTGCTCTGAATTGGTTGGGGAGAGGTGGGGAAATTATGTTCTGTTGGGGCATGGAGAAGGTTTCCCTCCAGCTCTAGACTGGGAAAGGTCTCAGAAGCCATGCGGCTATTAAGAAGGTCTCCAATGCCGGATGCTGTGACTCCTGATCCCGAGAACACAGTCATGGTGCGGTGGTCAACCCCGTCTGTAGGGGTCAGCTCACCGATCGAGGACAAACACACCAGAGAGTCAGGATATGATCCCATCGCCTGCAGTGCTCGGACCAGCTCCTCAGCCTCCTCTGTTGTGGGCAACAACTCTCCATTCTTACCTGGAAACCCAAAGACAGTTTAGATGAAATGCAAAATAGCCAAACAAACTAGATGTGTTCATGTTCTAAAGAAAAGATCACAATGCCAACATGTTCTGAGTGGTTGCAGGGTGTTCCTATGAGGCTGCGCTGGGATGTTGCTTGTACAAACCAAAGAGCAAATAGTTGTGCAACACTTTGGCTCTAGATATGTCTCAGGTCTCTTCTTTAAGGCGATTTTTTCCAGAAACATTTTTTGTTATGCTGGTTGTAAATCTCATCACATTCTTAAAGCAATCACTAAGAGGTCTACATAAATTTAGATCTTCTGTGGAAGGCGCAAGACCATATTAAGTTTGTCCAATAATTTGTTAATTCAGTGATAGGGTGTCCTACTTGCAAATGATGTATGTGTTCATGTGTTGGAGGAAGCATGGCTTTAGAGAGCGCTATGAAGGGAGGGTGGAGTCTTATGCTTTCAAAGATAGCTTGCTACTGCTAGCCTCTGCAAAACTGTCTACCCTACCTTATATGTCTGTAGAATATTTTCACCATTCACAAAGCAGAAACTCAAATCAAACTCTAAAACTTAAAGTAGCAGCACACCTCTCCCCAACACGGTAGGGATTGAGGCATTATGTGTATATCACAGAGTAGGACTTTGGTGTCTAAATTTAATTCTTCAGCAAAATTTTCAACCACTAGTATAAAGTGGTTGAATGTTGGTGATGATTGGCTAAGAAAGCAGCATACGATCACGTGACCACACATACCCTCAAAAAGGTCGAAATCCTGAAGGTCATCGGGCAGTCGAGGCAGCACATCAGAGAAATCCTCCTGATTCAGCTCAAGGTCATTGGGAATGTCAGACATTTCATTTGTGATGTCGTCAGGAAGCTCGTCTGCACTGATCTCAGGTGTAGATGGACTTCTGTGTGACCAGCAGACAGAAAACAAATGCAGGGGGAGAAGAAAGCAATGACTTTAGTTGGGTAAAGTCAGAAACACTTTGCACAAGTGTGCAAATACTTGTACAAGTAACTTGTTAAATGACCATTTTCAAACTGTTGCTTCTCCTTGACACAGAAAACTGAGCACAGAAGACAACACTGTAGTTCCCTTTGTGGCAACACTGAAAATGCAGGGCATTCCTCTGGTAAGTTATGAATTATGGTTTGACCTAGGCCTGCATGATTAATCATTTTTAAACCGAAATCGTGATTTAAAAGGATGTAATTTTCAAATCACAAGAACTGCGATTATTTCGATAGGAGGATTATCAAGTATGGTAACAAGCATCCATGCAGTTCTTGACAGTTTGCTTTCTGTGCATTTTATGTTTGATGCAGAGTTTAATCCGTAGGGGGCATTTAAACACTGCACGTGCTGATTAAATGAGCAAAGAATGCCATTTGGAAAAGATGAGCACGAGCAGCAGTTCAACTTTGCAACAAAGTGTGTCAAAAAGAAGAGCCAAAAAGTAAAAAAGTTTAAGATTTTATTTAGATTTGTTAATTTAACTATCCAACACACAGTAGTTACTTTATTTATGACAGATGTTAATCATGACAACTTGGCACACTGTTTAAGTGGTTTTAAATATACAGTGTTAAAATAGTTTGTGATTATGCTTGGTCTTTCTTTGATGCTGTTAAAACCACTACGACAAACCTATAGCTAAAATCGCATTTTAAATTGCAAATCGCAATTTTAACAGAAAAATTGCAATTCGATTTGTTCTCCAAATTGGCAGCCCTTTTCTGACACATTTTTTGCACATAACGTGAAATTACCTTGTATCTTATTTACACTTCTTATTTGCATTCAAGAACTCCAGACACATTTGTGGAGAAACTCAGTCTGTGATGCATTTGTAAATTAGGCGTTAGCATGGTGAGCACCTGACATGGGCATGGTGGGTGGGCAGTATTAGAGAGCAGGGCATTGGCAGGTTGCCTTGTGGCACAGCGGGGGGGATGGGCTTCTGGGGTCTGCGCGGGCCTCGTCTCCTCTTCTTGTGTTTCTTGGTCAGTGCAGGAGGTTTGGTCTTTTTACGTGGACGGTGCTGCTGCTGTTGCTGTTGAGCCCGTCTGTTACCGTCCCCACGCAGGAAATTATCCTGTGACACACACACATCACAACACGTCCACACGTGGGAATATGCCAAACACCCTTTAATACTTCATTAAGGTGAGCAGAATGGGCTCTTACCATCTTCTTGGCGTGTTCATCACACAGAGGTGTTTGGTGAGTGATATCAAACACAGGAACAGAGCACTGCTGTCCATCAGCAAACCGAGCTGTGCAGCTGGAGAACAGCTGCTGAGAACCATTCAGCAGAATATCTGCAGACACACTCTGTCAAGAACCAGACGCAAAACAACAAATTCCACATAATCAGAGAAGAAGAATTCAGCATCTCCAATTCACCCACATCATAATCAGAAATGGACACATTTTCAACTTATTCTTGCTTTAAATTCAATGAGTAATCAGTCAGTTCTAAAGACTGGTGTGAAAGATTGTGATTAAGCCTGAATTGCTTGTCCTCAAAGCAACTGCAGTGCCTCTTAATATTAGGCCAATAGCCTGTTTGTTGTACTTGTAAGGATACGCTGGAAACAGTGCCATGAGAATGGCAATGCTATGTTGCTGCAGCTTTGGCCCTTTGTGGTTCCTGAACATACTGTCCTTTCGTACTTGTGTGTTACTTCAGACCTGTAACTGAAGGAAACACATTTAATTACACAACCGCACCATCACACACAAGTGTACAAACTCTCTGAGAACACAGAGTGAACACATGCTGTGCTCTACACACCAGGCCAATGTCTGGGAGCTCTTGCTCAGTTTCTGAATGAGCTGTGCCGTGCAGTCGGGGTCTTTGCTTGCAGCATGGAGCAGAGCTTTCCTGAAGGCATATCGGTATCTGCTGTGTTGGGAGGCTGCTTTTTCCTGTCGACACAAGTGTTTGTATCTCTCCTGTAGGTATGTGCAGAGCTGTGTCAGTCGTGCTCGTCGGGACAGAGGTTTCTCATCTGCCAAACTGATGTAGACCAACACACAGAAGATGAATCACACATTTTGACTCTTCAAGTCTGAGGTTTTTTTAATCTAAGTAAATGTCATACCTGTAAGGACAATTTCCTTCCTGTGTTCTCCAGCCCTGAGGCAATAAGGATGCAATCTCCTCTGTATCTTCATCATCCGTACTGTCCTCAGACCAGTCCAGACCTATACACATATACAAATACACATATGATCAAATGTTTGTTCCATGGTCAGAATATGTAATACAATTTAATGATCATTAATTAATGATCATAACTAAACTACACCAATGATCACAACAGTCACCTACACTTTCCGCTACACTGACTTCCATTCATACACATGCAAATGCAGGAGATTGCATCGCAAACAAATGCAAAGATTCACAATTTAGAGCATTCCAAAGTTCAAGTTTAGTGAACTCTGATCTGCTAATTTGCATCATATGAAGATGTGTGACCAATAGAGACATCACAACATGACCTTTTCAGATTGAGGAAACGCTAATAATACCGGTACTGCACAATCCCATTTAGTTACAATTCATGTTTAAAATAAGAAAAACAACGATAACAGTGGAGGCACATTGGAGTCTATGATGTGCATGATAAAAAACGACACCATGGCACGATATCAAATCCAGTTGCCACTATTTACACGGGCCTCCATAGAATTTTCACATGCTGAAAGTTTAGTGTGACCACGGCTTTAGACATACATATAATTGCTGAGATTAAGTGAACTTTTTCTTAACACAATATTGACTCAAATATTTAAATGTGTGCATATTCACTAATAAGGTAGATTTTGGAACACTACATTTTTATGTTACCAGATAAGTGAATCAGCAAAGACAATGCACTTTCATGCTTTAGTGAACTACTCTGGTTAAATGGGGATGTGTACTAACCGAGGTGTGGGAACAGATCTCCATGTTTTCGCTGTCTCTGAGCATAAAGCTGCACAAGGTGCTGTAGTCTGAGCAGGCAGACAGGAGGCACTGTGAAGGCAGTAGGCCGCATGGCCACAGATTGAAGCTGTGGGCAGACCTGGGCAGCAGGTGGGTGGGAAGCAGCAGCAGGGACAGGACTCTGGATCAGCGGCTTGTTCTGAGAGCATGCTGATGGAAGCAGGCCAGAAGGTCCAGTCTGAGGTGGAGCTGACTTGCATAGTAGAGTCTGCGCTGCGCCATGTTGGCCATAGGGGTGGCAATCTGTGTGCTGGAGGGGCTGGACAAGCCCCGATGTGGGTTGAGGTGGAGTTAAAGTTGAAGGTGGCTGGGGCAGGTGTGGGGAGGTTGGAAACGTGTAGGGTTTAGAGACTGCACAAAAATGCTCGGGCACTGATGGGCAGAGCTCCGGGTCCTTGGCGACCACCCTCAAGCCAATCACTGGCCTGCTGGAAGGTTTCCTTTTGCTGGAGCTCTTCTGTGCCACACTGTCTTCTCTGTCTGTGTCCTCCTCATAGAAGGCAAAGGGGTCGAGGAGGTCAGAGTCCGAGAGTGGCAGGGGGGTGAGGCAGGAGCAGGGTGGAGAAGGAGGGAGGCTGTCCAGTCCTTTGGAGTCTCTGAGAGCCAGAGAAGGAACAGTGATGTTCAGAGCCAGAGACTCCACATGAGTTCGGCCACAAACCTCCTCCAGAGCGTCCTGCTTCTTTTTACGTTCCTTCTTAGGGATGAAGCCCAGCACCTGCAGGTGACTGTTACAGTATCTGCCAAAGCAGAAGAACATAGAATAAAGTAACCAAACAAGAAGAGATCAGAACCACAAGGAACTGAATGATTCTAGGTGCAACTGCGTCAATCACAGTACTGTCATTTGATAAACAATTCTTACTGTATTTTCTGCTTTTAGTGAGCTGTTGTCTAATGCTAAGGTATTTTAAGATCTCAACAGAACAGCAATTATAAATCCAACAATAACTGTGTGTATAAAATAATGTACCATGCTTGCAAAAAAACACCTGTCAGAGTAAAAGGTCCAGCATCCTTTCCACTGCGGAGCAGAAAAATACATCACGACACTGACACTTAAAAATCATCATGCAAACAAAATCACTGCCAAGTCTCAGGCACAGCTGCCAAAAAATAACCAGCACCTCTTGACAAAGAACAAGAAGGCTAGAATTTTGTGAATATTGTGCTTTTGTTATGTTATTGTGAGGTTCTGTCCACTTTTATGACGTTTCAGAATCAATAACAATACTTTTTAGTCTAGACTGCTGACTACAGTTTAATTCCAACCTGTGAACCCCGCGCCCTTTCTAATCATAGTGAAGGGCTTACCTCCGCTCCTCTGCTTTGGGGATGGGATTGGTGCATCGCTGACTGTTGTACTTGGCCACATATTCGCACTGTTTAAATGGAGCAGTTTTGTCCTCCAGAACATGACGGATGCAGAAGGCGTACCCATTCAATCGGCGCTGTTTGCAGAGTTTTGGGCTGTAGGAGCACAGTGGCTTCTTATCCACCTCAGAGAAATGGATGTGTTTTCCTTCAAACATCACGTGACCCTGGTCCCTGAGAACATCAGCTGAGCAGAGAGAGAACATCAGCAGGGGTGTGTCACAACATTACATCACATACATGACAGATCTGACACACTGATTCACTCGACTGAACATTGAAATCTTTTGATCATTTTTCTCTTGATAATATACTTCATTAAGCTGATTACCTTGTACATAATATTACAGATTCAACACTGGAAATGAAGACTGCTCATCAAAACACTGACAACACATCCCAGCACATCTCCTGCTGTTATGGGTTAATGTTTGAACTCCAGTGAACCACAGCTGGTTAATGTGGTCATTGGTTAACTAGAAGATGTCAACACACAGACTGAGCACAGTGGCTCAACAAACACTGATGGTAATTCAACACAAGTAAAGTTGTGATGAACAGCGTGATTAATATTGTTAATATTGACACCATCATAAAGCACGCTGTCTAACCCACTAACAACTAAATTCTGCCTTACACTGACATGAAGCAACAGCATTACCACAGTACTCTCCTACAGTAACATTCAATCTGATATTACACACATTCTGAACGGCATTACATGTGCAGGGTTTTATTAATTCAACAAGCACAATACGGCGCAAAACACGCTGCTCCGTGCTGACAGCACATTTATGTAATATTCAGTGTGAAACAGGTCTTTGGTTTAATCTGAGGGACAGAGTTAAAATGACAATATTTTAATGTCACATAAACGTTAGCTGCGATGCTAAAAACAAACACAGGAAACAAACATCTGCTGCTCACATTTCAGGCCTGAAACCACACAAAAATGTAAATATTACATATAGCTCAAGATGGCAAATGCCTTGTGATTTGATGTATTAAAGACGTGAGGTCTGTGTAATGTAATCGGACTAAATGTAGCTATAAACAATGGTGGACGAGGCCCAGTAAACCGGCCTTAGATCCATTATAAAATAACGTGCAATTATTGCACAGTTATTTGATTAAGAAATGCTGAAGAAAACATAATGCGCCTTTATAACGTGCATTCTGGGCCAGTAAATGTAAACAGTGGCCCACAGTGAGTGCAAAGCCCCGGTGTTGAAATGACGCGGTGAGCGGCTCATAGCGCTCTGAACACGGGCGCGGCTGCAGTCGAGCCCGCGGCCTCCGCTTACCTGCAGCAGATTCAGCCTCTACGGGCTTTTAGTCCTGTAGAAACGCCCCAGATTATCAACTGCACAAAACATTCATCGGATTGTCTTATGATGCGTGATGTTATTCCCCGCTGAGGTCGTGAACAGTTAAAGCGACGGTCAATGTGGTTTTAATGTTGTTATTTTCTGCTCTCATTTAGCAGATCTGCGGGAGTTTAGAGTTCAGAGATCGGCAGACCAACAGCACCACTACCGGCACTGAGGGGATATGACCACCGCTCCAACACTACAGCACTACAACAGGACTGCTACTTATTTATTGTAAGAAATTTGTTTTGAATAAGAGAACTGCTGCAGCATCAACACACAACACATAACATACAACATTAACAGCCATCCTAATCCTATAGTCCTACATCATTAAAACAATACAATTTAAAGAAGTACTAGAGAATACAACCACACATAACAACCCTAGTTGCCTGTTGTAATCTGTGTAGTCTGCTGTAATTGCTCATTAATTAATTTCACAGGCAATAGGACAAATGAGTATTTGTATCGATTATGCCTGCATAATAAATCTGTATATCATATGCGAACAGTCCAGTAAAATATCATTGGCCTGCTGGATCATGCAAAGCCCAAAAATGCCACTCACGATCAACTACAACAGCTCCACTACCACAATGATTTACAACATTCATATGCACTCACGATCAACTACAACAGCTCCACTACCACAATGATTTACAACATTCATATGCACTCACGATCAACTACAACAGCTCCACTACCACAATGATTTACAACATTGTAAATCATCCACTACCACAATGATTTACAACATTCATATACACTCACGATCAACTACAACAGCTCCACTACCACAATGATTTACAACATTCATATACACTCACGATCAACTACAACAGCTCCACTACCACAATGATTTACAACATTCATATGCACTCGCGATCAACTACAACAGCTCCACTACCACAATGATTTACAACATTCATATACACCCGCGATCAACTACAACAGCTCCACTACCACAATGATTTACAGCATTCATATGCACTCACGATCAACTACAACAGCTCCACTACCACAATGATTTACAACATTCATATGCACTCATGATCAACTACAACAGCTCCACTCACAATGATTTACAACATTATATGCATAGATAATAAACAGCTCCACTACCACAAATTTACAACATTAATGAATAAAAATACGATAACTACAAAGCTCCATACAAATGATTTAAATTCATATAATACGATCAACTACAACAGCTCTACAAATGATTTACAACATTCATATACACTCACGATCAACTACAACAGCTCCACTACCACAATGATTTACAACATTCATATACACTCACGATCAACTACAACAGCTCCACTACCACAATGATTTACAGCATTCATATACACTCACGATCAACTACAACAGCTCCACTACCACAATGATTTACAGCATTCATATACACTCACGATCAACTACAACAGCTCCACTACCACAATGATTTACAACATTCATATGCTCAGCTCACGATCAACTACAACAGCTCCACTACCACAATGATTTACAACATTCATATTTTAATCAATAAACAGCTCCACTACCAAAGATAATATAAAATAACAATGATTTACAACATTCATATGCACTCACGATCAACTAAAATACATTATAAAGCCCATACACAATGATTTACAACATTCATATGCACTCACGATCAACTACAACAGCTCCACTACCACAATGATTTACAACATTCATATGCACTCACGATCAACTACAACAGCTCCACTACCACAATGATTTACAACATTCATATGCACTCACGATCAACTACAACAGCTCCACTACCACAATGATTTACAACATTCATATGCACTATCAACTACAACAGCTCCATAAACCCACACCACAATGATTTACAACATTCATATGCACTCACGATCAACTACAACAGCTCCACACCACAATGATTTACAACATCATCACACCAAAGATTTACAACATTCATATGCACTCACGATCAACTACAACAGCTCCACTACCACAATGATTTACAATACTCACGATCAACTACAACAGCTCCACTACATATTACAATATTTAATTATATACACTCACGATCAACTACAACAGCTCCACTACCACAATGATTTACAACATTCATATGCACTCACGATCAACTACAACAGCTCCACTACCACAATGATTTACAACATTCATATGCTATACCACAATATTTACAACATTCATATACACTCACGATCAACTACAACAGCTCCACTACCACAATGATTTACAGCATTCATATGCACTCACGATCAACTACAACAGCTCCACTACCACAATGATTTACAACATTCATATACACTCACGATCAACTACAACAGCTCCACTACCACAATGATTTACAGCATTCATATACACTCACGATCAATACAAACAGCTCCACACAAAGATTTACAGTACTATAAAAGATTTACAGATTCATATACACTCACGATCAACTACAACAGCTCCACTACCACAATGATTTACAGCATTCATATGCACTCACGATCAACTACAACAGCTCCACTATGAAATACAACATTCAAAAGCTCCAATAGCATTATGCCATTCACTTTAACTTTTCCCAGATTTAGTGTTTGATATTATTTTACATATCTTCACTTGCCCACATAACATACTAATAATGAAATGCTTAATTTAGCTGTGCATATTATGACAGGTTTAAGAGATTGTTTTGGAGATACATATATAATATTACAGTATATACCTGTCATGTCAGGAGTTCATCCAGTAATAACTGATACACACTCTAGGGGACAACAGAGAGATATAAGTGTGTATCTTTCTGTGGAATTTAAGAAAATAAACTTCTTTAAAACAAACTTTTCATGCTCAAATTTTAATTTAATTTTTCAACTTCCTGTCTCAAAAAGTACATAAGAAGAAATCTTTTTTGTTTGGGATTTCCATTTTAAAATGATAGCTTTCTTAGAAATGGCATAGACCTACAATTTTTGTAAAATGTATAACTAAATAAAAACTATATAATAACCAATAAAATTGTTTATGATTATAATATAATAATAGTTTTATATATGTTTTTAATTTATTCAATAGTTTTTATGTTTAAAAGTGTATCTATAGATAGTGTTCTAGTAGCACAAATAAATTATGAGAGCATGATAAGTGTTTGTTATTGAAGGCAGTTTTAATGGGACTGAAGGTTAAAAATGAACCCCTGTGGCATCTAGTTAAAGAACTACATCCACAAAAAGTGTAAATCTTTAACCCTTTAATTCTTTAAAGCCTTTAAGTCTGGTTTAATTCTGTTATTTTTCTGTTGTCTGTTGGCACATTTCTCTGCCATTGGAGATGTAGAATCCCCACAATGCCCAGCAGTACAATTCCAGCATTAGTTTGCATGTTATCTTTTTGTAGTGAATTATATAATCTGATGAATATACAGCTAGAAAATGTTCCAACACTGCTCATTATTCCCCTAACCTTTCAAAAACAACAAATGTGTTTGAGGGTGCACAAATGGTGTGTGTGTGAGGGGGGGAGCAAAACCTGACAAATCTGAGCAGAACTAGTAAATAAAGTTTTTTAATTGTAAAAATGCAGAAAGATTTCTGTTAGGGTTAGATTAAACTGTTTATAAATAGCTGTGTATAAAAAAACAGAAGTCTATGGCATGTCCCCATTTAGATAGATAAGTAAACGTGTGTGTGTGTGTGTGTGTGTGTGTGTGTGTGTGTGTCTGTCACAGAGCCTACTGAATGATGAAACAGTCCCTGGACAGCTTTTCTCTGCTCTCAATGCAGCTTTGAGTTTGTCCCCAGCACAGTAAATGCATTCTCATGGCCCTCAGTCCTGGATTACAGCCCAGAGCTGCGGCTGGACTCGCCACCCTGAGTTCAACTAGTCCCTTTAGAAATTAAATGCTTTAAAAGCTACAGAATTATACAGAATTTAATTATACAGAATCAGAGTATATAATATATATGTATATATGTCCTTCTCGTTCTTCTCATCAGAAGACATTGACTGATTCCCTCTGAATCCCTAAATTTTACAACTCACTTTATTTGCATAATTGTGATGTATTTCTGAATAAATGAAATGGAATATTTAACAGGAAACAAAAAGCAGGGTGACATGAATTTTATCTATTTGGTTAAATTTCCAGCTGAACAGTAATTTCAGAGACAGTGAATCGTGCAGGATGAGCATAGCTACAGAGCACAGTTACAGTTCACACATAAAGATTGTCCTTATCCTTATTGTAGTCTAAGGATGAACTCACACTAGGCACTCAGAACTCTGAACCATGCTCTGGTCCACTTGAAGAGGTGGGCTGGAGCATGATTCAATTGGTTCACTTTTAGTGTAATCGCTAACTGTGCCATAGCATGAAACAGCTACTCCTCATTATGACAACAAACACCTTTAATTACTACTTGGTTGGTACATTTTTCAATTAAATTCAAGGTTTATTAATTTTAGGTAATTTTAGGACAATCACGCTCGGACTCAGTACTAGTCAACTGTGCCTAGTGAGAGTACATCCTTAAACCATATGACCAAAACATCTTATTTAGAAGTGAATGAAGACAGATGTAATGATGTGTAATTAATAACAGCATTCACACTGCTGGTGAATTGTACCTTCAAGACAAGCAGGTAGAGGAAATGCAACAACTTCCAATTTTAAGTTTCTTGACAAAAGTGTTCATGTATTCATGTGTTTTAATGTGTCATTCTTTTTAAATGTCTTACTATGACTATTGTAATGTATTATAACTGTGGATATAACTATTTATGAGATATTATAAGACATTAAGATTGCATTATATAGCCATTAAAATACCTTCTTTATAAATGGCCTCTGGGTCTGTCAAAATGAACATGTTAGATGACTTCTTCAGCACAATCAAAGACTCTACAGACAGTTAAAATGCTTCTCAACACTTTCCACACACCACAGTCATCTCTGTGCTTTCACTTCAGAAAGACCACAGGGACGTTCCCAAAGCAAATATCAGCAGAACATTCAAAATCACAGTCACTATTATGACTCCAGAAACTCATGTAGGAGACACCATGACTGGTGGGTTGAGAACTTCTTCGTGAGCTGAGTGACTCCCAAACCGAAACATGACTGGTTTATTAAAGCAATATTCTGGGTTAAATAGTTAAACTCTACAGACTGCATGTGGCATGTTGTTTAAGACGTGGTGTCATTGTTGTTGCTTTTATTCAAATTTAGCGAACCATTTAGTTACTCAGTTTAGAATGTTGTTTTTACCAGTTAATTTTTTTCTGACACTATTGTATAGGTTCAGGGTGAGGTTCAGGTTTTGAGGGTATCATTTGTAGTGTAAAAATTGCTAGAGTATTAAATATTAAAACGCTTATAGTGGACAGTTGAAAGTGAAGAAGATTTTTATACACACAAACATTAGTGTAGCATCATTTTGTAAAAATGCTGAGTCACTGTGGGTTTTGGGCCATATCGAGGAAAATAGTTTCTAACAGTGTTAAAGGCAGTTTTTTTTCCAAAACTTGTTTGTTATGCTGCTTGAAAGTCTTTTCACATCCTGATAGTAATCACTAAGTAAAGTGAAATGAAATGCTGGGACCAAATGAAGCGATAGGATATCCTACTTGCCTGTCAAATTATGTATGCATTGTGTGTTAAGGCTTTGGAGAGTGCTCTGAAGGGAGGGCAGGATCTTATGCTTTCAAAGCTAGCTTGCTATTGCTAGCCTATCCTAAATTGCCTTCTCCACCTTTAAATGGATTTTGATCTCACTTTGTCTTGGTGGAGATTGACTTTTCAGAAATTCTAGATAATGCTCAAAATAGTATATGTTTCCTGTATCCAGCACATCATTGACACATTCTGATTAACCAAACCTTCATCTCAAAGGTGCCAAATAAACACATGGTTTCCTGGGTTTGGAGGTGAAAGCGTTAAGGTTCAGAGGTCTGTGGTCCTACAGAGCAGATGTTAATAACATTCCCAAACAGTATGTTGTCTTCACATATGTAGCTCATTTCTCGTTGCAATTTGCTCTCCCTCTGGTGCCTAGATCCACTGAATGATGAATGTGTACCTCAGATGATTATTGCTTGAAGCTGGCAGAAGATCAAGCCATTCACGCTGGCTGTAGTGATTGAACTGAATGACACGTGTCTTTATGGTGCTGAGGTGGAGAAGTGTTCTTCTTCTCTGCTGCTGTAAAGCTCCAAACCCTGACAAACATCATGGACTGATCATAAAACCACAGGAATGTCGAAATGAGCTGCCACTGGAATGTCTGGAATGTTTTCAGTGTGAAAACACACACATCTGTTTTGTTGGCAAGATCATTCATCATGTTGTATTCCATCATATTTTATTCAACAGTTAGTTTCAGTCTTCTAAACACCTCTGACTCAATGCTGCTTTATTTCTATTCTACTCTATTCTAAGCAGTAAGGTACAAGTGGTCATTATTATATTCACAATATGTTTCCAGTCACTTCTCTGGTAGAAACCCTCTCATGTCCTGTGTCCAACAGAATCTCCTGAGTATGACTCAGACTTGAGAAATTCACTCTTACAGAGTCAATGTCTGTGCCAAAATTCTTTAGGCAAGGTTTCAAACATAAAAAGGTAGACAGACTGATAAGTAGATACTAAAGGACAGGTGCAGAAAAAATACAGCTTTACGTACACATACTATAGTTACGAAAGGCAGTGGAAAACATTACAAAACAAACATCAAAGACACGGAAAGTTCTAGAGGACGCTCGTAAGCGCATGAAGCATGTTTAAGGGTAATTTGTGTAATGAAAGTGGAGTGATTCTAAAATAAGATGCCTTCAACCACAGTTTCTGAAAGAGACCTGTGTTTGTCATTGTAAAGAGTGCATGTTCAGATAGGAAGCCAATAGAGAATAACTGAAATAATAAATATTTCAATTTTGGATAATGAAAAATGCAATGCAACTTCAACTTGAATTATTATTTTTTTAAGAATACAAGGCAATGCGTATCAAGGGAGAAACATGTTTGTGCCTACAGATTGTTTTAATTATGGCATTTACCAACACAGGTTATCTGCTGAAGCTAATCAGCCTCTTAATAATCTCTGAGTTGATTTACATGTTCCGGTTCTTTATGAAGTTCATGATAATATAATAATAAATGTTGGAAAAAATCAGGTTTGGCTGCTGGGTCAGTTCTCCTGTGTCTGTAGCATAAACACGGTGTCCATGCTAGTTATGTAAGTCACATGTTAACTTGGAAAGATACTGTATAGATACTGTACATTTGATAGATCTTTGTACTGACACTGAAGAACATTAATTTTACATTACAAACTGTATAACTGATTACATGTCTATAGGGTCCTCACTAATCAATTACATTTACTAACATTAAATATACATATCTGTAGACACCCAGTGAGCCAGTCAGTGTGACTGTGGCAAGAAACCAGACATGGCCAGAATCTCCTCTGACTGTACAGCGTAAACCAGTTCATTGGTTTGGTTTCTATAAACCATGCTGAGAGCTATACAGCTGTAGACTTGTGACACTATACAAACAGTCTGAGAACAGGACTTTAACAGTATATCTGTCATGGGAAGGGGACGCTAAAGGGATGTGAAGAAATTTTCCGTAAACAGCAGTAAATTTACATGCCCACTGACAGGGTACAATAACTTCTGTATTGTGAATAGAAACCCAGCTCATCTGAGAGGAACGTAAACACTGCATTAATGGGACTGTGGTCCTGCCTCTGCCATCCCAGACTTTCCATCAACAAACACCTGAACCAGGTTACTGTCAACCAAACAGCAGACTTTCTGCAAATGGCAAATGGCATAACATTCTGTGTGGGCTTGTGACCAGACACCGTTTTGTTTTTGATACAGACACCAGATAAAATGCCTTCAAGTACTAAGAATATTATAGGGGAGACCAGGGCTACTTGTCATATGGGGGAGTTGTCATAAGGGCTATTACAGACTTACAGTGACTATAAAGTTTAGCACTAATTTATGACGGCTTCAAATACCTGTTTTATGCCTTATGTCTTTTTTGTGACTTGTTTCCTTACAAACTAAAATTTGGTATCGACAATATTTGCCATATCTATTAAATCAAATGTTGGGGAAAATAAAAGCACACCATAATAAATTAAGGCAAGAGTAAACCATATAATGATGTTAAAGGATTTTTTATGAATGTAAGGTTGGGGTAAATGTAATGGTAAATGGTATGAAATGGTAAATCTCAATGACATTACAGCAAGTTTTGCTGTCATTTTTTAAAAATTTTTGTAATAATTTATTTGTGAAGTCCGAAAACATTGGTTTGATATTTTGTGTATTGTGTAGGTTTTCCGTTTTTGCTATGATTCAAATTTTAAATATGAACATGTCAGGGAAGGTGACTTTTAAACTTAGGAGAGTCCTTCAAAAGTAGTCAAGTGTCAAGAAAACAGCATGTTACCATTGTGACAACTTCATATGACACGTCTCATTCCTGTCTCAAAAGTTTGTCTTCAGCAGAAAATGAAACAGATTTTTTATAGCTACGACTTTCCTAAATGAATGACGAGAAGTTAATTCTCTTGGTCTCAGCTGTCAGGATAACCCTGAGAAGAAGACCTGGCCTCCTCAATACTTAATTATATTCAACAGTGGCTGTGATAGCTTCTGTCCCTCAGTAGTTATATCAGCTGGTGTAGCTATCATAGTATGTGTCTAAATATGCAAAGTATTGTTGTGACGGTTTATCTATATTTTGTGTTTTTTCAAAGGACAAACTTTGTTTAAATCTCTTCTAACAATCTCTGACATCTCACCATAGGAACTCACGCAGGTAATCCAGTAATTCCAAACACCGATGTGATCAACAGCACATTTAAAAGCCCTCATGCTGAAATCATTTCCATTGCATTGCATTAACCATTGGGGTCAGTGGGGTCACCCGCAAGCTCTTCAAACCCAAAAAATGAAACAGCAGCAAAAGTAAAAAGTGATTGCTTCTGATATAATACACCTCTTTTGTTTGTATGTCTTTACCTGTGTACATTGTTCATTTTGTACTGATGTCTTATGCTACTTACACTGTTTATTGTTTATTCTGCAATGCTGCTAAACGATCATCAGTTGTTTTTTAAAGAAGCCTTATAACAATATTTCAGTATATGCATTAAATGGGATTATTTTTGTAAAATTGATTGTGCTATAAAGAAGTTGTTCAAGTGAAAGAAAAATCTATTCAACTGATTATATAACTGGCCAATATAAATAAGTGTGTAAAAAGTGTGCAAAATCATTTACCTGTTTCTACATAAAGAAACAGTAAACAGTTACTAGACAGTGAGCAGATAATTCAATAGGATAAAACAAACTTCAAGACTTCTGCAGACTTTGAGAAACATAACATAAATATTTAAATACTTGAGAGAAAGTAACAAAAGTGTAAAACCACAAAGGTTTACATAAAGATTTAATTACTGAACACAACAATCAAATGGAGTCAAAGTGAACTCCATCTGAGACTGCCCAACATTCCTAGCCCATAAATTTTGCTGGAAAATATTTGTAGGAAAAACGCTGCATGAATTTCGATTAAAGCAAAGGCAGGCCTTTCTTTGCCAGCAGCTCTTTGGAAATTTAGACCTCATTTTCTTGCCAGATAGGTCACCTACAAGATTCAAGTAAATCCAATTAGAAAGTGTTTTGGGGGGTTCTGCCGGGCTAATCGTTTTTTCCACACAGCAGAGATGAACATAAACAGTTATTTTAGAAGGGTAAATAAAGAACTGTTTGTTTCAATAAGTACAGCGTTTTCTTTACTCTTTACTCAGCTATTTAAAGGGTAATATTTTATGCATTTGAGGTCTGAGATGTGGGATTGGTGAAGAGAAAGCAGTTTGCAAACAGTTTGCAGTTTAGCTTGGCATTTTGGCAGAATGTATTAATTTTTAATTTTGGTGAAATGTTGCAACAATGTGTTAAAACTATGTTTTCATAACATTATTTTAACATTTTTAATGTGAATGTGAAATGCGAGGGTTGTGATGTTTTCAACAAATTGGAAACTGTGACATTACAACAAATTTCTCTCGAGCCCATTGGATGAAGCTGAAAGTGTATCTTACACAGATGTAAGTCTAGACATTGTGTGTCATACTAAAAATTGGTCCTCAAACGGACCTGTGATTTGTAAGTGCCTCTCCTGTAACATGCTGTAACACAGTTTTGTTTGAGTAACAAAAGCACCTGCAGCAAGGTAGAGTAGGCCGGTGAGATGTAATGTTTGTATGCAGCGTGTTTTTCTTGGTTTTGTTTGTAGTTTTTCCCACAGCTGTGATTATTATTATTTTCATTCTATTTCTAGCCTCATTCTTTGGCTTTGCGTTCTGGTTATTGGTTTTGTCTTCTAAGATTTTGGCTATAGCATCAATTGTGCAACAGCATCGCTTTTAAATTAAATTTAGCCTGACAGGAATAAGCTGCATATCCAGTGAATTAATGTTGTGGTTAATTTACAGTAAAAAGCAATTTCACAGAATCAAAAGTGAGAGTCGAAGTATACTTTGATTTGCATTGAAACCTTGTGCTCTGTGTTCCTCTAGTGTGGTGTGACTTTGAGGGTCTGAATACACTCTACAAAATCACTCAGCGAACTGTTAGTTCTGCTAAATTTAATGCATTGCTGCAAATTAAAAATTCTAGTTGATTAATTTAATCTTTAAAGTATCAAACTTTATTTTGATAAGCTGTGCTGACACAGGATTTTAACATCTGTGTTCATTTGTTCCAAATATTAAAATAACATGTTATTTTTTTTTTTTCTCAAGATGAAAGGACGTAATGTTTTGTTAGGAATTGTGTTCTGTTGTATTGTGATTTTTGAGCAAATATAATTTGTGTAGATAAACTACAGAAATGTTGTGTGTGTGGTTGGAATAAAACAGTATCATTCTAAGATATTGCTGTGAATCATTTATTGCTACAATTTTATTTATTCAACTTATATGCAAAAAAGAAATGTAAAATATACTTTCGTTTAAAAGAAAGTTCTTTCAAGCATAGCTAAAATATCATATCAATTTTTATCTCATTGTTTTTGATCTAATTTTTATTTTCACAAATACTCTAATAAACACTATTTCTATATAAAAGGTTACAAGAGAAACTATAAACCCTAATTAACATTTTAATTGTAATACATATAAAGCATAAAATTTACTGTAAAGTACTGTATAAGGATTAGCACATTTCAAACACCTGTGTTTCCCATTCAGAAATCTTATTTCAGTCCAACTGGAGAACTAAAACTCTTAGCCAATAAAATCAGTTTTGCTTGAGTTCAGGAATGACAGTTGAGTCTATTAGACTTTAGAGTTTTCATTGGGTTCTTCAGGAGAGAAGCTAGGAAGTGCTGAATCCAGCTCAGTGGCAGACACAGACTGACTCAGTTCTCTCAGTGAGTTCTTGGTGAAGTTCAAACACGACTTCCTCACAAGTTTACGAACCTTCTTGGTCAGCAGTACATAGAGGATGG
>JAZGTH010000007.1:13667500-13842500 GCA_036877525.1 Chromobotia macracanthus | reverse complement strand
AAAGAAAAAAGTCAGCTCTGTCTAACCTGTTGGGTTTTTCTGCTCAAGGTGCTCTAGTTCGCTCACGTTTTCAAAATGTTGTTAAAATGGATGCACCCTCACACTTCTGGGCAAAGAAGACTCATTTGCGATCAAGTACTGGGCAGCTGCTACAGGAGCCTGTGGAGATTCGTAAATGTGCAGTGGCTTTTTATGAAAAACTTCCAGAAGGAGTTACAAGGGAGACCTGAGGTGGCGCAACCTTTTTATGAGGACTTACCGAAGGTTTCAGTGGAAGCTAATGCACAGCTGGATGTGCAGCTTTCTGCTGCTGGAGAGTCTGGAGAGGGGTAAAGCTCCAGGCATTGATGGCCTTTCGGAAGATTTTTATAAAGTTTTTTGGCCTATAATTGGCTCGGATCTGCTGCTTGTGCTAAGAAACAGTTTAAGCAAAGGGCAATTGCCACTGAGCTGCAGGAGAGCAGTTATTACTCTTCTCCCTAAAAAAGGAGATTTACTTGATATCAAGAATTGGCGTCCAGTGGCTTTGCTATGTACTGACTACAAACTGCTGTCAAAGGTCTTGGCCATGAGGCTAAAAAAAGTGATGGAACAAATAATTCATGTTGATCAAACATACTGTATACCCCACAGGTTAATATCTGACAATATTATTTTAATTGGTGATGTTTTGGACCTCTCCAGTTCATTGGGATGTAATATTGGTCTGATTTCAATAGATCAAGAAAAGGCTTTTGACAGAGTTGAACATCAGTATTTGTGGCAAACGCTAGATGCTTTTGTTTTCAGCTCTGGTCTTATAGCCATGATTCAGGTCTTGTACAGAGATATTGAGAGTTTACTGAAGATCAATGGTGGTTTAAGTTCTCCTTTTAAAATTCAGAGGGGAATCAGACAAGGTTGCTCACTATCTGGAATGCTGTACTCTTTGGCCATAGAACCTCTTTTACATACTCTGAGACGGTGTATTTCAGGAGTAAATTTTCATGGTTGTGAATCAGTTTTTAAATTGTCTGCTTATGCTGATGATGTTATTGTAATGGTTAAAAATCAAGACGATATTAATGCTCTTGTTGATGGTCTTAATGATTTTAGTGTTTTGTCTTCAGCAAAAGTTAACTGGGGAAAAAGTGAAGCTATTACTTTTAGTGATGAGTTAAGCAGGAAGCTTGTTCTACCTGGTGGTCTATTTTGGAAAAAAGGGTGGTTTTAAATATCTTGGGGTTTATCTTGGTAATAATTCTTTTATGTGCAAAAATTGGGATAATGTTTTAGAAAAAGTTGAAGGACGTCTTAAAAGGTGGAAATGGATTCTGCCACATATGTCATATAGAGGACGCACACTAGTTATTAATAACTTGGTGTCATCCATGTTGTGGCATCGTCTAATATGCATGGACCCCCTGGCACAGCTGCTATCTAGGATACAGGTGGTGTTGGTGGATTTTTTCTGGGACCGTCTTCATTGGGACCCTCAGAGTATACTGTTTCTGGCAAAAGAGGAAGGAGGACAAGGGTTTCTTGCTGGACCCGCAAACCTGGTTTGGAGACCTCTAGCTCGAACTATCTTTAACCAAGGTGGGGTTTTGGGTCTTGCTGAGTCTTTGTTCCTAACAGATCTGTGTGCTCATAATTTGGGCAACCTCCCAACATTTTACTCTGGATTGTTTACTGTGTGGGGGATGTTTCATAAACGAAGATTAACCAGCAGTGTTTCCTTGTCGTGGCTGTTGAAAGAGCTGGTAGTGCATTGGACCCAGTTCAACGTCCAACAATTAGCTGGATCTTTTGTGCTGCAGCAGTTCCAATTGGCAGGGGTTGTCACACTGGAGCATGTAGTTGATCTGTGTGGACCTGATCTAACTAAGGCTTCAGGTCTGGCTTCACATGTAGGAATTGGATCCATCAGGCTTGTAAATCTTCTGCTGAACGCTTGGAAATGTGAACTCACACAGTCTGAACTTTCTTTGTTAAATGATTATTGTACTGGACATTGTTTGCCAAATGTTGATGATTCCTTTCCTATATTGTTTCTTTCTCCAGATTTTAAAGATTGCACTGGTCAGTTTTTAGATTTTAGTGAGACCTTCACAGACAAGTTAGATGTTATGGGGGGGAAAACTATGTACAGGCTGTTCGTGAAAATTTTAAATAAGAATAAATTAAATGGTCGGACTGACACTCCATGGAGAGTTCATTTAGGGCTTGACAAAGAGGTCAAGCCTATATGGAGAGCACTTTACAAGCCACCATTGACAAAAAGGGTTGGGGATTTACAGTGGAGAGTTTTACATGGTATTGTTAATACTTTTATTTCTGTTATTAATCCTAATGTAAGTGATGGTTGTCCTTTTTGTCTGGAGAGAGAAACAGTTTTTCACTGTTTTCTGGGCTGCAGAAGACTTGTTTTTCTTTTAAATCTTTTAAAACGAATGTTCACGATGTTTGGAGAAATGTTTTCTGAGAAGATGTTTATTCTTGGTTTTAGATACAGTCAGGAGTGGAGAGTGAAATGTCAGTTGTTTAATTCTGTTTTAGGTCAGTCAAAAATGGCTATCTATCTACCTCAGTCGAAGGAATAAAATAGAAGGGTCCCTAGATTTTGATGTTAACACTATCTTTATTAGAATGATAAAAGCCAGGTTAAAAATTGATTTTGATTTCTATACTACCACAAATAATGTGGAGGAGTTTACAAGTATCTGGTGCTTCAAGGATGTCCTGTGCTCTGTTGTTGAGAATGTTTTGTTTATTGGAAGTATTTTGAGTTGAACTTTCTTTCGTTTTGTTTTTTTGTTTTTTGAAATTATGTATTGTCCTGTTTTGATTAAATAAAGATGTTTTGAATTTCAAAATTTCTCTCTCTATCACTGTCTCTCTCTCTCTCTCTCATTGTCTCTCTCACTGTCTCTCTCTCTCGCTCAGCAGAAGAATGTAACAACACTTTTTGGCACTTTGGGATTGCCGAGTTTGAATCATTTGTGTTAAATAATGTTCCTGATTTGTATAAACTAGTTAACTTATTATCCATGTTTAATGTTGTAAAAACCTTCCTCTTTCTTTTTTGTTCATTCTGTCCCTAGAGTCTGAAATACCAGAATTTAAAAAGCGAATTATGTAATACATTCCAGTAGCTTAATGATGTTTTCCTTAATAATTATGTGTCCTCCTTTCTGACTGTAACAGTGTTACATTCCAGGATATCCTGTTGGAGGTTATGAAGCTTCAGCAGAAACTCTGGGGAGGAACTCTGTGCAGCAGTCCACAGCCCTGAACTATGACCCTTAATAACCTCTTCCTCTCCTCTACACAGACCTGCTGGCCTGTTTGTTTCCACCAAACTGGCTAGAGCAGAGGAGAGCACATAGCAACCAGACCACATCTGACCACATTCTACAGAAGGGCCATAGAGATCTTCCTGAGCAGCTGCATCACTGTCTGCTTCACTGGAATTGCTCCATGTCGGGAGCTCAAAGACCCTGCAGAGGATAGGGAGGACAGCTGAGAAGATCCTTGGAGTCTCTCTTTCCATTCTCGTGGACATCTACAACACATACTGCATTCACACTCTTCACCATTCTGCTGTCTGGAGGAAGGTACCAGAGCATTTGGGCCCTCACAGCCAGACTTGTAACAGTTTCTTCGCCCAAGCCATCAGACTCCTGAATTCCAATGATTGGCAGAGGACACTTGCGCATGCTCACGGGTGGCCACTGCCTTCACGTGCTGCAGCTTCAGGACCATCAAGTAGGGAATGCCAAATGGGTTATAATTTGCACAAACGCTTTGCGTCCCCAAAAAGCCTTTATTTGTGGCATTTTAGACGAAACAACGCCATCAAATACGACGTTCTGTAGTACAAACGCCTCAAATAATGGTGTTTTAGGCAGGACACTGCCAATTAATATCGGCGTCTTTCTGTCCAATCCTAAACGGCGTTTCTTTCGCCTTCTGGTCATCCATGAAATGCGTGGATTTGCGGCGTCTAAGTCTGACCAAGATGCAGTAAAAACAGCTGTTTTACAAAGACCTCTTGCACTCTGTTCATTTGTTTAGTTAGTCTGTTAGTCTGAAGTAGTGAGTTAAGGTACAGTGGAACAGATATAGTGTTTGCCCTGTAAGAAAGCATCACAGCCTTTAATTTGATGCGAGCTACGATCGGCAGCCAATGCAAATTGATTAAAAGAGAAGTGATGTGCGCTCTCCGGCTCACTTAAGGCCAGTCATGCTGCAAGACCTGCCAAGAGAGCATTACAATAGTCCAGTCAGGATAGAAAAAGAGCCTGGATGACGAGTTGTGTGGGTGCTCCCAACCTGCCCGCCTTTATATCGGGCTTGCACGTCACCATTACTCCTTGTTGGCATCTATTCTCTCTCTCTCTCTCTCTCTCTCTCGCTCTCTCTCTGTCTCTCTCTCTCTCTCTGCTTTACACCGTTAACTCTCAGTACAGAAGTCAAATGAACTGAGTGTAAGAGGCGTGACCTCCAAACTCCATGAGATGAAAGATCACCGTACACAACATGGACAAATGAATACTCTTCACTCACACTGTTTTTCTGGGTAAAATAAAGATGAAAGTACAAACAATAATCGCAACAACGTTAAAGGACGGGAAGTCTTTTCTGTTGCAGTTTAGGATTGGACAGAAAGACGTCGACATTTTTGAGGCGCTTGTACTACAGAACGGCGTATTTGGCGGCGTCGTGTCGTCTAAGGCCTTGCGTTGCGTTGGGGACGCGTTGCGTCAGGTTGATGTTGAATTCTGGCCCATCTGGCGTTCCACAATCAAGGACGAGCACGAGCGGCGTGTGAGTGCCCGCGTCCACCGCGCGTTCATGTCGCGCTGCGGAGACCAGCTGTGAGTCATGCGTGTGATCGTGCTGTCACGTCTGCTCGCGTGCGTCCTCGCTTCCCGCCTCCAGCCGTCCGCGTCAGCCGGTACGTCGCTGTTCTTCCTCTTCACTGTGTGTGACTGTGCTGTGGGTTTGTAGAGGAGTGTGACTGTGCTGTGGGTTTGTAGAGGAGTGTGACTGTGCTGTGGGTTTGTAGAGGAGTGTGACTGTGCTGTGGGTTTGTAGAGGAGTGTGACTGTGCTGTGGGTTTGTAGAGGAGCGCACTGTGTCACATACACCGCACTGTGCTGCAATCTTCACTTCTGCATGCAAATATAGCTTTAATGTGTCTTTGGTATTTGATACTGTCTGACGTCCCAGAAAAGCTGCCCGTTAAAATGCATTTGCCTTTTTTTGCAAAAATATTTGAGCCTATAAAGACAAAAGCACAAATGATACTTGCGCTGTTGTTTCTCAAAGAAATTTAATTAGAGGGAGAGCAAATGGGTCATTTTGCTTAAAGCTTTTCTGTTACTCCTCAATGTGCACTCTAGCAATCTCATGCATCTCCTCTGGAGTTTTCAGAAGAGATCTTAGTGTCTCTCCTGCTAACAATGTCCTTGGCCCTGTGATGGGGGCCCCGCTGTGGTCCTCTGTGGTTCAGTCTACACATTAGGCCCAGGAAGGAGGCACATCAGTGTCAGTTTGGTTTGGTGAGATGTGTGTGTGTTTGTCAGTGTTGGAGAGTGAAGTCCCCAGGGAGACAGTGTCATTGCTGCAACAGCAGGATGATAGCGCAGCTCGACAGACATGCAATGCTAGTGGACTGCAGGAGTCTGAGCGCATGCTCACTTACCCCTCACGTCTCATCTACTACCTGAATGAAGCTTCTGAGAGCACGTTCCATGACCTGAATACCCACGCCAAGACTTCTGACCCACATGGACAGGTGAGAGCATACAGATCCAAACACACCAGTGCAGATGTGCAGCTTGTTATTATAAAGACAGCAGGAGAACATTATTGGGTGTGAGAGAGGGGGAAGAGAATGAGACAGTAACTCACACGTGAGCACAGCTTAATGTCTGCTTTTGCAACTTTGCAATGTCAGGCAGATTAATGTTAGAAACGAGCAGCTGTTTATTATGATTCCTGATTGTGTCAGTCTGACTGTATCTGTTTGGGTGTCACGTCATGCAGTATTGGAGGTTTTACAAAGAAGCTGCTATTGTATTATAAAGTATTAAAAACACTAATATTGGACTTGACAACAAACACAGCTTGTAAGATAAACAGTAATGTGCCACATTTCACATGTAAAGACTAAATTTTTATAGAAATCTTATGAAGGCACAGAAGCACAAAAGTACCATTAAAATCAAAGGGCCAGACAGAAGGTGGAACATGAAACACTACTTTTTTGGGACTGTTTTGGGAACAAACAAATACTGTACTAATAATATAAGTGGACCTCAGGAGCCATTGAACATGTAAGCAACAGAAATACATCTTAAATGTGGGTTGATCATGTTTGAATTAAAAACATAAATCTAAATCACAGTAACTCATAAAACTGAAGTTTCATGTTCAAGTTTCACATCCTGCATGTGGAGTCCCACAAGAATCATTTGCCTCTCCTCATTTAACTTCACCTTCACATCACCCTTGGTAACCCTGTTTCTCCCACTACAGGAGGTTCATCTGTCTCACACTTCATTTCAACTTCAGGCATTTGGAACGCGATTCATTTTGGACCTGACATTAAACAAGTGAGTATATCTTAGCAAGACAAGACTGTTATTTATGGATTTATGTTATTTATTTATTCATCATTTATTTTTTGATCCGTGACTGCTATGCTTTAGGCAGAAAATGCTGACGATCATTACACAAGTTACACAAGCAGAGAAATAATGTTAACTAATATTCAAAATGTTCTTTAGACATTGAGTTAAAGTTGTAGATCAGGTGTTTTCATAGTGTGTGCATGCCTCATCAGAGGGTGCCAGAGTTTGCCAGGCATGTATATGGGTTAAAATAGTTTCTGTGCAGCAGGGAAACAAAAGCCACGTTTGTTCACACAGCAGCAGAACACGATTGTCAGTCCTTTATTTTAGTTCTTAATATAGTTTGCAACTGGACTCAACTGCATTTTCAGTTATGCATAGCAGATCTTCTGACACCGAACAGATGCGCTATAGTGCAGTAGTACACCTGTTTCAGACAGATATAAAGCTGGAGATGATTCTCTGCTGCGCTGGTTGACTGCATCATTCAGAGAAACACATAAAGCGTGAATTTTTATCTGTCTGTAACCAACAACAAAGAACGATGTGGATAAACAAATCAGTTAAACTACATGCAAATATCAAAATAAGCTTCTTGTTTGTCGTCATATGGGGCTGACAGACTTAGACTTGGAAGTAAATGTGGTTGTCAGTCTAAAATCATTAAGGTAGAGATGTAGACATGTTCATTATTAGAAGAGATGTTTTCATCTTTGTTTCCCTGCCCTGTTACATATTTTCTGATTATTTTGACTGAGATGGACAGTAATTATTTTCTGTTTTTCTATACAGAACTAGCACTATCCTCCATTATTTTCATCATCATATTTTCCATCATAATTTTAAAAAGTGATACATGATAAAAGTGAGTAAACAGGAGGGGCCCACTGTCTTTGACTGACTTCACTGACTTTGTAAACCCCTGTTGTAGGTGATGCAGCCTTTCTAAGAGCTAACCTTCAGTTTACACAGTAATTAAATACTGGTTAACATTATTGTATTAAAGTTACAGCAATATTAGCAAATATAAGTACTTTACCAGTTTATGATAAATGATTATTGAAAACTGGGTTACACTTTTTTAGCTTGACAACATTTTAATATATAAAGTTCAACACACAATGTACACAGAGAATGATGTACAACCTCCCCCCCCCACACACTAGCTTCACCCCACCTCCACACCGCCATTATTGTTAAATATATCACCACATAAACCTTCAGATTCTGCTGAACCCACTTTTCTCCTGAGGTCATCTTTTTTGTGTTTGAGTTATTACAGGAAAGCGCCGTTCTGGCAGAAAATGCTTTGTTGAAGTGAGTTGTTAGCTAAGAATGAGACCTCTAACTGTATATCAGCTACAGTAGCGTATTGTGTGTGTTTTATGCCTTGTTGACTCTAAGGTGAGTCAGTCTCAGCTTCTAAACACACACACACAATCTGTAATATCTCTGCTTTTTTAGCACAGTGATTCTCAACTCAGTTTGCTTTGTGCTCCACTGAAAATGAAGTGGTGACCCATCACATTAGAAAATGTACAACAGTAAAAATTGTGCAGTTTGCTGAATGATTAGATTATCCTCTGCGTGTGACCAATGTGGGAATATTGGAATTGGGATATTCATGGTGTCATTCAGGGTGGACCGCATCAGTTTTTGTTTATTTATGAACACGTAATACCTCACTCTGACACAGACATGCAGAGTTTAGCGCCAACCATAATGAAGCACCTGAACCAGCTGGTGAAGGTCTTTGGGGTGCTACAACAATCCAGGCATGTGTGCTGGAGCAAACTGGAGCTACACTCCGCAGTTCTGTGGACCTCTAGGAGCATGCATTGGAGACCTCTGCTCTAATAAATTGTTCTATGCATTGTCGGCACTATTCTGCACTGCAGGGGTCCTGTGGAAGTGTGTGCTGGATAATGACAGTTAAATATGATGTGATTTATACTTCACTATAACCCCATTCACCTTTAATTACTGTTGCTGATCGGACAAGATTTCTAACTAATGCTTTTCTGGCTGTAGCCAAACGCAGTGATCAGACTAAGTAAATATTATTAGGAATCATAAAAATCTGTATTACTGTGTATTTAAATTCAGTGATTATATAAAGTTTTCACATATGCAGTGGAAGGCAAACATGGGGCAAACAATATATTGTGCAAATTAATCTATAACGTATTGAAGGATAATGTGTTCCCCAGACAAAATCAACATCTGATGTGTTACTTTGTAGCAATGTAACACTGGCGGCTGTATCCAAAATGTGATCCAAGTGGCCCATACAACCAAATGATCTATAACCAGGATGGCCCATGCTTCCTATCTATTGTAAGGCCTCCAGTAGAAAGGTATCTAAAAGTATCTCTCTTTTGTTCGAGGGCCATTTGTTTCCAGGTGTTAGGTCTGGTCACACAGACAGCACTGTGGGTTAAGATCTAGAAGACAGCTATGCTACATGACTCTCTTCAATAAACTCTTTTCCCCTGAACTTTGGTCCGGCTTATTTTCTTTATGTATTAGAAGTATTTTAAATCATTGGTTAGCCACCAAACAATGGCTTAGCCAGATACAAGTAAATTTAACAGTATAATGTTTTCTTGTTGTAAAAATAATGATCTAATACACAAGTCATGAGTGTGTATTAATATGAAACTTGGTTCCTGATGAGCTTTATCTATAATTATATAATAATGAATATACACCAAAACAGTAATATCAAGTTTAACTTCTTCAGGTTGGCAACCAACAAAGTAGTAGTTGCCATTTGTTGAGAAAAAAACATTCATTTGATCTTTCTTGCTTTTACTTCTTTGCTTTGAGCCTTATATTACTGACCGTATGCAGAAAAATGTGTTACACCCACGCAGAGCTTTCTTTCACAAACTGTGACATTTGACCTAAATTATAGATTCCAGGCCATTAAAATTGACTTCAGATATGTTCCCTTCAAAGCAAACCCTCTTCAGCCAAACATATGGTAAAACACAATGCCACTGTTTTGACTTGAGACAGAATGCACAGATAAGCATGAGTTTGTGCCAGTTTACATGCTGTGTGTTTGTCTTCCAGTGACCTGTTGTCATCAGATTATGTGGAGATACACTATGAAGATGAAAAGCCCGTCCTGTTGAAGGTATGAATGATGCTGTTTTTCATTTCAGCCATATAATGCTGCCTGTATTAGTGATATAAATAGCGCACACAAGCTCTAAATAACATTTAACAGGATTTTAGATTCAACAGGTACTTTAATGTATATATAATAACATTTGAAATATGGAATAATATACCATAATAACCACCTGTAGGTGTGGAACAGGCTTGTTCTTAGCAAATGGTGACTTATGATTCAGAGAAAATGTGTAAATGTATAAAAACTATGCTCATTTTAAAATATGTATATTACGAGCTTGTTTGAATAGCTCCAGTCATTTATTTCTAGCTAGTTGTGAATGGCAGTGAAAGACACTATTAATGAGACAAGGGAAAGCGGTGTGCTGTTGTGAGAGATAAAGGGTTAATGAGTTTATCTGGTGTGGCCACACAATGAAGCAACTTTAATCAACACCGGAGGAATTGGACCCTAAAATGACCCCACATTAGCATTTTCACTTGTCAAAAGTAAAACAACCATTCTCCACAGATAACACTCTCAAAGAAACTGTAAAACTGAGGCAAAATCTTTAGCTTTCAACAGACTTAATTAAATCACTTTCAGTTTCCACCTCTGATGAAATAATGACAAATGCAGGGGAAAATGTGAAACATTAAATTTTCTGTGCATTGTAACATACTCTGGCCAGCCATTCAGGCATTACATTATTAAAACTTAAAGTTAACATTGTTTAAAAAATGTAAAATTGCAGAAAGTTGTCTGTAAGGATTGTGTTAGGGAGTAGGGAGAGGGGACAGAATATGTAAAAATCATTATTTCTCTGAAAAGCCCCTGTAAAACATGGGAACTCAACATGTGTGTGTGTGTGTGTTCTAAGGGTGGAGAGCACTGTTATTATCATGGTCAGATCAGAGGAAATGACAAGTCTAATGTGGCTCTGTCCACCTGTAACGGTTTACAGTAAGTTCTGACTTCTTGTAAATAATTTTCTGCTATATACTGCCTGTCAGCTGTGATTGTAGCTTTTATTTTGTTGTTTTGGATAAAAAGGTCAGTTTAGTGAATAAATATAATGTAATTTCCTTTTGATTTTTCTGTCTGGTTTCCAGTGGCATGTTTGACGATGGGGTCCATCTGTACACAATTGAACCACTTAAACAGACTCACCTAATTGTAAGTGGTCATTTTTATGGTAACATGACACGATTTTTATGTAACGATTTTATGTATAATTAAACTTTTGCTGTAGTTGCTGTGCTCCTGCCTACATGCACTTTACATGCACATTCATATTTGTGATTTGTGACAACTGCAAATTCTAGTGGTTTTAAAAAAAGTGGTTTGAAAGTTTGTAAATGCATTGCCATGGCAACAATATTTAAGATATCACAAATACATTTAAAACTTTATATCAGCTGTGCCTCTATATTATTCTGACCAAGTCTGAAGTGACTTGGCTAAATGCAAGTCTATTTTAATGTTTGTTTTAAGTGGTGCACTTCCTGTTTCCAGCTGGTGGCGCTCACAATAGTCATAGTGTCATCAGCCCATCACAATAAACATATTTGCCAAGTTTGATGTTAATTGCTCAATGCATGCTGTAGATATTAGAGACTTCCTGTTTCCCATTTTTTGCCATAATTTTACCACCATGGTTACACTATTTGTGATACTAAAAATCCCTTCACAATTTTGTATCTTTAATGACTTGGCATGATTCTCACACATTTTGGTGCCAATCACATGAAATCCCTTGGAGGAGTATTTGAAAGTTCACAACATGCGCTTTATAGAAAAACCAAAAGCAGCCTTCTTGTAGTGTGGAGCTAAGTGGTGTCAGAGTGAAAGTTGTTCGGGTCGACATGATACCGCTACATGTACCAAGTGTCATACAGGTGCGTGCATGCATGTATGATATATGCACCATCTTTTTGTGCCCTGTATTGGGGGCGCTACCAAGCCCCCCTGCCCGACCGATATGCCAGCTTTTGCCTGATCCTAATGGCCGACGACTCTGAGGTGTGTGCCAAATTTCAGCACGTTTTGAGCATGTAAAGGGACTCAAAGGCCCGAAAACTTGGGTCCTAATGATGTCATGGTAGCTCTACCTGAAATGAACTTCATACACACTCTAGACACACTGACTATACACATGCTCATACTTACTGCATAAACAAATAAAGAAACTAACGGAAGTCTAATTTTAAATACAATAACACTCTAACAAAGCTAACACAACAGACACTAACAAACTCTACACAGAATTTTTAAATAAAACTCGAGCACAAAAACAACTAAGTACATTTTATTACAAACCTCATGATATGAATTAGACTTTTTCAGAACACCATTTAATGTAGGAATGCAGTTTAACATAGTTCACTACATGACTGTGGTGGGATCAGGCTATAACACTCAGTGTCTGTGTGGATAGGAGGGAACCGCGAGACCACACGTGTTACACAGGACCCCAATCCTGCAACAGAGCACATCTGCCAGGGTGAAAGGTACACACACCAGCACTCAGCAGGACTTCCTCACTTCACCCAAAATTCACACTTTTTCAGCATTTTCTCCCTCTCACCCATCTGACTTTCTTCTGTAGAACACAAAAGATGTTTGGCAGTCTGTGGCATCCCATAAAATGAAAGTTCATTGTGGCCAGTGGCTGTCAAAATCCTAAAAGAACAAATAACACCATTAAACTGTCAGTGAGTCAAAAGTGCTGGTTTAAGTTTGAAATAGTGTGTCATTGTAAAAGTATTTCATGGCACTCAAGATCTTTCTTACTAAGAAGGCACTGAGAGGGACTGTGATTATCAGTACTGGCAAAAGCATTGAATGTTAATTTTTTTAATCAGCAATATCAAAGTAAAGTCAAACTCAAACTACTGCACTATTGATAAAATTCTGCCACATGTACAGCACATACATACAGAGAATTGAAATCGCGTAACTCTGAGTCCCACGGTGCGTACAGTTAACACTAAATACTAAAAGTAGACGTAAAAATACAGATCAATATAAATACAAACTATACAGATATACTAATAAGGACATTCTAAAAAAGATATTATGTGATGTTTTGAGAATAACACACACACACACACACAGAACATGATGTGTTACTGTTTAGCTGTAATTCTGTTTTGGTTGCACGTAATTTCTGAAGAACACAACAAATGTCAGAAACAGCAGATGTTTGTGTGTGTGTTGGTTGTGTGTAGGAAAATCTGACAAACAGCAGATGTTTGTGTGTGTGTGTGTGTGCTGGCTGTGTGTAGGAAACGCTGATAAACAGCAGATGTTTGTGTGTGTGTTGGTTGTGTGTAGGAAAAGCTGACAAACAGCACATGTTTGTGTGTCTTTGGTTGTGTGCAGGGATGGTGGAGGAGCTGTCACATCGAGATCTTGGCTTGTCTTGGCTTTGGCAGAGAAAGAAGCGCGCTGTAAGTGTTTAAATGAGAAACAGTTCATGCTGGACACAGTACGATCCACTGCAGAATAGAAACTTCCTCACATATGCCATAATAACAAACAGCTTCAGACTGTGGCCTGCACACAAAGACTGCATCTCAACTTCTATACTCACTGTCTATAATTGTGCACGATTATTATATCCCCAAACCTTACAATAGTATAAGTATTATTTATATAAATAGAATTAAAAAATAAATTAAATGAAAATTAAAACCATTGAATTGTGTGAACTATGTGATTTGATTCTTTGATCCTCATTGTGAGTATTCAATCATCTGATAAATCATCTGTTTTCTGTTCATATGTGTAAGAACTGAAGTAGCAGCTGATTCTAATTCCTGTTTCTATTCCAGATGCCCAGGAATGTGTTTGAGGAGATAAAGTACATAGAACTGATGATCGTCATTGACAACAACATGGTGTGTGTGTGTAAATGCATATATAACATTATATGTGATAATACGTGAAGTCCTCTATGCATTCCAGGAGTCTGTTGGACTGAAGAGTTGCACCTCTAAAGTGTGCTTAGCATCTCAATTTTTTTTTTTTAAAAATGTGTAGGACATGAATCAGAATCAGTACCCAGTCCTGGTCCTGGATCAACCTGTCTATCAATCAGTGCTATCAGATTTTAAGGTTGAGGTTAGACTTAGGTCCTGGAACCTCATGACTGCTATCCCTGCTAACAGGGATCGCTGGCTAACGTTCTCTAAAAGTTCCCTTAAAGTTATTTAGTGGAATAGTATTTAGAGTTAGTGGAAAGTTTTAAAAAAGTAACAGAATTTACAAAAGTTTGAATAATGCTCTTATTACCAGGAAATTGTTAATACAACATCTAAAAAGTAGAGGTTTTGAGCATTCCTATGACTTTCAAAACAACATTACCATTTTTTGTTACTTAATGGAAATATTAGTGAAACATTCAGCAGGGATAGGCCTCTGGTTTAAGGGTAGGTTTGATCTAGGCTACGTCAGAGGCTGTAGGTTAATGTCTGATATTTTGAGCCAGCATCAACAAAGATCATTGATCCAAGGGCATGTTCTGTTTGAGTAAATCTGTATCTGGTATATCAGAAGAACAGTGTGGAACGAGTGGCCACTGGAGGGCGCTCTGTTACTATAAATGAATGAAGAGTTCCCTTTCGAGGGAACTCGACGCTGCATCAGCTTGATGCTTCAGTCTTAACACGTGTGAAATCAGGTCTAATTTATAGGCAGGTCAAGGTCATGTGACGTAGCACTGCGCGCCACAGTGCCTTTAAAAGGTGCTAGGGGTAATTTGGGACTCCACTGTGATGCGGGCACTATGATTGTCTCCTGCACATGTGGAGTCGATCCTTTGCTGCTGTGAGCATTCGGCTAGGCCGGCACCTGACAGTCCTCCAGGTTTAGAGGCTATTAGGACTCATGGCAGCAGTGGCCAATGTGATTCCATCGGGCCTGCTGCACATGAGATCATTTCAGTCCTGGCTAAGGAAAGAGGGTTAATCCCAAAATCCACCCGCTAGAGGTGGTAAGGGTTACGCGCCAAGGGCTTCGTACTGTGACTCAGACCCCGGTCACCTTGGGTCCCACTCTAGGAGCGTTATGCCATCACAGGATTCTTATGATGGGCACTTCCCTCATAGGCTGGGGTATGGTTCTTGATGGCCGCCCAGTCTATAGTTGGTGGGAGGGCCCTTATCTCTCCTGGCACGTAACTGTCCAGAAATGAGGGTAGTGTTTCTGGTTCTGAAACACTTCTCCCCACACCCCAAAGGCCAACACTTCTTAGTCAATACGGACAATGCCATTGTGGTCTCGTAAATCACCAAGGAGGGCTGCGTTTGCACCCCCTGTTCAGGCTGGTGCAGCAGATCCTTCTTTGGGCAGAGACCAGGCTGCTCTCCGTCAGAGCGAACATCTGGGAACAGATATTCTGTCGCGGCAGGGGCTGTGATCCAGGGAATGGAGGCTCAACCATGAGTGGTGGAGTCCATTTGGCAGAGGTATGACTGAGTGGAAGTGGGTCTGTTTGCCTCTGATGAGTCAACACACTGTCCCCTCTGGTTCAACCTCACTTCTCCAGCTCCTCTGGGGCTGGATGCCATGGTGTAGATGCGGCCGAGGCTACTTCAAACTTCTGGCTGAACTGAATCTGGTTCTCAGACATTGATGATTCTCCGGACGTCTCTTGGGAGCTCCCAGTCAAGAGGGATCTTCTGTCTCAGGCTTAGGCTTTATCTTTTACCCCCAGCCAAGATTTAGAAACTGTGGGTCTGGTCCCTGAGGGGAGCCAGCTCTTAAGTTCTGATCTCTCAACCTAGGTTGTAAAGACCATTCTGAGTTCCAGAGCTTCATCTGCTAGGAAATCGTATGCCCTGAAGTAGCAGCTCCTTGTGTCCTGGTGTGGCTGACACCATGTTGACCAGGTGCACTGCCCTGTTGGTTCAGCGCTGGAGCTTCTCCAAGAGCGCTTCTCTGCAGGGTTGGCCCCGGCTACTCTCAAGGTTTACATGGCCACTGTATCTACTGGCCACTAACCTGTCAATGGAGCCTGTATTGGGAGACATCCTTTATCTCATTTTCTGCAGGCTGCCAGTCGGCTGAGGCCTTTCTGTCACATACGGGTCCCTTTTTGGGACTTTACTATTGTCTTAGGGGTTTATCTTCAGCTCCATCTGTGCCCCTAGAGTCAGTTTTAGAGTCAGATAGGTTCCTGACTCTTAAGATGGCTCCACTTTTAGCTCTTACATCGCTCAAGAGGGGAAAGGGATCTGCAGATTCCATCATTAGACCCTGCCTGTTTGGATATGCCCCTGGCTGTAAGCCATTTTGCACCATAGACCAGACCACATCCCTAATGTGCCCACTGCAGCTGGTCACCCGCTGGTACTTCAAGCCTTTTGTTCTCCGCTGTTTGAGTTGCCGGATCAGGAAAGGCTTCACTTACTGTGTCCAGTTAAAGCTTTAAGGACCTATGTCCACCTCTCAGGCCAGTGCCGTAAGACCTCTCAGCTCTTAGTCTGTTTATGGTGGCTGCAACCTAGAATGCGGTCACAAAACAGTGCTTATCTCACCGGGTCATACATGCTATTACCCTGGCTTACGAGGCCTTTGACTTAGTCACCTTTGGGCATAAAGAGCCCATTGTACCAGGGGTGTAGAATCATCTAAAGCTCTGTCTAGGGGAGCATCTCTAAGTGATGTTTGTGCTGCGATTAGTTGGTCCTCTCTGCACAATTTATTCAATTTTACAGCTTAGACTTGACTTCAACTCCAGGCACTTAGGTCCTCCTGGATTGACAAGTCTAAGTCTGCTCCTGATGTTTTTGTGCCAATGTTTCACAGCAGGCCTTCCCTCACTGTGGTGTGGTGGGTATTACTTCCCCATAGCGTCAAGCTGACGCAGCGTTGAGTTGCCTTGAAAGGGGACGTCTCAGGTTATGTATGTAACCCAGTTCCCTGAGATAGGGAAAGAGATGCTGCGTTGCTTTGCCACACTTCGGTCTTGCCTGCAGGGCCTTCCTTCAGACTTAAAGCTGATGACGTTTTTTGCAGGCGCCTTTTAAAGGCATTGTGGCGCGTAATGCTACGTCACATCACCTTGACCTGCCTATAAATAGGCCTGATTTTACACGTGTTCAGACTCGGGCGCGCCTGAAGTGCGTTCCCTATAGTGTCAAGCTGACGCAGCATCTCATTCCCAATCGCCTGAATAACCTGAGACGTTCCGCTCGCTATTGCGAAGATCACTGTGTTAGTGTTGAGAAATGCTAAATGGCCTCAATAAGGGCGGCATTACCCATGTGAGAATGCATGTTAGATCATTTTATATATTGATAGTTCACATATGTTGATATAACTGATATATGAATTTTATTCCACAGTTTAAGAGACAGAAGACTAGGCAGCACACACAGAATTATGCCAAGTCTGTAGTCAACCTGGTGGATGCCGTGAGTTAAAATGAATAATAAAATTATGTCGTTAAAATTTAAAAAGAACAATAAAAAATGACTTAACAGGCTGCAGGATTTATATGCTAGTTTCATTCAGGTCACTGTGTTTAAAGGTGAAATGTGTAGTTTTCTTCAATGTTAGAATTCTTTCTCCTATCTCAGTTACAACTATAAGCTATCTGAAGTGTTAAACAGTCTCTCTCTCTCTTTCTCTCGCTCTGTTTTCATCCGGTTCTTTCTTTCATCCTGTCTGAGGAAAGGTTTTTAGGGAGCATCTAAACACACATGTGGTCCTGGTGGCTGTGGAGATCTGGACAGATAAGGATCACATTCCCATCAGTGTGATTCCAGTGGACATGCTGCGAGATTTCTCAAGATACAGACAGCAGCATGTCCGACAGCAAGCTGACGCGGTTCATCTTTTCTCGTGAGTTCATCTGCTGATATAACACACACTCATGCAGTGAGGAAATGAAGACTGCACAAGTTCAACTCTCTTCCTGTTTATGTACACAGTAATGTGACGTTTCATTACCCACGGAGCAGCGCTGCATATTTTGGAGGCATGTGCTCTGTGAGTCAAGGGGTTGGAGTGAATGAGGTGAGAGAATATAATTTCTGTCTGTCTGCCTGCCTGCCTGCCTGCCTGTCTGTCTGTCTGTGTGTCTCCTTTGCTCTCAAAACATTTGTCAGCTGCACATTCTTGCTTTGAATCTTCCATTCCACTGCATCCCAAAAGTGTTCTGTTGAATTCTGCTCCAGTGAATGAGAAGAGCACTGAGGAACAGGGAACTCACTTTCATGTCTATGAAACCAGTTTGAGACTTGAGATTTCCCGGCTGGAAATGGACATTAGAAAGAAAACTGACTTGGTCTTCTACATCAAGGTTCTGAGACCACAGCTGTACAGACTGATCATGGTTATCAGAGTAACTGTAACCTTTCTGTCAACAGTCTGGCTATTTTCTGTTAACCTTTCTCATCAACAAGACATTTCTGTCCTCAAAACTGCTGCTCACCAGATGCTTCTGTTTTCAGGACCATGCTGAGAAACTCTAGAGACTGTTGTGTATGAAGTCCACAGGAGATAGAAACTCCAGCAACAGTCAACAATGGTCATATGATGGTCAAAATCAGTCAAAAGAAGGTCAAAAGACCACATTTCTTTCCCATTAACTGAAGCCCCTGACTTGTGTCTGCATGAATATTAATTGCACAGCTGCCACGTGATTGGCTGATTAGATAATCACATGAATTAATAGGTATGCAAGTGTTTCTAAAGATCTGCTCTGCGCATATCAGCTGAGTAAACTCATAGATGGACCAGATGTTATTGCTCAGAAACGGGTCAGATCTTTAATGAGGTTCTGTACTTGTGTAGCATTTTACTGGTCCTCACTTAATTAAAGGCTAATAAATTGGCCAAATCATGCTTTTCTTTAAATGTAATGTCATACACATGTTTGTGTAAGAATTAGGATTAGGGGAGGGTTGGGGCATAGAAAGTATCATCAGCCTAATATAAAATCAATGGAAGCCTATGGTATGACCAAATGTATGTGTGTGTTATCTGCAGTATGGCTCTACATGGACGATGGCGCTCCTGCTGTCCCAGAGTTTGGCACAGAATCTTGGCATTCAGTGGGATGCAGCATCAAAGAGAAGTACACAATCTCATTCACAATACTGCTCAGAAAGATCACTTACTGTGATATCTGCATAAATAAAATTCACATACGTGTGTGTTTTAGAGGAGTGCGGGTGTATGACCTCCTGGCTGGGCTGCATAATGGAAGACAATGGGTGAGATGTGACACAAACAACATACATATCATGAATGTCTTGTTTTCTTTATGAGGAATGTTTTCTTTATGAGAACACACTTCCTGTAGAAAATGTGATTAGCTCAGTATAAAAATCATTACGCGTATAGAGATAATACTATGGTTAATACACACACAATAACAGTCACCAATTAAAACATCCACACATTCAAATCAGCTGCCCTGCAACCACACACATTTACTTAAAATCTAGCTCATAAAGTCACTCAGTTACTACCATTATATGTTAGCTACCCAATTATCTCCTATTCATGTCACAAATGTTTTCGAATAAAATGCTCCACAGTGTGTCTCGGAGGGCTAAATTATTGGAATGCTTGTTTTTATTGAAAGTGAACAGAAATGGGGAAACAGTGACTGAATTGGAAATAGGCAGAAATTATTGCAACAGTTTGTTGTTTTGGTTTCTCTTATTTGGTTTCTATAATTTCCTCTTCTGTCTCCATGCAGGGTCCAGCACCCACGGACCTTCTCGAAATGCAGTATTTCTGATTTTAAAGAGTTCCTATTGAAGGGGGGAGGTTCCTGTCTCTTTAACAAGCCCAGCAAGGTCAGACAGAATCATCCTCCTCATCTTCATCTTTATTAGAGCGTGTTTTAAAACGTTAGGAATCAGCCAGATAAAGTAGATAGAAAAGACAAGTCAGCTGTAATTTCATCAATTTGTAAAGTTGTAAAGTCTCGCCTTTCAATTAAAGGAACGTTACAGATTCAGTATGAGTTATACTGTGTCAACAGTGGCATTGTTGATTACCAAATTATAATCATTTTGACCTTATAATTAAGTTTAAAAAAACAAACAAAATTTGTGTTTATAGTCATGAATTTCTATTATAATATCAGATGCAACTTTGCTCAGACAATGTTACCTCAAACAAAGTGATTTTATTACATTGGTCTCATGTTGACATAACATTTATTTAAAGTTAATTTCATGAGGAGCACGGTCATGTAATCCAACCAATCATAATGCAAGAGTGCATATAAATAGCTGTCTCTCACCTCTGTCCCGTGCAGCATCCCATTGCCTCACTCTTACCTGATATCTGTCTTAATAGAGAATGGGGGAGTATGGGCCAAATTCTGAGCTATGAGCCCCCCGGGACAGCATGCCAAATATACATTTACAAAGTGTAAAGTCTTTTGATTGTAATTTGAAAGCAGTGTGTTTTTTTTTTCACAGTGTCATATTTAGTTTATTTTGTCATGTGTGTTTGGTTCCCTCCTGTGTTTTGTTTCTCTTGTCTATTTAACCATTATCCAGATTTAGTTCTTCATTAGCTCCTCCTCCGTTGCCCTAGTCACTGATTCTTTTCCTCCTCACTCTATCACAGTCCTCACTCTATCACAGTCTTCACTCAGTCACGGTCCTCACCCTATCACGGTCTTCAGTCTATCATCGCAGTCTTCAATCTGTCATCACGGTCCTCACTCTGTCCTCACCCTGTCATCACGGTCCTCACCCTGTCATCACGGTCCTCACCCTGTCATCACGGTCCTCACCCTGTCATCACGGTCCTCACCCTGTCATCACGGTCCTCACCCTATCACTGTCCTTGCTCTGTCACGGCCCTCACTCTATCATCACAGTCCTCACTCTATCACTGTCCTTGCTCTGTCACGGCCCTCACTCTATCATCACAGCCCTCACTCTATCACTGTCCTTGCTCTGTCACGGCCCTCACTCTATCATCACAGCCCTCACTCTATCATCACAGTCCTCACTCTATCACTGTCCTTGCTCTGTCACAGCCCTCACTCTATCATCACAGTCCTCAATCTATCACTGTCCTTGCTCTGTCACAGCCCTCACTCTATCATCACAGCCCTCACTCTATCACTGTCCTTGCTCTGTCACAGCCCTCACTCTATCATCACAACCCTCACTCTATCACTGTCCTTGCTCTGTCACGGCCCTCACTCTATCATCACAGCCCTCACTCTATCATCACAGCCCTCACTCTATCATCACAGCCCTCACTCTATCATCACAGCCCTCAATCAATCACTGTCCTTGCTCTGTCACAGCCCTCACTCTATCATCACAGTCCTCAATCTATCACTGTCCTTGCTCTGTCACAGCCCTCACTCTGTCATCACAGTCCTCACTCTATCACTGTCCTTGCTCTGTAACAGTCCTTACTCTGTCATCACAGCCCTCACTCTATCATCACAGCCCTCGCTCTGTCATCACAGCCCTCGCTCTGTCATCACAGCCCTCGCTCTGTCATCACAGCCCTCGCTCTGTCATCACAGCCCTCGCTCTGTCATCACAGCCTCGCTCTGTCATCACAGCCCTCGCTCTGTCATCACAGCCCTCGCTCTGTCATCACAGCCCTCGCTCTGTCATCACAGCCCTCGCTCTGTCATCACAGCCCTCGCTCTGTCATCACAGCCCTCGCTCTGTCATCACAGCCCTCGCTCTGTCATCACAGCCCTCGCTCTGTCATCACAGCCCTCGCTCTGTCATCACAGCCCTCGCTCTGTCATCACAGCCCTCGCTCTGTCATCACAGCCCTCGCTCTGTCATCACAGCCCTCGCTCTGTCATCACAGCCCTCGCTCTGTCATCACAGCCCTCGCTCTGTCATCACAGCCCTCGCTCTGTCATCACAGCCCTCGCTCTGTCATCACAGCCTCGCTCTGTCATCACAGCCCTCGCTCTGTCATCACAGCCTCGCTCTGTCATCACAGCCCTCGCTCTGTCATCACAGCCCTCGCTCTGTCATCACAGCCCTCGCTCTGTCATCACAGCCCTCGCTCTGTCATCACAGCCCTCGCTCTGTCATCACAGCCTCGCTCTGTCATCACAGCCCTCGCTCTGTCATCACAGCCCTCGCTCTGTCATCACAGCCCTCGCTCTGTCATCACAGCCTCGCTCTGTCATCACAGCCCTCGCTCTGTCATCACAGCCCTCGCTCTGTCATCACAGCCCTCGCTCTGTCATCACAGCCCTCGCTCTGTCATCACAGCCTCGCTCTGTCATCACAGCCCTCGCTCTGTCATCACAGCCCTCGCTCTGTCATCACAGCCCTCGCTCTGTCATCACAGCCCTCGCTCTGTCATCACAGCCTCGCTCTGTCATCACAGCCCTCGCTCTGTCATCACAGCCCTCGCTCTGTCATCACAGCCCTCGCTCTGTCATCACAGCCCTCGCTCTGTCATCACAGCCCTCGCTCTGTCATCACAGCCCTCGCTCTGTCATCACAGCCCTCGCTCTGTCATCACAGCCTCGCTCTGTCATCACAGCCCTCGCTCTGTCATCACAGCCCTCGCTCTGTCATCACAGCCCTCGCTCTGTCATCACAGCCCTCGCTCTGTCATCACAGCCCTCGCTCTGTCATCACAGCCCTCGCTCTGTCATCACAGCCCTCGCTCTGTCATCACAGCCCCTCGCTCTGTCATCACAGCCCTCGCTCTGTCATCACAGCCCTCGCTCTGTCATCACAGCCCTCGCTCTGTCATCACAGCCCTCGCTCTGTCATCACAGCCCTCGCTCTGTCATCACAGCCCTCGCTCTGTCATCACAGCCCTCGCTCTGTCATCACAGCCCTCGCTCTGTCATCACAGCCCTCGCTCTGTCATCACAGCCCTCGCTCTGTCATCACAGCCCTCGCTCTGTCATCACAGCCCTCGCTCTGTCATCACAGCCCTCGCTCTGTCATCACAGCCTCGCTCTGTCATCACAGCCCTCGCTCTGTCATCACAGCCCTCGCTCTGTCATCACAGCCCTCGCTCTGTCATCACAGCCCTCGCTCCTATCATCACAGCCCTCACTCCTATCATCACAGCCCTCACTCCTATCATCACAGCCCTCACTCCTATCATCACAGCCCTCACTCCTATCATCACAGTCCTCACTCCTATCATCACAGTCCTCACTCTATCATCACAGTCCTCACTCTATCATCACAGTCCTCACTCTATCATCACTATCCTTGCTCTGTCACAGCCCTCACTCTATCATCACAGTCCTCACTCTATCACTGTCCTTGCTCTTTCACAGTCCTCACTCCTATCATCACAGTCCTCACTCTATCATCACAGTCCTCACTCTATCATCACAGTCCTCACTCTATCATCACAGTCCTCACTCTGTCATCACAGTCCTCACTCTGTCATCACAGTCCTCACTCTGTCATCACAGTCCTCACTCTATCACTATCCTTGCTCTGTCACAGCCCTCACCCTATCATCACAGTCCTCACTCTGTCATCACAGTCCTCACTCTATCACTATCCTTGCTCTGTCACAGCCCTCACCCTATCATCACAGTCCTCACTCTATCACTGTCCTTGCTCTTTCACAGCCCTCACTCTATCATCACAGTCCTCACTCCTATCATCACAGTCCTCACTCTATCATCACAGTCCTCACTCTGTCATCACAGTCCTCACTCTATCACTATCCTTGCTCTGTCACAGCCCTCACCCTATCATCACAGTCCTCACTCTGTCATCACAGTCCTCACTCTATCACTATCCTTGCTCTGTCACAGCCCTCACCCTATCATCACAGTCCTCGCTCTGTCATCACAGCCTCGCTCTGTCATCACAGCCCTCGCTCTGTCATCACAGCCCTCGCTCTGTCATCACAGCCCTCGCTCTGTCATCACAGCCCTCGCTCTGTCATCACAGCCCGCTCTGTCATCACAGCCTCGCTCTGTCATCACAGCCCTCGCTCTGTCATCACAGCCCTCGCTCTGTCATCACAGCCCTCGCTCTGTCATCACAGCCCCTCGCTCTGTCATCACAGCCCTCGCTCTGTCATCACAGCCCTCGCTCTGTCATCACAGCCCTCGCTCTGTCATCACAGCCCTCGCTCTGTCATCACAGCCCTCGCTCTGTCATCACAGCCTCGCTCTGTCATCACAGCCCTCGCTCTGTCATCACAGCCCTCGCTCTGTCATCACAGCCCTCGCTCTGTCATCACAGCCCTCGCTCTGTCATCACAGCCCTCGCTCTGTCATCACAGCCCTCGCTCTGTCATCACAGCCCTGCTCTGTCATCACAGCCTCGCTCTGTCATCACAGCCCTCGCTCTGTCATCACAGCCTCGCTCTGTCATCACAGCCCTCGCCTGTCATCACAGCCCTCGCTCTGTCATCACAGCCCTCGCTCTGTCATCACAGCCTCGCTCTGTCATCACAGCCCTCGCTCTGTCATCACAGCCCTCGCTCTGTCATCACAGCCCTCGCTCTGTCATCACAGCCCTCGCTCTGTCATCACAGCCCTCGCTCTGTCATCACAGCCCTCGCTCTGTCATCACAGCCCTCGCTCTGTCATCACAGCCCTCGCTCTGTCATCACAGCCCTCGCTCTGTCATCACAGCCTCGCTCTGTCATCACAGGCCTCGCTCTGTCATCACAGGCCTCGCTCTGTCATCACAGGCCTCGCTCTGTCATCACAGGCCTCGCTCTGTCATCACAGGCCTCGCTCTGTCACAGCCCCCACTCTATCATCACAACCCTCGCTCTATCATCACAGCCCTCGCTCTAACATCACAGCCCTCGCTCTAACATCACAGCCCTCGCTCTAACATCACAGCCCTCGCTCTGTCATCACAGCCCTCGCTCTGTCATCACAGCCCTCGCTCTGTCATCACAGCCCTCGCTCTGTCATCAAGCCCTCGCTCTGTCATCACAGCCCTCGCTCTGTCATCACAGCCCTCGCTCTGTCATCACAGCCTCGCTCTGTCATCACAGCCCTCGCTCTGTCATCACAGCCCTCGCTCTGTCATCACAGCCCTCGCTCTGTCATCACAGCCCTCGCTCTGTCATCACAGTCCTCGCTCTGTCATCACAGTCCTCGCTCTGTCATCACAGCCCTCGCTCTGTCATCACAGCCCTCGCTCTGTCATCACAGCCCTCGCTCTGTCATCACAGCCCTCGCTTGTCATACAGCCCTCGCTCTGTCATCACAGCCCTCGCTCTGTCATCACAGCCTCGCTCTGTCATCACAGCCCTCGCTCTGTCATCACAGCCCTCGCTCTGTCATCACAGCCCTCGCTCTGTCATCACAGCCCTCGCTCTGTCATCACAGCCCTCGCTCTGTCATCACAGCCCTCGCTCTGTCATCACAGCCCTCGCTCTGTCATCACAGTCCTCACTCTATCACTGTCCTCGCTCTTTCACAGCCCTCGCTCTTTCACAGCCCTCACTCCTATCATCACAGTCCTCACTCCTATCATCACAGTCCTCACTCCTATCATCACAGTCCTCACTCTATCATCACAGTCCTCACTCTATCATCACAGTCCTCACTCTATCATCACAGTCCTCACTCTATCATCACAGTCCTCACTCTATCATCACTATCCTTGCTCTGTCACAGCCCTCACTCTATCATCACAGTCCTCACTCTATCACTGTCCTTGCTCTTTCACAGCCCTCACTCCTATCATCACAGTCCTCACTCTATCATCACAGTCCTCACTCTATCATCACAGTCCTCACTCTATCATCACAGTCCTCACTCTGTCATCACAGTCCTCACTCTGTCATCACAGTCCTCACTCTATCACTATCCTTGCTCTGTCACAGCCCTCACCCTATCATCACAGTCCTCACTCTGTCATCACAGTCCTCACTCTATCACTATCCTTGCTCTGTCACAGCCCTCACCCTATCATCACAGTCCTCACTCTATCACTGTCCTTGCTCTTTCACAGCCCTCACTCTATCATCACAGTCCTCACTCCTATCATCACAGTCCTCACTCTATCATCACAGTCCTCACTCTGTCATCACAGTCCTCACTCTATCACTATCCTTGCTCTGTCACAGCCCTCACCCTATCATCACAGTCCTCACTCTATCACTATCCTTGCTCTGTCACAGCCCTCACCCTATCATCACAGTCCTCGCTCTGTCATCACAGTCCTCGCTCTGTCATCACAGCCCTCGCTCTGTCATCACAGGCCTCGCTCTGTCATCACAGGCCTCGCTCTGTCATCACAGGCCTCGCTCTGTCATCACAGGCCTCGCTCTGTCATCACAGGCCTCGCTCTGTCATCACAGGCCTCGCTCTGTCATCACAGGCCTCGCTCTGTCATCACAGGCCTCGCTCTGTCATCACAGGCCTCGCTCTGTCATCACAGGCCTCGCTCTGTCATCACAGGCCTCGCTCTGTCATCACAGGCCTCGCTCTGTCACAGCCCTCTATCATCACAACCCTCGCTCTATCATCACAGCCCTCGCTCTATCATCACAGCCCTCGCTCTATCATCACAGCCCTCGCTCTAACATCACAGCCCTCGCTCTGTCATCACAGCCCTCGCTCTGTCATCACAGCCCTCGCTCTGTCATCACAGCCCTCGCTCTGTCATCACAGCCCTCGCTCTGTCATCACAGCCCTCGCTCTGTCATCACAGCCCTCGCTCTGTCATCACAGTCCTCGCTCTGTCATCACAGTCCTCGCTCTGTCATCACAGTCCTCGCTCTGTCATCACAGTCCTCGCTCTGTCATCACAGCCCTCGCTCTGTCATCACAGCCCTCGCTCTGTCATCACAGCCCTCGCTCTGTCATCACAGCCCTCGCTCTGTCATCACAGCCTCGCTCTGTCATCACAGCCCTCGCTCTGTCATCACAGCCCTCGCTCTGTCATCACAGCCCTCGTCTGTCATCACAGCCCTCGCTCTGTCATCACAGCCCTCGCTCTGTCATCACAGCCCTCGCTCTGTCATCACAGTCCTCGCTCTGTCATCACAGCCTCGCTCTGTCATCACAGCCTCGCTTGTCATCACAGCCCTCGCTCGTCATCACAGCCCTCAATGTCATCACAGCCCTCTTTGTCATCACAGCCCTCGCTGTCATCACAGCCTCGCTTGTCATCACAGCCTCGCTCTGTCATCACAGCCTCGCTCTGTCATCACAGCCTCGCCTGTCATCACAGCCCTCGCTCTGTCATCACAGCCCTCGCTCTGTCATCACAGCCTCGCCTGTCATCACAGCCCTCGCTCTGTCATCACAGCCCTCGCTCTGTCATCACAGCCCTCGCTCTGTCATCACAGCCCTCGCTCTGTCATCACAGCCCTCGCTCTGTCATCACAGCCCTCGCTCTGTCATCACAGCCCTCGCTCTGTCATCACAGCCCTCGCTCTGTCATCACAGCCCTCACTCTATCATCACAGTCCTCACTCTATCACTATCCTTGCTCTGTCACAGCCCTCACTCTATCATCACAGTCCTCACTCTATCATCACAGTCCTCACTCTATCATCACAGTCCTCACTCTATCACTATCCTTGCTCTGTCACAGCCCTCACTCTATCATCACAGTCCTCACTCTATCACTGTCCTTGCTCTTTCACAGCCCTCACTCTATCATCACAGTCCTCACTCTATCACTATCCTTGCTCTGTCACAGTCCTCACTCTATCATCACAGTCCTCACTCTATCATCACAGTCCTCACTCTATCATCACAGTCCTCACTCTGTCATCACAGTCCTCACTCTGTCATCACAGTCCTCACTCTATCACTATCCTTGCTCTGTCACAGTCCTCACTCTATCATCACAGTCCTCACTCTATCATCACAGTCCTCACTCTATCATCACAGTCCTCACTCTATCATCACAGTCCTCACTCTATCATCACAGTCCTCACTCTATCATCACAGTCCTCACTCTATCATCACAGTCCTCACTCTATCACTATCCTTGCTCTGTCACAGCCCTCACTCTATCGTCACAGCCCTCACTCTATCATCACAGTCCTCACTCTATCACTGTCCTTGCTCTTTCACAGCCCTCACTCTATCATCACAGTCCTCACTCCTATCATCACAGTCCTCACTCTATCATCACAGTCCTCACTCTATCATCACAGTCCTCACTCTATCATCACAGTCCTCACTCTATCATCACAGTCCTCACTCTATCATCACAGTCCTCACTCTATCATCACAGTCCTCACTCTGTCATCACAGTCCTCACTCTATCACTATCCTTGCTCTGTCACAGCCCTCACCCTATCATCACAGTCCTCACTCTGTCATCACAGTCCTCACTCTATCACTATCCTTGCTCTGTCACAGCCCTCACCCTATCATCACAGTCCTCACTCTATCACTGTCCTTGCTCTTTCACAGCCCTCACTCTATCATCACAGTCCTCACTCCTATCATCACAGTCCTCACTCTATCATCACAGTCCTCACTCTGTCATCACAGTCCTCACTCTATCACTATCCTTGCTCTGTCACAGCCCTCACCCTATCATCACAGTCCTCACTCTGTCATCACAGTCCTCACTCTATCACTATCCTTGCTCTGTCATCACAGCCCTCGCTCTGTCATCACAGGCCTCGCTCTGTCATCACAGGCCTCGCTCTGTCATCACAGGCCTCGCTCTGTCATCACAGGCCTCGCTCTGTCATCACAGGCCTCGCTCTGTCATCACAGGCCTCGCTCTGTCATCACAGGCCTCGCTCTGTCATCACAGGCCTCGCTCTGTCATCACAGGCCTCGCTCTATCATCACAGCCCTCGCTCTATCATCACAGCCCTCGCTCTATCATCACAGCCCTCGCTCTAGCATCACAGCCTGCTCTGTCATCACAGCCCTCGCTCTATCATCACAGCCCTCGCTCTGTCATCACAGCCTCGCTCTGTCATCACAGCCCTCGCTCTGTCATCACAGTCCTCGCTCTGTCATCACAGTCCTCGCTCTGTCATCACAGTCCTCGCTCTGTCATCACAGTCCTCACTCTGTCATCACAGTCCTCGCTCTGTCATCACAGTCCTCGCTCTGTCATCACAGTCCTCGCTCTGTCATCACAGTCCTCGCTCTGTCATCACAGTCCTCGCTCTGTCATCACAGCCCTCGCTCTGTCATCACAGCCCTCGCTCTGTCATCACAGCCCTCGCTCTGTCATCACAGCCCTCGCTCTGTCATCACAGCCCTCGCTCTGTCATCACAGCCCTCGCTCTGTCATCACAGCCTCGCTCTGTCATCACAGTCCTCGCTCTGTCATCACAGCCCTCGCTCTGTCATCACAGCCCTCGGCTCTGTCATCACAGCCCTCGCTCTGTCATCACAGCCCTCGCTCTGTCATCATCCTCACTCTATCACTATCCTTGCTCTGTCACAGCCCTCACTCTATCATCACAGTTCTCACTCTATCACTGTCCTTGCTCTTTCACAGTCCTCACTCCTATCATCACAGTCTTCACTCCTATCATCACAGTCCTCACTCTATCATCACAGTCCTCACTCTATCATCACAGTCCTCACTCTATCATCACAGTCCTCACTCTGTCATCACAGTCCTCACTCTGTCATCACAGTCCTCACTCTGTCATCACAGTCCTCACTCTATCACTATCCTTGCTCTGTCACAGCCCTCACCCTATCATCACAGTCCTCACTCTGTCATCACAGTCCTCACTCTATCACTATCCTTGCTCTGTCACAGCCCTCACCCTATCATCACTGTCCTCACTCTATCACTGTCCTTGCTCTTTCACAGCCCTCACTCTATCATCACAGTCCTCACTCTGTCATCACAGTCCTGACTCTATCACTATCCTTGCTCTGTCACAGCCCTCACCCTATCATCACAGTCCTCACTCTGTCATCACAGTCCTCACTCTATCACTATCCTTGCTCTGTCACAGCCCTCACTCTATCATCACAGTCCTCGCTCTGTCATCACAGTCCTCGCTCTGTCATCACAGTCCTCGCTCTGTCATCACAGTCCTCGCTCTGTCATCACAGTCCTCGCTCTGTCATCACAGCCCTCGCTCTATCACTGTCCTCACTCTATTATCACAGCCCTCACTCTATTATCACAGCCCTCACTCTATTATCACAGCCCTCACTCTATTATCACAGCCCTCACTCTATCACTGTCCTCACTCTATCACTGTCCTTGCTCTGTCACAGCCCTCACTCTATCATTACAGTTTTCACTCTATCATTACAGTCCTCACTCTATCATTACAGTCCTCACTCTATCATCACAGCCCTCACTCTATCATCACAGTCCTCACTCTATCATCACAGTCCTCACTCTATCATCACAGTCCTCACTCTATCATCACAGTCCTCACTCTATCATCACAGCCCTCACTCTATCATCACAGCCCTCACTCTATCATCACAGCCCTCATTCTATCATCACAGTCCTCACTCTATCACTGTCCTCGCTCTGTCATCACAGTCCTCACTCTGTCATCACAGTCCTCACTCTGTCATCACAGTCCTCACTCTGTCATCACAGTCCTCACTCTGTCATCACAGTCCTCATTCTGTCATCACAGTCCTCATTCTGTCATCACAGTCCTCATTCTGTCATCACAGTCCTCATTCTGTCATCACAGTCCTCACTCTATCACTGTCCTCGCTCTGTCACAGCCCTCACTCTATCATCACAGCCCTCACTCTATCAACACTGTCCTTGCTCTGTCACAGCCCTCGCTCTGTCATCACTGTCCTCGCTCTGTCATCACTGTCCTCGCTCTGTCATCACTGTCCTCGCTCTGTCATCACTGTCCTCGCTCTATCATCACAGTCCTCGCTATATCATCACAGTCCTCGCTCTATCATCACAGTCAACGCTCTATCATCACAGTCCTCGCTCTATCATCACAGTCCTCGCTCTATCATCACAGTCCTCACTTTATCACTGTCCTCACTTTATCATCACAGTCCTCACTTTATCATCACAGTCCTCACTCTATCACTGTCCTTGCTCTGTCACAGTCCTCACTTTATCATTACAGCCCTCACTCTATCACTGTCCTCTCTCTGTCACAGTCCTCACTCTATCATCACAGTCCTCACTCTATCACTGTTCTCACTCTTTCACAGTCCTCACTCTATCATCACAGCCCTCACTCTATCATCACAGTCCTCACTCTATCATCACAGTCCTCACTCTATCACTGTCCTTGCTCTGTCACAGCCCTCACTCTATCATCATGCCTCCTCTATCATCACAGCCCTCACTCTATCACTGTCCTTGCTCTGTCACAGTCCTCACTCTATCATCACAGCCCTCACTCTATCATCACAGCCCTCACTCTATCACTGTCCTTGCTCTGTCACAGCCCTCACTCTATCACTGTCCTTGCTCTGTCACAGCCCTCACTCTATCATCACAGCCGTCACTCTATCACTGTCCTCACTCTATCACTGTCCTTGCTCTGTCACAGCCCTCACTCTATCATCACAGCCCTCTCTCTATCATCACAGCCCTCACTCTATCACTGTCCTTGCTCTGTCACAGTCCTCACTCTATCATCACAGCCCTCACTCTATCATCACAGCCCTCACTCTATCACTGTCCTTGCTCTGTCACAGCCCTCACTCTATCACTGTCCTTGCTCTGTCACAGCCCTCACTCTATCATCACAGCCGTCACTCTATCACTGTCCTTGCTCTGTCACTGTCCTCACTCTATCATCACAGCCCTCACTATATCATCACAGCCCTCACTCTATCATCACAGCCCTCACTCTATCACTGTCCTTGCTCTGTCATCACAGTCCTCACTCTATCACTGTCCTTGCTCTGTCACAGCCCTCACTCTATCATCACAGCCCTCACTCTATCATCACAGCCCTCACTCTATCATCACAGCCCTCACTCTATCATCACAGCCCTCACTCTATCATCACAGCCCTCACTTTATCATCACAGCCCTCACTTTATCATCACAGCCCTCACTCTATCACTGTCCTCGCTCTGTCACAGTCCTCACTCTATCATCACAGTCCTCACTCTATCACTGTCCTCACTCTTCACAGTCCTCACTCTATCATCACAGCCCTCACTCTATCATCACAGTCCTCACTCTATCATCACAGTCCTCACTCTATCACTGTCCTCGCTCTGTCACAGCCCTCACTCTATCATCACAGCCCTCTCTCTATCATCACAGCCCTCACTCTATCACTGTCCTTGCTCTGTCACAGTCCTCACTCTATCATCACAGCCCTCACTCTATCATCACAGCCCTCACTCTATCACTGTCCTTGCTCACAGCCCTCACTCATCACTGTCCTTGCTCTGTCACAGCCCTCACTCTATCATCACAGCCGTCACTCTATCACTGTCCTTGCTCTGTCACTGTCCTCACTCTATCATCACAGCCCTCACTATATCATCACAGCCCTCACTCTATCATCAGAGCCCTCACTCTATCATCACAGCCCTCACTCTATCATCACAGCCCTCACTCTATCATCACAGCCCTCACTCTATCATCACAGCCCTCACTCTATCACTGTCCTTGCTCTGTCACAGCCCTCACTCTATCATCACAGCCCTCACTCTATCACTGTCCTTGCTCTGTCATGGCCCTCACTCTATCATCACAGTCCTCACTCTATCACTGTCCTTGCTCTGTCACAGTCCTCACTCTATCATCACAGTCCTCATTCTATCATCACAGCCCTCACTCTATGACTGTCCTTGCTCTGTCACGGCCCTCACTTTATCATCACAGCCCTCACTCTATCACTGTCCTTGCTCTGTCACAGCCCTCACTCTATCATCACAGCCCTCACTCTATGACTGTCCTTGCGTCCTCACTCTATCACACACCTCACTCTATCATCACAGCCTCACTCTATCATCACAGCCTCACTCTATCATCTGTCCTCCTCTGTCATCGGGGCCCTCACTCTATCATGTCCCACACACAGTCCTCACTCTATCACTGTCCTTGCTCTGTCACAGTCCTCACTCTATCATCACAGTCCTCATTCTATCATCACAGCCCTCACTCTATGACTGTCCTTGCTCTGTCACGGCCCTCACTTTATCATCACAGCCCTCACTCTATCACTGTCCTTGCTCTGTCACCTCATTATCAAAGCCTCACTCACTCTATCATCACAGCCTCACTCTATCACTGTCCTTCCTGTCACAGCCCTCACTCTATCATCACAGTCCTCACTCTATCACTGTCCTTGCTCTGTCACAGTCCTCACTCTATCATCACAGCCCTCACTCTATCATCACAGTCCTCATTCTTATCACAGCCTCACTCTATCAGTCCTTGCTCTGTCACGGCCCTCACTCTATCATCACAGTCCTCACTCTATCACTGTCCTTGCTCTGTCACAGTCCTCACTCTATCATCACAGCCCTCACTCTATCACTGTCCTTGCTCTGTCACAGCCTCACTCTATCATCACAGCCCTCACTCTATCACTGTCCGCACAGTCCACTCTGTCACAGCCCTCACTCTATCAACTCTATCACTGTCCTTGCTCTGTCACAGCCCTCACTCTATCATCACAGCCCTCACTCTATCACTGTCCTTGCTCTGTCACAGTCTCACTCTATCATCACAGCCCTCACTCTATCATCACTGTCCTTGCTCTGTATAGTCCTCACTCTATCATCACAGCCTCACTCTATCATCACAGCCCTCACTCTATCATCACAGCCCTCACTCTGTCACAGTCCTCACTCTGTCACAGTCCTCACTCTATCATCACAGCCCTCACTCTATCACTGTCCTTGCTCTGTCATGGCCCTCACTCTATCATCACAGTCCTCACTCTATCACTATCCTTGCTCTGTCACAGCCCTCACTCTATCATCACAGTCCTCGCTCTATCACTGTCCTCGCTCTGTCACAGCCCTCACTCTATCATCACAGCCCTCACTCTATCATCACAGCCCTCACTCTATCATCACAGCCCTCACTCTATCATCACAGCCCTCACTCTATCATCACAGCCCTCACTCTATCATCACAGCCCTCACTCTATCATCACAGCCCTCACTCTATCATCACAGCCCTCACTCTATCACTGTCCTTGCTCTGTCACAGCCCTCACTCTATCATCACAGCCCTCACTCTATCACTGTCCTTGCTCTGTCATGGCCCTCACTCTATCATCACAGTCCTCACTCTATCACTGTCCTTGCTCTGTCACAGTCCTCACTCTATCATCACAGTCCTCACTCTATCATCACAGTCCTCACTCTATCATCACAGCCCTCACTCTATCATCACAGCCCTCACTCTATCATCACAGTCCTCACTCTATCATCACAGTCCCTCACTCTATCATCACAGCCCTCACTCTATCATCACAGCCCTCACTCTATCATCACAGTCCTCACTCTATCATCACAGTCCTCACTCTATCATCACAGTCCTCACTCTGTCATCACAGTCCTCACTCTGTCATCACAGTCCTCACTCTGTCATCACAGTCCTCACTCTGTCATCACAGTCCTCACTCTGTCATCACAGTCCTCACTCTGTCATCACAGTCCTCACTCTATCATCACAGTCCTCACTCTATCATCACAGCCCTCACTCTATCATCACAGCCCTCACTCTATCATCACAGCCCTCACTCTATCAACACTGTCCTTGCTCTGTCATAGCCCTCACTCTATCATCACAGTCCTCATTCTGTCATCACAGTCCTCACTCTATCACTGTCCTCGCTCTGTCACAGCCCTCACTCTATCATCACAGCCCTCACTCTATCAACACTGTCCTTGCTCTGTCACAGCCCTCACTCTATCATCACAGTCTTCGCTCTGTCATCACTGTCCTCGCTCTGTCATCACTGTCCTCGCTCTGTCATCACTGTCCTCGCTCTGTCATCACTGTCCTCGCTCTGTCATCACAGTCCTCGCTCTATCATCACAGTCCTCGCTCTATCATCACAGTCCTCGCTCTATCATCACAGTCCTCGCTCTATCATCACAGTCCTCGCTCTATCATCACAGTCCTCGCTCTATCATCACAGCCCTCACTTTATCACTGTCCTCACTCTGTCACAGTCCTCACTTTATCATCACAGTCCTCACTCTATCACTGTCCTTGCTCTGTCACAGTCCTCACTTTATCATTACAGCCCTCACTCTATCACTGTCCTCGCTCTGTCACAGTCCTCACTCTATCATCACAGTCCTCACTCTATCATCACAGTCCTCACTCTATCATCACAGTCCTCACTCTATCACTGTCCTCACTCTTTCACAGTCCTCACTCTATCATCACAGCCCTCACTCTATCATCACAGTCCTCACTCTATCATCACAGTCCTCACTCTATCACTGTCCTTGCTCTGTCACAGCCCTCACTCTATCATCACAGCCCTCTCTCTATCATCACAGCCCTCACTCTATCACTGTCCTTGCTCTGTCACAGTCCTCACTCTATCATCACAGCCCTCACTCTATCATCACAGCCCTCACTCTATCACTGTCCTTGCTCTGTCACAGCCCTCACTCTATCACTGTCCTTGCTCTGTCACAGCCCTCACTCTATCATCACAGCCGTCACTCTATCACTGTCCTTGCTCTGTCACTGTCCTCACTCTATCATCACAGCCCTCACTATATCATCACAGCCCTCACTCTATCATCAGAGCCCTCACTCTATCACTGTCCTTGCTCTGTCATCACAGTCCTCACTCTATCACTATCCTTGCTCTGTCACAGCCCTCACCCTATCATCACAGTCCTCACTCTATCACTGTCCTTGCTCTGTCACAGCCCTCACTCTATCATCACAGCCCTCACTCTATCATCACAGCCCTCACTCTATCATCACAGCCCTCACTCTATCATCACAGCCCTCACTCTATCATCACAGCCCTCACTCTATCACTGTCCTTGCTCTGTCACAGCCCTCACTCTATCATCACAGCCCTCACTCTATCACTGTCCTTGCTCTGTCATGGCCCTCACTCTATCATCACAGTCCTCACTCTATCACTGTCCTTGCTCTGTCACAGTCCTCACTCTATCATCACAGTCCTCATTCTATCATCACAGTCCTCATTCTATCATCACAGTCCTCATTCTATCATCACAGCCCTCACTCTATGACTGTCCTTGCTCTGTCACAGCCCTCACTCTATCATCACAGCCCTCACTCTATCATCACAGCCCTCACTCTATCATCACAGCCCTCACTCTATCACTGTCCTTGCTCTGTCACGGCCCTCACTCTATCATCACAGTCCTCACTCTATCACTGTCCTTGCTCTGTCACAGCCCTCACTCTATCATCACAGTCCTCATTCTATCATCACAGCCTCACTCTTATGACTGTCCTTGCTCTGTCACAGCCCTCACTCTATCATCACAGCCCTCACTCTATCATCACAGCCCTCACTCTATCATACAGCCCTCACTCTATCACTGTCCTTGCTCTGTCACGGCCCTCACTCTATCATCACAGTCCTCACTCTATCACTGTCCTTGCTCTGTCACAGTCCTCACTCTATCATCACAGTCCTCATTCTATCATCACAGCCCTCACTCTATGACTGTCCTTGCTCTGTCACGGCCCTCACTTTATCATCACAGCCCTCACTCTATCACTGTCCTTGCTCTGTCACAGCCCTCACTCTATCATCACAGCCCTCACTCTATCACTGTCCTTGCTCTGGCACAGCCCTCACTCTATCATCACAGCCCCCACTCTATCACTGTCCTTGCTCTGTCACAGCCCTCACTCTATCATCACAGTCCTCACTCTATCACTGTCTTTGCTCTGTCACAGTCCTCACTCTATCATCACAGCCCTCACTCTATCATCACAGTCCTCATTCTATCATCACAGCCCTCACTCTATCACTGTCCTTGCTCTGTCACGGCCCTCACTCTATCATCACAGTCCTCACTCTATCACTGTCCTTGCTCTGTCACAGTCCTCACTCTATCATCACAGCCCTCACTCTATCACTGTCCTTGCTCTGTCACAGCCCTCACTCTATCACTGTCCTTGCTCTGTCACAGCCCTCACTCTATCATCACAGCCCTCACTCTATCACTGTCCTTGCTCTGTCACAGCCCTCACTCTATCATCACAGCCCCCACTCTATCACTGTCCTTGCTCTGTCACAGCCCTCACTCTATCATCACAGTCCTGATTCTATCATCACACCCCTCACTCTATCACTGTCCTCACTCTGTCACAGTCCTCACTCTATCATCACAGCCCTCACTCTATCACTGTCCTTGCTCTATTACTGTCCTCACTCTATCATCACAGCCCTCACTCTATCATCACAGCCCTCACTCTATCATCACAGCCCTCACTCTATCATCACAGCCCTCACTCTATCACTGTCCTCACTCTGTCACAGTCCTCACTCTGTCACAGTCCTCACTCTATCATCACAGCCCTCACTCTATCACTGTCCTTGCTCTGTCACAGTCCTCACTCTATCATCACAGCCCTCACTCTATCACTGTCCTTGCTCTGTCATAGTCCTTACGCTATCATCACAGCCCTCACTCTATCACTGTCCTTGCTCTGTCACGGCCCTCATTCTATCATCACAGTCCTCACTCTATCACTGTCCTTGCTCTGTCACAGTCCTCACTCTGTCATCACAGTCCTCACTCTGTCATCACAGTCCTCACTCTGTCATCACAGTCCTCACTCTGTCATCACAGTCCTCACTCTATCACTATCCTTGCTCTGTCACAGCCCCTCACTCTATCATCACAGTCCTCACTCTATCACTGTCCTCGCTCTGTCATCACAGTCCTCGCTCTGTCATCACAGTCCTCGCTCTGTCATCACAGTCCTCGCTCTTATCACAGTCCTCGCTCTATCATTCTCACATACTCTATCATCACAGCCCTCACTCTATCACTGTCCTTGCTCTGTCACAGCTCACATCACTCGCTCTGTCAACAGCCCTCTCTCTATCATCACAGCCCTCACTCTATCACTGTCCTTGCTCTGTCACAGCCCTCACTCTATCATCACAGCCCTCACTCTATCACTGTCCTTGCTCTGTCACAGCCCTCACTCTATCATCACAGTCCTGATTCTATCATCACACCCTCACTCTATCACTGTCCTCACTCTGTCACAGTCCTCACTCTATCATCACAGCCCTCACTCTATCACTGTCCTTGCTCTATTACTGTCCTCACTCTATCATCACAGCCCTCACTCTATCATCACAGCCCTCACTCTATCATCACAGCCTCACTCTATCATCACAGCCCTCACTCTATCATTACAGCCCTCACTCTATCACAGCCTATCTATCACAGCCCTCACTCTATCATCACAGTCCTCACTCTGTCACAGTTCACTCTGTCACAGTCCTCACTCTATCATCACAGCCCTCACTCTATCACTGTCCTTGCTCTGTCACAGTCCTCACTCTATCATCACAGCCCTCACTCTATCACTGTCCTGCTCTGTCATAGCTCAGTCATCACAGCCCTCACTCTATCACTGTCCTTGCTCTGTCACAGCCCTCACTCTATCATCACAGTCCTCACTCTATCATGTCTTGTTCATCACAGTCCTCACTCTGTCATCACAGTCCTCACTCTATCAATCTTTTCACAGCCCCCACTCTATCATCACAGTCCTCACTCTATCACTGTCCTCGCTCTGTCATCACAGTCCTCGCTCTGTCATCACAGTCCTCGCTCTGTCATCACAGTCCTCACTCTGTCATCACAGTCCTCGCTCTGTCATCACAGTCCTCACTCTATCATCACAGTCCTCACTCTATCACTGTCCTTGCTCTGTCACAGTCCTCACTCTGTCATCACAGTCCTCACTCTGTCATCACAGTCCTCACTCTGTCATCACAGTCCTCACTCTGTCATCACAGTTCTCACTCTGTCATCACAGTCCTCACTCTGTCATCACAGTCCTCACTCTATCATCACAGTCCTCACTCTATCATCACAGTCCTCACTCTATCACTATCCTTGCTCTGTCACAGCCCCTCACTCTATCATCACAGTCCTCACTCTATCACAGTCCTCGCTCTGTCATCACAGTCCTCGCTTGTCATCACAGTCCTCGCTCTGTCATAAGTCCTCGTCATTTTCATCACAGTCCTTGCTCTGTCATTACAGCCCTCCTTGTCATCACAGCCTCGCTCTGTCATCAAGCCCTGTTCTGTATCACAGCCCTCGCTTGTATCACAGCCCTCGCTCTGTCACTGTCTCTGCTCTTCACAGTCCTCACTCTATCATCACAGCCCTCACTCTGTCATCACAGTCCTCACTCTATCACTGTCCTCCTGTCACTGTCACTCTATCACCTGTCATCAGCCCTCGCTTGTTCACAGTGTATCTCACAGCCCTCACTCTATCATCACAGCCCTCACTCTATCATCACAGTCCTCACTCTATCATCACAGTCCCTCACTCTATCACTGTCCTTGCTCTGTCACAGTCCTCACTCTATCATCACAGCCCTCACTCTATCACTGTCCTTGCTCTGTCATAGCCCTTACGCTATCATCACAGCCCTCACTCTATCACTGTCCTTGCTCTGTCACGGCCCTCATTCTATCATCACAGTCCTCACTCTATCACTGTCCTTGCTCTGTCACAGTCCTCACTCTGTCATCACAGTCCTCACTCTGTCATCACAGTCCTCACTCTGTCATCACAGTCCTCACTCTGTCATCACAGTCCTCACTCTATCATCACAGTCCTCACTCTATCATCACAGTCCTCACTCTATCACTATCCTTGCTCTGTCACAGCCCCTCACTCTATCATCACAGTCCTCACTCTATCACTGTCCTCGCTCTGTCATCACAGTCCTCGCTCTGTCATCACAGTCCTCGCTCTATCACAGTCCTCACTCTATCACTGTCCTCACTCTGTCATCACTGTCCTCACTCTGTCATCACAGTCCTCACTCTGTCATCACAGTCCTCACTCTGTCATCACAGTTCTCACTCTGTCATCACAGTTCTCACTCTGTCATCACAGTCCTCACTCTATCATCACAGTCCTCACTCTATCATCACAGTCCTCACTCTATCACTATCCTTGCTCTGTCACAGCCCCTCACTCTATCATCACAGTCCTCACTCTATCACAGTCCTCGCTCTGTCATCACAGTCCTCGCTCTGTCATCACAGCCCTCGCTCTGTCATCACAGTCCTCGCTCTGTCATCACAGTCCTCGCTCTATCATCACAGTCCTCCTGTCATCACAGTCACTTATCACTGCCCTCACTCTATCACTGTCCTTGCTCTGTCACTGTCCTCGCTCTATCATCACAGCCCTCGCTCTATCATCACAGCCCTCGCTCATCACAGCCCTCGCTCTGTCACAGCCTCGCTCTATCATCACAGCCCTCGCTCTGTCATCACAGCCCTCGCTCTGTCATCACAGCCCTCGCTCTGTCATCACAGCCCTCGCTCTGTCATCACAGCCCTCGCTCTATCACTGTCCTTGCTCTGTCACAGCCCTCACTCTATCATCACAGTCCTCAATCTATCACTGTCCTTGCTCTGTCACAGCCCTCACTCTGTCATCACAGCCCTCACTCTATCACTGTCCTTGCTCTGTCACAGCCCCCACTCTATCATCACAGCCCTCACTCTATCATCACAGCCCTCACTCTAACATCACAGCCCTCGCTCTATCATCACAGCCCTCGCTCTATCATCACAGTCCTCAATCTATCACTGTCCTTGCTCTGTCACAGCCCTCACTCTATCATCACAGCCCTCACTCTATCACTGTCCTTGCTCTGTCACAGCCCTCACTCTATCATCACAGCCCTCACTCTATCATCACAGCCCTCACTCTATCATCACAGCCCTCACTCTAACATCACAGCCCTCGCTCTATCATCACAGCCCTCGCTCTATCATCACAGCCCTCACTCTATCACTGTCCTCGCTCTGTCATCACAGCCCTCACTCTATCACTGTCCTCGCTCTGTCACTGTCCTCGCTCTGTCACTGTCCTCGGTCTATCATCACAGCCCTCGCTCTATCATCACAGCCCTCGCTCTATCATCACAGCCCTCGCTCTATCATCACAGCCCTCGCTCTATCATCAAGCCTTGCTCTGTCATCACAGCCCTCGCTCTGTCATCACAGCCCTCGCTCTGTCATCACAGCCCTCGCTCTATCACTGTCCTTGCTCTGTCACAGCCTCACTATCACTGCCTATCAGTAAGCCCACTCTATCATCACAGCCCTCACTCTATCATCACAGCCCTCACTCTAACATCACAGCCCTCGCTCTATCATCACAGCCCTCGCTCTATCATCACAGCCCTCGCTCTATCATCACAGCCCTCACTCTATCATCACAGCCCTCACTCTATCACTGTCCTTGCTCTGTCACAGCCCTCACTCTATCATCACAGTCCTCACTCTATCACTGTCCTTGCTCTGTCACAGCCCTCACTCTATCATTTCAGTCCTCACTCTATCATCACAGCCCTCATTCTATCATCACAGCCCCCACTCTATCACTGTCCTTGCTCTGTCACAGCCCTCACTCTATCATCACACCCCTCACTCTATCACTGTCCTCACTCTGTCACAGTCCTCACTCTATCATCACAGCCCTCACTCTATCACTGTCCTTGCTCTGTCACAGTCCTCACTCTATCATCACAGCCCTCACTCTATCATCACTGTCTTTGCTCTGTCACAGCCCTCACTCTATCACTGTCCTTGCTCTGTCACAGCCCCCACTCTATCATCACAGCCCTCACTCTATCACTGTCCTTGCTCTGTCACAGCCCTCACTCTATCATTACAGTCCTCACTCTATCACTGTCTTTGCTCTGTCACAGCCCTCACTCTATCATCACAGTCCTCATTCTATCATCACAGCCCTCACTCTATCACTGTCCTTGCTCTGTCACGGCCCTCACTCTATCATCACAGTCCTCACTCTATCACTGTCCTTGCTCTGTCACAGTCCTCACTCTATCATCACAGCCCTCACTCTATCACTGTCCTTGCTCTGTCACAGCCCTCACTCTATCATCACAGCCCTCACTCTATCACTGTCCTTGCTCTGTCACAGCCCTCACTCTATCATCACAGCCCTCACTCTATCACTGTCCTTGCTCTGTCACAGCCCTCACTCTATCATCACAGCCCTCACTCTATCACTGTCCTTGCTCTGTCACAGCCCTCACTCTATCATCACAGCCCCCACTCTATCACTGTCCTTGCTCTGTCACAGCCCTCACTCTATCATCACAGTCCTGATTCTATCATCACACCCCTCACTCTATCACTGTCCTCACTCTGTCACAGTCCTCACTCTATCATCACAGCCCTCACTCTATCACTGTCCTTGCTCTATTACTGTCCTCACTCTATCATCACAGCCCTCACTCTATCACTGTCTTTGCTCTGTCACAGTCCTCACTCTATCATCACAGCCCTCACTCTATCATCACAGTCCTCACTCTATCACTGTCCTTGCTCTGTCACAGCCCTCACTCTATCATCACAGCCCTCACTCTATCATCACAGCCCTCATTCTATCATCACAGCCCTCATTCTATCATCACAGCCCTCACTCTATCACTGTCTTTGCTCTGTCACAGTCCTCACTCTATCATCACAGCCCTCACTCTATCATTACAGCCCTCACTCTATCACTGTCTTTGCTCTGTCACAGTCCTCACTCTATCATCACAGCCCTCACTCTATCATCACAGCCCTCACTCTATCACTGTCTTTGCTCTGTCACAGTCCTCACTCTATCATCACAGCCCTCACTCTATCATCACAGCCCTCACTCTATCATCACAGCCCTCACTCTATCACTGTCCTTGCTCTGTCACAGCCCTCACTCTATCATCACAGCCCTCACTCTATCACTGTCCTTGCTCTGTCATCACAGCCCTCACTCTATCACTGTCTTTGCTCTGTCACAGCCCTCACTCTATCACTGTCCTTGCTCTGTCACAGCCCTCACTCTATCATCACAGCCCTCACTCTATCATCACAGCCCTCACTCTATCACAGTCCTGCTTACGGTACTCTATCATCACAGCCCTCACTCTATCACTGTCCTTGCTCTGTCACAGCCCTCACTCTATCATCACAGTCCTCACTCTATCACTGTCCTTGCTCTGTCACAGCCCTCACTCTATCATCACAGCCCTCACTCTATCATCACAGCCCTCACTCTATCATCACAGCCCTCACTCTATCATCACAGTCCTTGCTCTGTCACAGTCCTCACTCTATCATCACAGCCCTCACTTTTTCACTGTCCTTGCTCTGTCATAGCCCCCACTCTATCATCACAACCCTCATTCTATCATCACAGTCCTCACTCTATCACTGTCCTCACTCTATCATCACAGTCCTCACTCTATCATCACAGTCCTCACTCTATCATCACAGTCCTCACTCTATCACTGTCCTTGCTCTGTCACAGCCCTCACTCTATCATCACAGCCCTCACTCTATCACTGTCCTTGCTCTGTCACAGTCCTCATTCTATCATCACAGCCCTCACTCTATCTCTGTCCTCACTCTGTCACAGTCCTCACTTTATCATCACAGCCCTCACTCTATCACTGTCCTTGCTCTGTCACAGCCGTCACTCTATCATCACAGCCCCCACTCTATCACAGTCCCCACTCTGTCATCACAGCGCTCATTCTATCATCACAGGCCTCACTCTATCACTGTTTTGTTCTGTCACAGTCCTCACTCTATCATCACAGCCCTCACTCTATCATCACAGCCCTCACTCTATCATCACAGCCCTCACTCTATCATCACAGGCCTCACTCTATCACTGTTTTTGTTCTGTCACAGCCCTCACTCTATCATCACAGCCCTCACTCTATCATCACAGCCCTCACTCTATCATCACAGCCCTCACTCTATCATCACAGCCCTCACTCTATCCTGTCCTTGCTCTGTCACAGCCCTCACTCTATCATCACAGCCCTTACTCTATCTTCACAGCCCTCACTCTATCATAGTCTTCAGTCTATCATCACAGTCCTCAGTCTATCATCACAGTCCTCACTCTATCATCACAGTCCTCACTCTATCATCACAGCCCTCATTCTATCTTCACAGCCCTCGCTCTATCTTCACAGTCCCTCGCTCTATCTTCACAGCCCTCGCTCTATCTTCACAGCCCTCGCTCTATCTTCACAGCCCTCGCTCTATCTTCACAGCCCTCGCTCTATCTTCACAGCCCTCGCTCTATCTTCACAGCCCTCGCTCTATCTTCACAGCCCTCGCTCTATCTTCACAGCCCTCGCTCTATCTTCACAGCCCTCGCTCTATCTTCACAGCCCTCGCTCTATCTTCACAGCCCTCGCTCTATCTTCACAGCCCTCGCTCTATCTTCACAGCCCTCGCTCTATCATCACAGCCCTCGCTCTATCATCACAGCCCTCGCTCTATCATCACAGCCCTCGCTCTATCATCACAGCCCTCGCTCTATCATCACAGCCCTCGCTCTATCATCACAGCCCTCGCTCTATCATCACAGCCCTCGCTCTATCATCACAGCCCTCGCTCTATCATCACAGCCCTCGCTCTATCACTGTTCTTGCTCTGTCACAGTCCTTAGGTAGTTTAGTTTGTTTAACATTATGTTGTGAGAAATATATATATGTGGCTGTGAATTATTAAGATAAAAAATCTGTAAAAGTTTTACAGATTTTGTTCTTTTCTTGTGCAAGTGGGTTGGAGATTTACTAAAGGTTTTACTAAGTCCATCTTAGAGAGCATGACACTGTTTTTATATAATAGATTGCTATATGCTGTTTAAGTTCATCTATGCGTGATGGTAAGATATTGCAGATTGTTTTACCACGATAGTGTTGTCCCTTCTCAGACTGTTGCTGTACACATGCTGGTGGGCTTGCGACAAGGTGTCTGCTATGAACATGTGTTTTCATTTTTGTATTAAAGAGTGATGTTGTATTGTTGAAGCTGAAGTAACATTTTTTGCAGTTGGGCATGCATACTGTGTATTGGACATTTGATGATTGTCAAAAGGACTGGTGAGCCGTTTCAATGGTTATAGGTTCCATAGGTACCATAAATGTAATTGTTGAAGTTGTAATAGGACAAGACTGGGGGGCATGTTAGGCACTTAAAGCCTCTTGGTGCTTTTATAGCCAACACTATACTGCGTCTTTGTGTATTAGCTGACGAAGTAGGGCAGATGTTTCACTGTGGTTGGGGATAAACTTGCCCATATTGTTGACCATGCCAAAAAAATCTCAGAAGAGCAGTGGCATTTGAGGGATCTGGCATTTTACTCATGATTTTGATCTTTGATGGATCAACACGTAGACCCTTGCTGTTAAATACGTGGCCCACATCGCTAACCTCTTTCAGTCTGAATTTACATTTCAATGGATTTAGCCTGAGATGCACCTGTCTGGCCCACTCAAGCACTCTTTGTAGGTTGCTTCATGCTCCTTTTCTGTGCATCAACCCACCAGTATATTATCTGCTATGACAGCATAGGATATCCAGAAGAGGGTGCTGAATGTTGTGAGAAGTAATGATTTGCAGTCTAGGGACATTTGACAAAACAAATCATTTGTGTCAAGCACAGAAAAGAATTTTAAATTTGACATGAGCTACAACTTCTTCAGCTGTCCTCATTGGGTGAAGGGGTCTTTGCAAATCTTTGTTTACGTTTCTGGGTCTGCAAATTCTTATACTGTTTAAGACTTTTTATGGGTAGTGACCATGGAGGAGACCCACTCAGTTGGTTTAGAAATGGCAGTGATGATGTCAAGATTGGTCATTCCATGAAGAACCATTTTAACCTTGTCTTGCATGGCAACTGGAATTTGTCTTGCTAGTTGGACAACAGGAGGATGTGTGCCTGGTACAGTACCCACCTCATCTTAAAAAAGGTCAGGACATTTTGTGAGAATTGTATCTGTAAATTTGTCATTACTGGACACGTTCCCATGCTGAGGCAGCCTGGTAGACCCTTGATGACATAAAACAGCAAGTTGTAGGTCTGACTGGCTAGACCGCAAGGCAAGGCAGTATTGTTAAAAAGGCAGAGGGTCGAGGCAGGCAGCAAACAATCAAAATCCAAAAGGCAAAGTAGTAGTCAGGGCAGGCAGAAAACAATCACAGAGTAATAGACAATCCAGTCGGTACACAGGTAAACAGAATGCAAAGGGAAACGCTCAGAAATGATTATCACAAATTAAAACTTTGCAAAGCCATAAGGTTCAGGGGTGGTTTATATATGGTGGTTAATGGGAATCAGGTGAGAGTAATCAGTCCCAGGAATGCGGCCTTATGGGAATTGGAGTCCAGAACAACTAATATTTAGGAGAGGGCTCCCTCTGGTGGCTAGGAGGAGGCAGTACGGGAGCCTCCATTTGAAAGAACTGTCATAGACTCCAGCTTTACTAATCAGTGCTTTTATTGACAACTGTATACACTGTGCCTTGCAGCTATATTGAACACACAAACTCCAGGCCTGGTGAAAAGCAGGTCACGTGAGAGCACAGACAGTAACATCACACATACTACTGTACTACTGTTGCTGGTCTAGACCTGTTTACCTAAATCTCATTAATGCTAATGTTTGTACAGAGGACGTAGAAGAGGGTCTTTGATTTGATAGCTTGTTTCATTTACCGCAACTCAGTAATCCCCATGGGTCACAGCAGAGTAAAAAAGTTACAGTTTTACTGTACAATGGCCTCACGAATGTTCATATCGGATCAGACAGATGCAGTTCTCTGTCTGCTTGTTTTTCCAGCTTTTTGAAACAACCGAGTGTGGAAACGGCTATGTGGAAGTGGGAGAGGAATGTGACTGTGGACCAAGAGATGTGAGTTGACCTTTATGCACTCCACTGCACATACTGTACATAACAGAAGCTGTATATGAATGCCTTCTCTCCTCACTGCAGTGTGTGTGTTGTGTTGTAGGACTGTATTAGAGAGTGTTGTAAGAAGTGTTCTCTGTCTAACGGTGCACACTGCAGCGATGGGCCGTGCTGTAATAACACATGTCTGGTGAGAGACCATCATACAACACTCACAGCTGTCATGATACTAAAATCAAACCAGTGCATATATGGATGGTGAGAAAAGATCATTCAGATCTAAGACATTATTGTGACAGACATATAGCCACATCAAAGTTGAATTCTATAGCACATTTAAAGGTAGGGTGGTCAATTGCAGAGAGGCTGTGTACACTCACAAAATACCTCATCTGAGTCAGTAATGAATGGGTTTATTTGTAATAAAGCAATGGTCCACCCTGATAGGTGGAAGCAAGAGCTCATCCTGCCTTTAGTACAGTGTTCCTTAATCCCAAATACATACAATGAACCATAAACATTTGACCATTTCTATTGTTGAAAACAACGGAGCTGTACACATCACATATGTTGATATTTCTGTGCTATATATCCTCTAACATCTTTATCTTGTGCCAAACTCTCTTCATTTTAAACACTTTTGCTCCATGTGCATTGCTCTCTCCCCCCAAAGACATGCAACATAAACATTAACATGAGGATCTTAAGAGAACGTGCTTGTTTTAACACAAGTAGTGTAGACATGGAGACACTTTCACTGTAACACTGCAGTAAACTGTCAGTCAGTTTACTGTTTATATTGAACTTTAACAGCCCAACTACTGTATGCCATGCAGGTATGTGACAGGTTATGAACCATAACATTTTTATTTACATTTAGCATTACTTTTAAGCATGTTAAGGGCATTCCGTAATGAACAATGTTTTAATTATACCCCTACTTGAGCATTTTCAATGAAACGCTTTGAAACGTCCCTTTTAAAACTTTTGATGTAATCGAACCAATCATCGCAGAGGGGTGCGTATATATAGCCGTCCCTCACCTCTGTCCCATGACAGTTTTGCAGCATTTGGCCCCACCCATTTGTCGCCATGTCAGAAATTGAGCTCTTTCCATCCGGTGAGGAGATCTTCCTCTCGGCCAACACTTATCCACCCCAATCTCCTAGCCCTCTCCATTGGACATCTCCGCCGAGCCTCCTTCCTCATCTCAGGGGCGGGTCTATGCCCCCGAGATGAGGAAGGAGGCTCAGCGGAGACTTCATTTCATTGAAGTCTCAGGGCAAGATGCTGAGACCTCTCCTTGAGACACTCTATCTCATCCAGCCATTCCTGGAATAGAAAAATGGAATTTAAGTCAAGCCCTAAACTCGATATACAGTTTTCACATAGATTAAATAAAGCATAGCATTATGTAGTAAAATGTGTGTAAAGGGGATTAATATTGAGGTTTGTTCACAAATAAAGCATTCTCCACCGCACGTAATTATTTATGAGATCTTATGTTAATAGATCTATTCTCCACCATTCCCTGTGTAAGGGATACACACATTTATACACATACACATATATATGTATGTATAAACATAAATAGCAAATGCATACGCGAGTGCATATGCAGCCTTATTGAATCTAAGAAACATTATTTGTCTGGCCTTGAAAACAATGCTTCTCTGCTTTAACAGCACTTTAGAGCATGCAGAAAGATCGAACACAGTTTAAGATCGAACACAGTTTAAGTGATCTTATTTGTGAGCATTAAATGCACCAAGAGTCAACAGTCAAATATACACACATTAAACACATAACAAAAGTAAGGAGAGCGAGAGAGAGCGAGAGAGAGCGAGAGAGAGGATGTTAAGCCTGTGCAGGTCAAATCAGCTAAGCATTCTGAATGAACCACCAGCTGAATCATCTTAATAAAGGGGCACAACTTAGCACAGCTATTCTGTGTGTACAGAAATCAGATACTTGCATTGAGCTCTAGTGGAGAGAGAGTCCTGAGTGGTTCAAACATGTGATGAAGTTCATTGAGATCAGCGAAGTTAGCTGAAGTGATGTCCAGGGTCTGTCTCAGATGGACTAAGCCAGAGGCTGCCCCCCCTTGTGGGGGAGGGGTGCCAGGGTCAAAGATCCTTGATTGAAGAGCAGAAGACACCAAGAGAAAGAAGACGAAGACTAGACTAAAATGGTGATTTTAAAGTTCGTTTTTAAGATGCAATTTGGTAGACAAAGTAAAAAATGTATTTGTGATACAGAATCTGTTTCTAGAAATTTGTTTTGACTGTCAGTTTTTTTTAGAGTGCATCCTATGGTCCTGCACCTGCCTCAGAAGATGTATATTTATATAAATATATTTAGAGCACTTTACTTAGAGATTGCTGTCAGGATGTAAAGAGACTTTCAACCAGCACAAAAATTGTTTTTGGAAAAAATTTCCAACCTGCCTGTAACAACAGAAGGTGAACCAAAGTGCTGCAGAGCATTAAATAATAGTTAAGCACAGTGGGGTGCACAGACCTCCTCCGAGGCAGGGGCGGAAGGACCAAAAAGGGCACTAAAATACTTCAATGAAATGATGATGATCTTTCTCACTATTAATCAGAATGTTTTCTTTTTATCCTTTCTTGGCATTCTATGAAAATACATTAATACAAATAGCATATGTTACAAAAGCAAAATGGGGGAAGATGATAATATTACAAAATAAAATTTACCAAACCAAACAGTGAGAATCAAAAAGGTAATCATGATAATGTTCGGTTTTGTTCATGTTGTTTGTATTATATGGATGAAAGTGCTAGATATCATGAAATCTATATAAATTTTTTGCACATTAGAGAGTGTGACACAGACCTGGGTTTAATTTCACTATACTGTAGAGTAAGCTAATTCCCCAAGCTAGACACAAGGGTGTGCTAATATATGTCTGTCCTTGACTGGCCTTGGATAAAAACTAATTGAATGTCATCTTCAGAACTGCGGCAGCAATCTTGTTATGCTTTTATTACAATTAGACTGCTGCGTAGTGGTGTAAAAGAAACTCTGCCTACCGCTCCACCGCCGTCAAAATCATTATCATAATATTTTATATTTTCATTATTGTTGTTATTGCCAATGGTATAGAATCATACTGTTATTTAATATAATTATTTGCTATGACCAAAGAAAGGCACTTTTTTCAAAAGGAGCAGGGACTTGAGCTCCCCACCCAAAAACAACACCCCTCTCAGCACATTAAAAAACTAAATGAATGTGTTAACAGTTCTGATAACTTTGTGCAACAAAGAAAAATAATTAGTGCACCTTTAAAGTGAACATGACATCCTGTCTTTATTTGGAATGACACATGAATCTTGTTTGTCTCACTCTGTTTTCTGTGTATCTTAGTTCTACCTGCGGGGCTACACGTGTCGTTATGCAGTAAATGACTGTGATATTTCAGAGACATGCTCAGGAGACTCCGGACAGGTCAGTGAAGTCCAGACTGCTTCAGAATCTGCCTGAATGAACACCTTAGGGTTAGTCTGTACTGTATAATAGAAACCTAACCTGTGTGTGTGTGTGTGTGTGTGTGTGTGTGTGTGTGTGTGTGTGTGTGTGTGTGTGTGTGTGTGTGTGTGCGCGCAGTGCCCTTCCAATCTACACAAACAGGACGGATACTTCTGCTCTCTCAACCAGGTCCACACAACCACACAAACATTCACTACAGCATCATTACACATGACAAAATGCCAATTTATTACATTTACAAACCATACATTTATTATTTATACATTGATTTATAACAGAAGCTACTGAACTGAACACTGCCAGTCAGTGGTTTGGACACGATTGAGTTCATGATTTTGAAAACCTATTGATCTGAACAAGCAAAAATCGTTTGATAAATCTGAGTGTATCCTGATGAATGATTGGGTGAGATGGTGTTGTATTCTCAGGGCCGATGTTACGCTGGAGAATGCAAGATGAGAGACAGCCAGTGTAAATATGTGTGGGGTCCGAGTGAGTCATTGTTTCTGTCCACACTACCAACCAATCAGAATGCTCCTGTGAACTGCATTCAGAAAAAATAACACAAAACTGCTAGTACTGAAACATTAGGCTTTATTGATCTTTCTTCTTTCTCTCTCTCTCTCTCTCTCTCTCTCAGAGGCGGTGAGCTCTGAGAAGTTCTGCTATGAGAAGTTGAACACAGAAGGTTCAGAGAAGGGCAACTGTGGTCAGGATGGAGAGAAATGGATCCAGTGCAGTAAGCAGTAAGTTCTAAAGTCAACTAGATTTTCTGAAGAGTAAATGAGTCCAGTTACATGGATGTGTCCTGTATGTGAATATATGTCCTTATGTCCTGTGTACAATGCTGCAGCTCTGTGTGGTCATCAGACTGCGGCTCTGTGGTTGCTCTGTTGTTCTGAGTGGTTTTTAGTCAATTGCTATGCAGTTACTAGGCTGTTTTGGGTGGCGGCTAGGTGGTCTAAGATCTAAGATCAGAGCTATGATATTGTATCTGTTGTATCTGTTCTAGATATAGCTTGGATGCCTCCATCAGTGTCAGTCTGTTTAGCTCATCTTTTTATCCAGCAAATCCAAATCAGAAATTTAGTAGTTTAGAAGAGAAAAAGCATCTCCCCTCAACAACTGGAGATATAACTCTTGTCTGTATTCTGCGGCCATTCTTGCAATTCCTCCGGGCAGCTGTTTCAGTCATACAAGTCCTGTCTGATTGAAGACAGGTATCTTTAAAAATGCTGGCTGAGATCATAATAAAACAATATATTTCTGATCAACTATTGAACCTCACATAGACTGTACCATAACTTGTGTTCTTTAAGCTTAAATTGCCCTTCCAAAAAGTTTTCCAGATCAGTTCAGTTATTGCACATGCACAACACTGTTCATAGCCCTTCCTCAGAGAATTGTTAGTGTTTAACAATTGACAGGACTTCATTCGCTAGAGCAGACATATTGATTGTTGCACTTTTGCCTATTTACATATATATATATATATATATATATATATAGAACTGTGGTATCTTGTTAATTCTATAATCTTTGGTAGTACTACAGGCCATGAGGAAGTTTTGCTATGAAATCTGATACTGTACTGTACTGGTTTAAATTCAAATTCCTTACCCTAAGTGTGAGAAATAGCAATTGTTCTATATAATATATATTCTATATAAGTACTGTATTTTTACAGAACAGTTCCTGTTTTGGGGGCATTTAATGACAGTGCTGTTTTGTATTTACAGTGACGTGTTTTGTGGGTATCTGTTATGTACTAACACTGGCCAAATCCCTCGTATTGGGGTTATGAAGGGGGAGGTGACATCAACAAACTTCAACCATCAGGGTCGACTGATCGACTGCGGGTGAGAATCACTCAATATCAATAGGCTCAATTGTGTGAATAATCAGCAACTAAATTACCTAAATTTCTAATTTATCAGTTATGTGTCTTAAATCTTGCTTTTCATTGCTTTTCAAGTCCTACTGGAAAGCTCCTGTGTACAAGTTTGGAAATCTTAATTACAACATATGCATTTGAGAGATTTTCAGAATGAATCACACACTTTTATATTTCATATTTCTTTAACACTATTTTGCAACACAGTGCCACAGAGAATTATGGGAAATATGGTATGGTTACACAAGCCTGTTGCCTCATAAACTGATTAATAACATTTGGCAATCTTACCACTTTCATTATCAACAGCACACTAAACGGTACATGCCTGGCTGAGGGTTGCAAATTCTTTTCATGAGCAGTTCTCTGGAGATCATATATATTTGTACATATTTATAAATGGTGCGCCATCCCTTGTCACACATTTCAAACACGTAAAATGTGAAGAATTACCCACCAATTCATTTGACACTAGTCACACATGAGTAATAATTTAGCATTAAGGGTTACGTTCATCGCAGTTTTTTTTTTAATTAAAAAGACATCAAATAATGTGATCAAACGTTGGGGGTGTAGTTATTCAAAACCAAGTCAAGAACCATGATACACCACCCACGGTACTTACCACGGTACTCTCACCACATCAAACATACAGGTAATAGAAATTTCATTCATTACCTTATCTGGGAACATGATTCATGAAATCCCTGTGATTGATTTCTCTGGTTACTGAATGTTATGTATAACAAAAAGTACAGTCAACATTTACAATATTTACAGATTTACAATTGTTATAATCAATAACAATTTCTGACATGATTCTTTAATTTACAAGCCCCCAGGAGGTTTACAGCCCTTAGAAAGTTGTTTTTTAGCATTCCCTCTGTTAATTAGGTCATTGCATAATGCAGCATTTTTCTGCCAAAATTAACCTCTTTTCTTCAGTTTGTAGATCTGAGTTGTCATATGACTCTTACCCCTCCACACTTTGTACACATACATATAATGTTTTCCCAGTGGTGGTCATGTCCTGCTTGATGATCTGACTGATCTTGGTTATGTGGAGGATGGAACTCCATGTGGTCCATCCATGATGTGTCTGGACAGGAAATGTCTTCCTCTTCAGTCTCTGAACCTGAGCTCCTGCCCCACTGGACCCAACAGACTTGTCTGTTCCAGTCATGGGGTGAGCACAGAGAAACCCAGTCCACTACACACTGTCGCCTACAATACAATTATCCCATATTAACACACATCAACACACAAACACTCCACATCAGCATGTAAATTCATGTAGCCAGATTCATGTTGCCAGATTGATGTAGCCAGATTGAGCCACAGGTGCCTCTCTGTTGCCACCAAAGCAGCCATAGAACGTCTAATAGAACGGGCCGTCTGCTTAGTGGCATGAAGGTCAAGAACTGTGGCTCTGCGAAGCTTCTCAACTCCATCCGGTATAAATCCCCCACCTCGGTGCAGGTCAGCCTGGTACACATGCAAGACTGCAATAGTGTGCAGAGAAGCACCAGCTTGACCTGTTGCCACATATGCCTTGCCCAACAAACTAGGTGTCACTCTATATGGCTTGAACCACAGAGCAGGTTTCTGAAGCCAGTGTGCACTCATTTTCCCCGAAGAGAAAAAGCAGAGCCCATCTCTCACTGTCCCTCCGCCAAATCGAGCTCTGCCTCAGCAGAAGCGGGATCCAACCTACAAAGTGCAGCTGCCTGGCTCCCATCTGGATTGAAAAGAGCCCCAAACAAAATACACACACATCATGTGTCACTAGCGGGTCTTTAGTGACAGCGGGTGTGTCACTGGCAGCTGCACACTCTTCAGTTGGAGATGAAGGGTTGAGGGTCACAACACGCTATTTTCTAAAAAAAAAATAGTTAGAAACGATATAGTTTTAAGAGCTCTACTGTATAGTAAAACAGCTATAAAACTATATAGTCTGCAACACAACAACAGTAGTATTTTGAACATTATGTGGGTTTTCTCCTCAGTTGCAGTTGAGGCAAAATGCATTTTGGGACACTGTGGCTGTCTTAAGTCCTCACCTCCCGATGCATCCTCAATAAAAGGGGCAGAGCAAAAACACATCTGGGGATTTAATATCAACAAGATGTGAACTTTGAATTGAAACTGTAAAGTCCATCAGAACACAAGTACAGACAAGAACACATATAGAGAAACATTCTGTGAATTTATAGGGGCATGATGTTTAAATGACAATTGTTTTCAGGTGCCACTTTATCAATGTACAATCATTCATATGATGGGTTTGCAACAAATGAATGTTTCATAAATCACATGTGAATCCCATTAAACAATGATTTCTGCGTTTGGATCTGTGCTTGATGATAGTTTGATAAATGAGGCCCATTGTCATGTCACATTGTGTAATATGAGCACAATGCATGGATGTATATTAATTTGACTATGTATATGTGTATACAGAATTTCAGCAGGTTAGGTTGTTTATTATAATCAAAATGTGTATAACACAAAGATATAATCACATTTTGTTACATTATCATTGTCTTGGCCTTTGGGATTTAAATAGGTGTGCAATAATGAGGCCACATGCACATGTGATGCAACGTGGGCAGGGACAGACTGCAGTATGCCTGACCCTCCGAAAGAACCAGAGCCCAGTGAAGATGAGGGGCCAAAGGGTGGGTCGTCCTGCTCCCACACACATCATGAGAACACACAACGAAAAACAGTGACTAAACATATGGCTTAACCATTCTTCATACACTGATAGTTTTAAGACAGTGTTTCTCTAAGATCCAGGGTCCAGCTTCATTATACAAGAGGTGTTCAGCCCAATTTCTTAGTCTCAGTCATTCTCCTGAGGCTCATATCACAGAGAATCCATGAGAAAACACTTCACTCAAATATGGGCAGACAGACGTTTTGTCCTTCCAAATAAATGCTGATTATTTCTGATTATAAATACTGTCACAGGTCATAGCATCAAATAAAATACATGAAATAAAATATCTAAAATACCTGAAAACTCTTTTAAAGATTTGGTGCTACTTCCCTCATTATTGAGGGAAGTAGACTCATTATTGTTTGTAAACACCATTTTGATTTCAGGTGGCCTGATAATAATCTAGTGTGCTCAGACAGTGCAGATCATTCATCTGTGTCATATTCATCAATCAGTCCCTGAACACACTGCAGGCGATCTGTGCTGTTCATCTGAAGCCTAGAATCAGAAACAGATTCATTGGCTCTAAGTATGTTCACTGTAGTAAAGGAAGCTTCCAGTATTTGGAGAGAACCTACACCTAAACAGAATAAGCGTGTAGCTTTAATTTAAGACACAAAATAGAAAAGATAATTAATAGTACGATTATAATCATAAGTGAATTTTAACAGTAGTAATGATATGCTAAAAATCTCTGTATTTGTTGAAAAAGATCAAGAATAAATCACCACATGATTGGAGCAGATATTTTGAGTGTTAGTGAATTAAAGCTCATGTCCCATTTTTTTCACACTTGCCCAAACAGGTCCTAGTGCCACCAATCTCATCATAGGGTCCATCGCAGGGGCCATCCTGGTGGCCGCTATAGTCCTGGGTGGTACAGGCTGGGGGTTTAAGTAAGCGACAATCTGCATGTCTGTTTCTACTAGACAACACCACTCCAGCAGCTTACACACACCAGCATTTGACTTTCTGCTGCAGACACTTTACCTGGAGAAAAACATTCTGCAATACAGATGCAAAACAGGGAGAATGCAGAACTCTAAACCAGGCTTTTGGACTTGCATTAAAGCTCCATTTAAGTTTAAAGTCGAACTGCAGCAGAACCTCAAATCAGCTTGAAGGTCCCAGCTGAGATCCTGAGCTGCATGTTAAATTTACACACAACTTCAGTAGATCCTCATTTACCATCTGCAAGCTTCACAGTCTGGCACCACACCAAAAGCTGTGGACAGCTGAAGCTACAGAAAATGTCAAGATATTTCTGAATCAGCTGAAACAACTTTCAGACAATGTTGTGAATCTCAATTTAACAGATGCTGGGTGATTATATTATGTATTCAGTTTGGACTCCCAGTTTAGATCTGAAAAAAGTTTGTGGATCATACATAACAACTACTCATCTGTCTTACCAGTCAGATGGTGGTCTCATAAAATATCCTAAATACACTAAATAAGAGTTTTGAAGGAAAGGAGTCTGTCATCATTCACTACCTCTCATGTCAAAGTTCCCATTAAAGAAAAAAAACGTAATTTTTTTTTATTATGAATTTATTTTTAAATGTCCCACTAACAAATTAGGAGTAAAGTTTTCTTTTTTTGATACGTTTCAGAGAACTTTGAAAGATTGAAAGAGAACATTAACCAATATTTTGAGAATGTTCCCCCGTTAGCTGGGAATTAGCAGAATGTGAAAGTGTCTGAGATACTGAAAAACATACAAGCTTTGTTTGAGGAATAGACCAAAACTGTGGCTATTATTTGGAAAAAAATCACCCCTCTACTGTCAGGGTCCTGGTGGCTTGTTTCTCCTAGTTCTCTTGCCAGGATCCTGACATCCCCTGTGTTTTGTGTCAGAGCATGATGTTTGGATCCTGACTCAGTCCTTGTCTTGGTTCTTGTTTCTTGGAGTCAGGATCTAGACTCATGCCCTGTGTCTTTGTTGTCTGTAGAAGCACATAGCCAGTGTTTGTTTACTTTGTGTCTTGTCTCGAGTCTTGATCCCGCCCTCTTGTTCTCTTGTCATTCCCTTCACCTGCCTGCCCTTGTTACCTGCCTTGTTTGCTTTCCTTTTAAATGCCCTTGTGTTTGCTGTCTTGTGCTAGTGTATTGTATTTTGTATTGAAGTTTTGAGCTCAACGTTTTATGTCTTGTCTTGGTTTTTCTGTTCAAGAATTTAAGTCTTGTTTTGGTTTTTGTTTTCCCCCTCGTGGGTGTTTTTGTTTAAAAAAGTTTATTTTATTTGAAGCTGATCTGCATTTGGGTTCTTCCTCACTGTGTCCTTGACATCTACACCATGGCTTTCAATCCTCAATTACACTAGCCCATACACAGAAAATATCTAGTGAATACCTACTTAGATTTTGCTTTGTTTTAAATGTTTTCATATAATTTGGAATATAACTTAGTACTATGGAATACATTTATCATGCTTTAAGTCTTTTTTTCAACCTAACAGACACAGTTTTACTGAGTTTCATTCAAAGATATGTGTGTGTGGGTCTGGTTAATGCAGGAATATGGTGAGACGTCATCAGAACCTTTACACTCTCTTTCAGTCCTGTGTAAACAAGAGAAGAGCAGGTATCAGCCTGTATGACATGACATGCTCCTCACTCCCTGTGCTGGGAGCAGCAGGATCTGTCTCCTTATGGAGGTGCTCGCTGGCACACCGACCTGGTACAGACGGCTCTCACTGGCACTGGTCTGCATGACCATGTCCAGATATAGTGACATCTCACTATCTCGTACAATTAGCCCCTGTGCATGGAGGCATCATTTCAGCTTCAAAGTTTGATAATCTACTGATGTCATCTAAGGGGTGTTCACAGTGACAGCTACTGTTTGTAACTAGCAGGCATTCCTATTCGACTGCAGCATTCAACTGACAGCCTCACTGTCTGCACTGTCATTGGAAGCTGCTGTGTCTGGTCATTGCTGATTTGCATGAGGCTCGTATTCAATGCAAATACACGAAAGCAACCTCTGTTGTTACATTACAAAATGTGTAGCATGTGTACGTTGCATTCTCAGCATTGCCACAAGGGGAGCTACAACAAATATTTTAGCATAAGCTGTCTTTTACTATCTGTTTTCTGTTACAAAACAGAGCAATAGTTTAAAAATCTTACTGAGCAAGTTAAATTAACTTAAAAAATCCAGCCTGTTTATAGTTAACTACCTGAATAAAAACATCCAGTTTAATGGCACAACAGATATTTTACAGTGACTTTATGATTGCGTCCTTGCGTAGACTATGTTTTTGGCTGAACAATACTGTGACACGTCGGTGTCAGTCATGACTTATGTTGTAAATTACTGCAATAATTTTGTTCCTATATTTTACTGTCAGGGTGAATCCTCCTCAGATTAACTGCTTCAAGTAGATCACTTGTATACTGTCTGTGGTCTGTTCATCTTTTGGCTGGAAATAGTCTGTTTCTGGACTGCCTGTCTGTTGCTCTCTTTATCTCTCTATCTGCTACTAAAGGCATGATCACACAGTGCTGTTCTTTGTAGTGAAGAGCTTCAGTTCCACAATCTGTAGATTGTGTCATTTGACAGTATTACTGAGAATGTGCTGATGCAGAGATACATTTTGTCTAGAACTTGATGCTTTTATTTGGATGCTGTGAAACTGAATCAGTCAGTATTGTAGCATTACATTCTGAAAAACTGCAAGGTTTTGTTTGCCAATAACGTTTTCCTCTCTGCCTCTTCCTCCAAATGACAAGAAATGTCAAACGGCGAGGATATGATCCAAATGCTGCTGCCATCTAGTGGACAGAAAGGAATGCTGACCTCCAGAGCTTCTGTAACCAGTTGGGCTCCTGTTTTGCTGCTATTTTTAGGCATTAGTTATACTTGTAAATATTATTAATAATAGTAAAGAATTAAAAAATTCCTTAGTTGTGTAGCTCCACCCCCTTTTATAAGCACCACCTTCTCTCACAGAGCCATCTTGCTGACATATGCCCACTTCCAGAATAGCCAATCAGATTGTCCAGCAGCATGATATCACAAAACACAGCTTGGCCTTGGCACTCTGATTGAAGGTTTTGCATGGCTAAGATAAGGATATCCAGCGACATACAGCATTACAACCCAAGAGCAGATAATCCCTGTTAAAAAAACATGACCATCGTTTCTTGATTGTTTATTTGACAGGTAACTGATGGCTGCATGCCTAAGACCTAGTGAAACGTTTTCTAGACTAGTCCACATATACACAGCAGTAGACACCCTCATGTTATTATAAACCAGTATGATTTTCTATAAAAAATGAAAGGTGGTGTTCCAGAATATGGACATATGAATGTTGGAACAAAAGAATTGAAATAGTTATATATTCTTAAACCATAAGATAAATGTGAGTAACCAAAATCTTAATTGCACAGAAAAGCAAAAAACCCTTAAGCCAAGGACACAGTGAATGACTATCTGACACTTTCTGAGACTCAACACGCTGGAGCAGGCTGGAGAGATTCCTGTCTTTGACAGTCAGAGAGGAGCATGAACCTAACCACTGATTCAATCCACTGCACAACACACTTAAAAGAATAGCTCAGCCAAAAATGAAAATAATCCCATCATTTACTCACCTTCATGCCACCCCAGGTATATATAACCTTTCTTTCAGCCGAACACAATCACTTAAGTAATATCCTGACTCTTCCCAGTATTGTAATGGCACTGAATAGTGCCTGACTTTTTGAAGCCCCAAAAAAGTACATCCATCATCTTAAAAGTAATCCATACTCCAGTGGGTTAATAAATGTCTAAAGCAAAACAATATGTTTAAAAAAAGAAAAGCTTATTAAACATTCATATGTCACATATCCACATAAACAAACAGATCAGAGAGCCTATTTCAAATATGGGGGCATGCAGATAACTTCAGAAAACTTCTTTAGGTGAACTACAGTATTCTTTAAAAGGTGTTTTAAAATAAAAGGTGTTCTAAGGCATCGTTGGCTAAATGAGGCAGACGAGAATATTTTCAGTTGGTAACAGTTGAAATTTCATATAACAGCACTTTGTTGTAATGTTGATTTACCTGTTGGGTGTGTAGTATAGAAACGGACCACCTCAAACACACCTGCAATCATTTAGATTAGTGCTTTAAACACCATGTTTTACCTGTTAAACTTACCTGCCACAGCTGTAACCGCAAACCAATTTGTCAGGTTTTTAAGACCTATTTTTCAGAGCAAATTATGCAGTGCATATTTTTCATCTTTAGTACTCAGTACTGCTGACCCTACTGAAGATTTTTTGCTGCATGAATTCACAATAATTACTCTGTATGAAGTGTGAATGTTCAAACCAATAGGACAATATATTACAAATGACTAATGACTAAATGCACATGCATGTCAGCTACAAACCTTTTGTTTACTATGCAAATGAATATGTTGCACAAAGCTAAAGGACGAAACAGTAAAATATAATTTTGAAAAATCACAGTTGCCCCTGTTCTTTGGTTTAGCCATGACAGATTGTTACATCACCATCCATGTAACAGGAGCTAAACAACTTTAATAAAAAGGAATGTATTTCCTTTTGTTTAAAAAACATTATTTATTACTTATTTATTACTTATTTAGCAGACTATGAGCAGATTGTTTCACATTTGAGGTTTGAAACAGTTTGAATCAGTTCTGTTCTTCAACCTAAATGTTTCTACATGTACTTGCTGCTGTTAATCATATAAATACACAATACATGCCAGAAAATCATTAAACTAAACAAATAAAATCAACAGTATTTCCACCTCTGAGTCCGGCTCTCTGTGTTTATTTATTCTGGAATGTAGAATACAGGAGAACACAGTGCAGGAGAGAAGAGCTTCATTTTACTTGCACCCTGTCTTATACTACACTGCACTGACACGCCCAAATCACAATTAATAACTGTAACAACTCTTAATGTCCCAATAAGTTGAATTACGTGTATATGAGGAAGGGACCAATTCCAAAATGTGAGCAGGACAGAGAAACATGAAATCAACATTTATATAGCTTAATTGATGCTAGCAACACAAAGATCATGGGTTTGATTTCTAGGAAACACACAAACTGGTTAGTGTATACCCTCAATGAAGTGCAAACAGCTCCTAAACGTGTGTGCCTTACTGTAAATAACCAAAGTCTACAAACACTCACTCTGTGGGAAAGCACTGTAGGTGTAATGATGGGTCAAACACATGAGGATTCATTTGCAGCTTTATTGAATCATAGTCAGACAGGCAGGGGTCGAGACACAGCAGATAGAATAGCAAAGGCAAGGCAGAAGCAAAACGGTACACAGGCCGTAGTCAGGGCAGGCAGCAAACAATCACAAAAACAAAAGTACAATACAAAGTCAGGGTAGGCAGCAAACAGGCAAAAGGGTATAAACAATCCAAGGTCACAACAGGTAATCCAAAACACAATAGAAAACACTAAGAATTGTAGCCAGGGCAAAACAAGACTTCACAAAGAACACGGTCTCAGGGCGCTTAAACAGTCACCAAACAGGAAACAGCTGACAGGAAGTGATTCCGGTTAGTATTCCGGTGAGGGCTCCCTCCGGTGGAACGGCGGAGGCGGAGCAGAGACCTCATTCGTAACAGTAGGTCCATCTGTTACACATTCTTCATCAGCACTGGGTGAAGGGCCAGATCACTGTCATGTTATATTGTCATGTTATAAGTCATTACAATATTTGTAATCTGTAAACTCCCTGACCATATATTGTAAATATGGCAGTGACATGAGCTCAGAGAAAAATCTTGTGAATTTTTCTTAATTGAGAAAAATCTAAATTAAGTGTTATACTAAAAAGCAGTCTTGTTTACATATGTGTTGTATATGTGTTTACATATATATTGTACTGTGCAGCACAAACACAGATGTGCAAGGGTGTCATTTCTGGGCTCCCTGGCTAATTTTACCCCGGTCCCTGTGAGGCAGGTCGCGGTCCGGCGGGGGGGTTCCCCCAGTTCAGTTTGCCATCTGTTGGGCCCCTGTCTGGTTATGCTGGGCCCCCATATGACTTGGGCCCCTGGAGTCCTCCTAATCCTCAAACCTGTGAAACCTTTTTGGTCTTATATGTGTCTTTCAATACTTGGCTGAGATAAATTTGAGTTACTGTATGTGCAAAACATATTGGGACAAAAAGCTGTGCTGTAAAAAGCCATTCATTGTGTTCCTCAGTTAAACACGTTCACACTTGTCCAGTTTAAACTGTAATGTATCTCAGTCCTTACTTACAATGGTACTTACAAAGTACTTACAATGGTTTGAGGGATTGAATTTAAATCCATCTTGAAAGTGTTTCGGGGGCATTTACATCCTGTCTTTTCCTGATCAGATAGAAATCCAGTCAGAGAAAATGCATAAAGTGACCAGGTGTAAAACAGACGTGAACTTGAGGGTGATTTTCTAACAGACACATACATAGACAGAGAGGGAGAGAGAGAGGGTTTAATTTCGTCTTACATTTTGGCTAAATATTGTCACTTACATTTATATAACTACTGTCATCTTTAAAAATATCTTTCTTAAAGTTGAAATGAGCTTTATTGTCTTTCCACTATCTGTGGAGACATACACAGAAACCTAGTGCCAAACATTTAACATACATAAACGTAAACATAGCTAATCTGCTGTGGTAAGCAATCACACTGACTGGTGAGAACTGAGCAAATTTAAAGTCAAGGTAAATGAATTGATAAATGTCTTTTCTGCAGATAAATTGCCTGAAAGTACTTGCTAATAACATTAGACCGTACAACTGTAACACTACTAATACAAGACATATACTTTCCTCACAAATACATTCAATTTAAACATCAAGAATCTTGTCTTCTATATGATTAAATATCTTATTGACTTTTACTGCCACTGATATTTTAACGGCAGTACAGTAGAGTATCAGTTTTCCTCTTCAGGCAGGAACAGCTGAAAACCCGCTGGATTCGTACTATGGATGGACACTACCTCAAAGAACTTTTTCATATCATATCTTTGCTACCATTTGCTGATTACTGTTAAAATATATATTTTTATGCAGATGGAGTCTTTTTATGAGTCTTTCTGATAGAATCAGAGGTTCTCTGTTTAAGCCTTTTGAAGCATTGCTTTCTCTTAGGCTTTGATTAAAGGTGAATCCTTTAATCCTTTGTTTCAGCTGATGCAGCTATTTGGTAGTATGGCATAATGGTAGCAGTTTCTATAGTGCCAGCCTCTGATGCAGTGTTGAGTGAACATCTCAGTCACACACATAACCGTCGTTCCCTGAAAGAAAACAAGACCTGATTTTTAGCTAGCATGCTAGCATTGTTAACATCATGTGAAGTCATGCTAGCATCATGATTATTGAATATTCCCGAGTTTTCCCGACATTTTCTTCAGAAAGTTAATCTAGTTCATTTTAGAGTTGTATTTTTAACCTATAAAGCAATAACACAAACATATGTCCTATAAGGGACGTGCTGATACACATTCCAACTGCAAGTTATATTGTTAGTAAGGCGGTGCTTATATGAAGTATAGAGGAGCTCTGTTAGCCAGCTCTTCTGTCAGTCAAGAAGCTGCATAAGGACGACAATGATGGCTGATTCTTCTTTTGGTTAATGAACAAAACAGTTGAGTTGAGCAAATACTTATAGCACTTTAAAGCGCTCTCCCTACCTTATGCTGATAAAGGTACGTTTATGATAATGATTAATAATTTGAGCTGCCGGCTCCGATTTCGTGGGGAATGTCATTTTGACTTGTGGTTACAGCACGTCAGAAAGAAGATCTAGCTACTATATCACATGTCCGGGTACTGCAGATGGTGGAGTATTTGTAGCTTGTTACAGAAGATGTTTAGAATTTAAACTCGTCATCCAGGTTAGGAAAATGACTGCAGTTACCCTACAATTTTATTTTGTAATTAGAATAGAATTTTTTCTTTTAAATGTTTCTGCCTGCTGGTTTGTTTTTAACCATGTTCTCCAAAGTGTACATTTGATTGAGTATAGCTCATTTCTACCTTTGTAATGTAACTATTGTGATGTTCATTATTATTGTGATGGTTGAAAGTCTCTTTAAGTCCTGACAGCAATCACTAAGTGGTAAAAATAGATTTTTATAAATGTCTGTGCGGAAGATGCTGGATCATAAACAATAAGCAGATACAAAAAACCGCTTAGAAATGTCAGCCGTGGCAAAATATGACTTCGCAATGAGTTAGACACAGCTAGGGGTTTAAATACACAGAGCTAATGAGGAACAGGTGAGGCAGGAAGTAATCAGTCCAAGGCATGGAGCATTATGGAAAATGTAGTTCGTAATGGTTAGTATTCGGGAGAGGGATCCCTCTGGTGGTGACGAGGAGGTGGAGCAGGAACCTCCTCTGTAACAGAGCCGGCTTTCCCGGGTGCATCCTATGAAACTCCTCCGTGAGAGTGGGGTCTAGGATATCCTTAGCATTTACCCAGGATGACTCCTCCAAGCCGTACCCCTTCCAATCCACCAGATATTGGATTGAGCTGCCGCGGCGTCTGGAATCCAGCAACTCACATACTCTATACGCCTCCTTGCCGTCGACCAAAAGGGGGGGGGTTTGCACACTCTGAACCTCCTCCGACCCTCCTCCAGGACCACCGGCGGGTTTGAGTAGCGAAACATGGAAGGTAGGAGAAATATGAGGGAGCTTGAGCCGGAGATCCTTGGTAGACAGCAATACCCACTGCCCCGGTTCGTTGACAGGCCTGGACCGATGACGTTGGTTGGCATTAAGGGTCTGACGTCTGTATTTGGCTCTGCATAACTGTTCAAGAGCGGCTGGGACCAGTGGAAGAGGATAGCGAAATTTTACTGTTATGTTGTTGAGACCTCGATAATCAATACGGGGCCGGAGACTGCCATCCTCCTTCTCTACGAAGAAAAACCCCACAGCAACCAGAGACATGGAGGGTCGAATGAATTCCTTGGCTAGTTCCTCTTGGATGTAGTCTTTCATTGCTTGAGATTCTGGTTGTGATAGAGGAAATATTCTTCCCTTTGGTAGACTTAAACCGGGAATAAGATCAATGGCACAATCGGTTGTTCTGTGAGGTGGTAGTTCAGTTGCACAGCTCTTGCTGAACGTCCTCTCTAGGTCAGCAAACTCTGGAGGCAAGGAGATCTCTGGTTCTGGGGATCTCGTTTTTGAGTGACAACCTTGGTGATGCAGTATTCGTAACAGGTGGGTGACCATTGGGTGATTTGACCCGTTTGCCAGGAGATTATGCAGTTGTGTTGACATAGCCAAGGAAGACCCAGGATTACCATGTGAATTGGTGAAGCAATGACATAGAGTTATGTAGAGCACTCACGCCTGCTAATTCTGACTGGAGATCAGATCGTCCACTCCTAAAGAGCAACTTCAGCGTGTCCTCCGTCCAATCTGCCTGACCTGCGAGTGTGCAGAACGTGAGAGCATACTCTGCAGCTGACATCCCCTCCTGTGTAAAAGTTAAAAGTTGTTCCCCAGGGCTTCCTCCCTCTGCGGAGTGCTCGAAGACCTCTCAGAAGCTTGTGAGGTAGGCTTTACATGAGGGAAAACCTGATACGTCGCTCCTCCAAATGATAATCACCCAGTCCAATGCTCTCCTGGTCAGCAGAGAGCTGACAAAGGCGATCCGGCTGGCATCAGTGATATAGGCGTCCGGCTGCTGGTCGATGAACAGTGAGCACTGGAGGAGGAACCTCTTGCACTTGGACAGATCTCCCTCGAATTTCTCTGGGAGTGCCATGCGTGGTCGAACAGAGGGAGAAGAAGTATACGGAGCGTTACTGGAAGTGGTTGGAGGCGGAGGCACCACAGAAGCAGACTGCATGCTCTGGAAGGCCTTAAGTAACTCCTTGGTAAGCGTGGTTAGCCGACTTAGCTGCTGATGGTGAGTGGCCAGTTGAGAGGCTTGGGTCGATTGTTTGGTGGTCAGCCAAGACAGCTGCTGGATCGCTAGCTGGCGAAGTCTTCTGTAATGATGGCAGTGACACGTGAGGATCCATTCGCAGAGCTAATGAGGAACAGGTGAGGCAGGAAGTAATCAGTCTGAGGCATGGAGCATTATGGGAAATGTAGTTCGTAATGGTTAGTATTCGGGAGAGGTGGAGCAGGAACTTTCTGAACTTGTTTTAAAACTATTAGTTTCGTGCAACAGGCCACAGTAATTTAACTCCACCCATTTTTAATTTAATAAAGTCTTGCAGCAACATCAATATCCATGTGCAGAAATACCAGCAATTTTTATCTTGTTGAAAATATTTTATTTGGACTGCACTACAAGTATTTCCATAATGCAAACATGGCATCATAAATTTTATTTCATTGTGGGGTAGTAGCTGAAAACTTGTGATAAATGAGCAAAGGGCAGCACTCTGGGACAGGATTTTAAACTAGGGTCCAGGAACACCAAATCTCACACTATTTATATTACAGTTTAAACAGATGGATATAAATACCTTTGGAGGGGGTCTCAAAGGTTTATTATATTTATGGATCCTTCTTGGCATCACACCAATATCTACAGTATTTGGATTATGTGGATTATTTTAGTTGACATGTAATGTTCTTACCATGCATTTCAAACACACCTTAGTGAAACGCATACATAACTATGTAACACTTTAAATATTGTTTGCGAATTGAGCATATGTTAAGTGAAATCACCTAGCTGAAGAAATTTACTCCAAAAAAACACAATTTACCTACCTCTAGTTGACTATTAGGTTATGTAACGAGATTATGAATTAACAACGGACACAGAACATAAATAGAACATAAATATGTATTTCTTTATTTGTATTGAAATGTGAAACAGCAGGTCTGGAGTGTCACTGGTGTCCTAATAACATATCAAGAGAATCAACAATTGTACAGCAGTGTAAACGCTGAAGTTCATAAAATCCTCTTTTATGTTGTGATAACAGATCATTGGGCTTCGCACAAACTCAAATGCACAGTCATTAAAGCACGAGGCAAACACAAGAATTCTCCCAATTCATGAACAGTGTTACTCAAATGCAGATAATATAGTTTATAATGAAAATTTTCAGCCTCACTATGTCTGCTGTATATAAACACAGTTCAAGCTCTCTCTGTTTATCTAATATTACAGGTCATTCATATCAGTTTATAGTGAAACTGGACTGCAGGGAAAGTGTGTGTTAGTGTGCAGAATGTGGTGTTGAGACTGATCGACTGTGCTCAGTACAGTGTGTTGATATGGTTCTTATATAAGTTAAGGCACAGTGAAGGATTCAAGCGTTCAAGCGGACTCAAGACTACAGCTCTGCTGATCTGCTGTCTCTGTTTTTGACTTATTTTTAGTTATCTACCAACATTAAAATAAAACTACAAGACAGCAAATATGAAACTCTTTGCCTAATATCTATAACTTTTGCATAAGGACAAAAACTATATAGATCTGCTCAGTTCTTCATCCACTTGATGCCTGTGCACTTTTACACAGGAATTTATGACCATGTGTTTTTTTACGACTGATTGATTATATTCTGTTATTCATGATATATCCATTGACAGTATGAACAATTCCAGAACCCAGAATATTATACTTATATTATATATCAGACAATATTCCAACAGAAATCTAACAGAACACAAGAACTGCTTACTGCATACTATCCACTTAAAAATGTCTACTAAATGTATTATGGGAAACAGTATGCATAACATTTTAAAGTAGCACACTACACCACTGATGTCCAATTCCTGAATGTTTCCGATATCCTGAAATAAAAAGTTTATTTGTATTTTTCTGGGCAATTCTGTGTAATGTGAGTAAATATGCAGAAAGCATACTGTGCACAGTATGGACATTTTATGCATGTATGAAATAGCTGGATGACAAATGATGTGCATTGATGTGGGGTACAATATACTGTACTATACTGCATATACTACTGTATATTGTAGTACTGTGTCCCACAATACAATGCAATCCCTGATTCATGCTCAGCCTGACCTTTCAGTGTGATGAAACCTTGATTTTTAACATCTTTCTTGAAAGTTAAAACTGCATTGAGATGACCATGTCACTCTGTGAATTAAGAATCATGTGACAACAATATAACTTGTTTAGATTTACATATTTATAGTTTTTAATACTATTTTTAAACATGGTAGACAATCTACAGTAATGCCTGTGTACACAGCAGCTACATAGATTCAGGAATCTGGGACAGCAGGGGGAGATATTAGACCTCTCTCTCTCTTGAGCTCTGCTGCACAGTGTTGGTGATCTCTCAACATCAACATGCTGGTATTAGAACTCTTTTGGAAAGAATGTGCGGCAATACAGAGCACAACCATATTATTTAACTGCACCTCTATGTGAAGAGGGACAATTGAATCTCATTAATGAAACAGCCAATCACTGCGCACCTTAAACTGTCAAAGCAATTATGTCCTTTTGGTCTTTTAAAAAAACTCTAAATGTAGTTTTGACTTTGTATTACATACAGCCAGTGACAGCTGACATCTACACATTCACAGCAAAACATTCTGTGGACATATTTCTGTAACCAAGAGCAAAATCAGTCCATCAATCTAAACCAGTAATTTTAAGGAGTTTCATTAAAACTGTTCTTGAGAAGCGGATTCTTAAGGCAAAGACATATAAGGAAGCACAGTTGGCTTCGTATGGACAGCTCTTACTGTTGCCCTGACAACAGAAACATCTCTGTGCGTTACTATGGCGAGGGAGGAAATGGAGGCAGAGGTTCTGGAGATGTACAAGAAAGTCCCAGGGCTTCGTCTGAGTTCTGCATAGTAAACTCTGTATATCTGTAGCCAGCAGTGAAGGCGACATCCGGACAGCTAACTGAATCCTACCATAGCTGAGGGTTTTCTAGTTTGAAGAATCCAGGGTCCTTGCGCAGTTCCCAGTATGTGTTATTAGACACCCATCTCTCCATCTGATTACTGTCCATAACCTTCCTGTTACATAAACCACAGGAAACAGATTAAGACATACTAAGAGTCTCACAATAAGGCCGTGTTTACACCTGGTTTGATTTATCAGGTGTAATCCTTTTTCAGTCCTAAACACTTTTCTATGGTGCATTTGTAGTGTAAAGTGCCGATCTGTCTTATGAGTATCATAAGTGAATTTGGATAGTATCATTTGAGATGTGCCCTGCAAATAAAAAAATCACTTGATGTATATAAAATCAATTATACTGTTATGTGACTACCAGCAGGGGGTAACTGGACATGTTTAACAGCCAAACCCTGATCTCACCAGCTGCATATTATACAGAAATCGTTGTTTTTCTCGACTGGTCTTCCAGGGACCTAAAAGTCACACCTCTTCTCATTGCCCTTTACTGGCTACCAGCTGCTGCATGCATCAAGTTCAAATCTCTACTCCTTGTATATAAAACCACTACTGGCTCTGCACCAACCTACCTTCACAAACTCATTCACATCCACACTCCTTGCAGGTCCCTACAGTCAGCAAAAAGAACGTCGCCTGGTAATACCCTCTATAAAGGGCATGCTATCACTTGCTCACAGGTTCATCTTCACTATACCTTGATGGTGTAATCATTTTCCAAACTCTGTTCGGTCTGCTACATCTCTCCCTACATTCAACAGCTAAAAACCTGCCTCCTCCATGAATACCTGACACAAGTATGAAAAAAAACTACTTACCTTTGTTTCTCCTCTCTCCCAACAGGTATTGCCTCTCAAGCAATGAAATGTTGTACTTTTGGTAAAATTGTAGCTATGTACGGCTGATGTTATTGCCTCCCTGTGATTTATCGCTTTGTGTTTCTCACCTTGTAAGTCGCTTTGTATAAAAGCGTCTGCTAAACAACTAAATGTAAATGTAAAGTCCAAGAGTTGTAGCTTTTGATGATTAATAAGGGAAGTGCAAACACATAGTATGAACTTTTTATAAATTGTTTTGCCTTCAGCTGTACATACATCTACAATCTTGATGTGGTGCCCTGGGTGTATAAAGTCTCTTAAAGTAAGGGAATATTCACCCCAGTTCACAAAATGTTGAGATGCTGTGTAAAATGTAATGCAAAATAGAATGCAATGACATGTAAGTCTCATATACCCATATTTTATTCACACTAGAACTTGTTTTCAATGGGTGAAAGACCTGGACTGCATGCAGTCCAGTTCAGCACCCGGAATCATCTACTATAAAGCCATGCTGTTGTAATGGATGCAGTATGCAGTTTAGCATTGTCTTGCTTAAATATGCAAGGTCTTCCCTGAAAAAGACATAGTCTGGATGGGATCATATATTGTGCTGAAACATACACATAATACATATATAAGAGAGAGAGGTAGAGAATATATATATATGTATATGTATAGGGAGGTGAGGCAGTGCACTGACTTGAAGAATCGTGGCTGGTGTTTCATGTTGTTCTCCTCCATCCATTTTCTCCTGTTTCGTTGCTGCTCTTCGATTCTTTGTTTTTGAGCTGCTGCCATCTGGATATTTCCTTTCTCCAGACACCTGCGAATCACATTAAACCAACACAACTTCACACCTTTAAAACCTTAAACTTTACACCCTGCTTTCTAGGAAATCAAGACCTTCGATAAGCAAGTACATTTAATACATTGATACACTGAAAGTACATTTATTAAATTTACATTTTTAATATTTCACATTTTTTATTTACAATTTTTGTGTGTGTGTGATGTTTGTTTGTGATATGAGTGTGTGATGTGTGAGGTGTGTGTGTGTGATGTTTGTTTGTGATATGAGTGTGTGAGGGTGTGTGTGTGATGTTTGTTTGTGATATGAGTGTGTGATGTGTGAGGATGTGTGTGTGTGATGTTTGTTTGTGATATGAGTGTGTGATGTGTGAGGGTGTGTGTGTGTGATGTTTGTTTGTGATATGAGTGTGTGATGTGTGAGGATGTGTGTGTGTGATGTTTGTGAGTGTGTGATGTGTGAGGATGTGTGTGTGTGATGTTTGTTTGTGATATGAGTGTGTGATGTGTGAGGATGTGTGTGTGTGTGATGTTTGTTTGTGATATGAGTGTGTGATGTGTGAGGATGTGTGTGTGTGATGTTTGTGATGTGATATGAGTGTGTGATGTGTGAAGATGTGTGTGTGATGTTTGTTTGTGATATGAGTGTGTGATGTGTGAGGATGTGTGTGTGTGATGTTTGTTTGTGATATGGTGAGTGTGTGATGTTTGTGTGATATGTTTGATGTGTGTGTGTGTGTGATGTTTGTTTGTGATATGAGTGTGTGATGTGTGAGGATGTGTGTGTGTGATGTTTGTTTGTGATATGAGTGTGTGATGTGTGAGGATGTGTGTGTGTGATGTTTGTTTGTGATATGAGTGTGTGATGTGTGAGGATGTGTGTGTGTTGTTTGTTTGTTTGTGATAGAGTGTGGTGATGTGTGGTGTAGGTGTGTGTGTGTGTGATGTTTGTTTGTGATATGTTTGTGATGTGTGATGTGTGAGGATGTGTGTGTGTGATGTTTGTTTGTGATATGAGTGTGTGATGTGTGAGGATGTGTTGTGTGATGTTTGTATGTATATGAGTGTGTGATGTGTGAGGGTGTGTGTTGTGTGATGTTTGTTTGTGATATGAGTGTGTGATGTGTGAGGATGTGTGTGTGTGATGTTTGTTAGGAGTGTGTGATGTGTGAGGATGTTTTGTTTGTTATGTGATATGAGTGTGTGATGTGTGAGGGTGTGTGTGATGTTTGTTTGTGATATGAGTGTGTGATGTGTGAGGATGTGTGTGTGATGTTTGTTTGTGATATGAGTGTGTGATGTGTGAGGATGTGTGTGTGTGATGTTTGTGATGTGATATGAGTGTGTGATGTGTGAGGGTGTGTGTGTGTGATGTTTGTTTGTGATATGAGTGTGTGATGTGTGAGGATGTGTGTGTGTGATGTTTGTTTGTGATATGAGTGTTTGATGTGTGAGGATGTGTGTGTGTGATGTTTGTGATGTGATATGAGTGTGTGATGTGTGAGGATGTGTGTGTGTGATGTTTGTGATGTGATATGAGTGTTTGATGTGTGAGGATGTGTGTGTGTGATATGAGTGTGTGATGTGTGAGGGTGTGTGTGTGTGATGTTTGTTTGTGATATGAGTGTGTGATGTGTGAGGATGTGTGTGTGTGATGTTTGTTTGTGATATGAGTGTTTGATGTGTGAGGATGTGTGTGTGATGTTTGTGATGTGATATGAGTGTGTGATGTGTGAGGGTGTGTGTGTGTGATGTTTGTTTGTGATATGAGTGTGTGATGTGTGAGGATGTGTGTGTGTGATGTTTGTTTGTTGAAACAAAATTCAGCAAAACCTAATAAAGCTGTGTATTAAAACAGTAAGTCTGGAATAAAGTAAGTATGGAATGTCCCCATTTAGATCGAAGTGTGGGTCTGTGTATGTGATGTGAGTGTGTAAAATGTGTATTATGCATGATGTGTGTGATGTTTGTGATGTGTGTAATATGTGTGATGTATGTAATGTGAGTGCGTGATGTGTGTAATATGCGTGATGTGTGATGTGTGTAATATGCGTGATGTGTGATCTGGGTGTGTGATGTGTGTAATATGTGTGATATGTGTTATGTGAGTGTGTGACGTGTGATGTAAGTATGTGATGTGTGTAATATGTGTGATGTGTGTGATATGTGTGATGTGAGTAAGTGATATGTGTGACGTATGTGATGTGTGTAATGTGTGATGTGAGTGTATGATATGTGTGATGTGTGTAATATGTGTGATGTGTGTAATATGTGTGACGTAAGTATGTGATATGTGTAATATGCGTGATGTGTGTAATGTGTGATGTGAGTGTATGATATGTGTGATGTGTGTAATATGTGTGATGTGTGTAATATGTGTGACGTAAGTATGTGATATGTGTAATATGCGTGATGTAAGGATGTGATATGTGTAATATGCGTGATGTGTGTAATATGCGTGATGTGTGTAATATGTGTGATGTGAATGTGTGATGTGTGTGATGTAAGTATGTGATGTGTGTAATATGTGTGATATGTGTGTAATATGTGTGACGTAAGTATGTTATGTGTGTAATATGCGTGATGTGTGTGATGTGTGTGATGTAAGTATGTGATGTGTGTATTATGTGTGACGTAAGTATGTGATGTGTGTAATATGCATGATGTAAGGATGTGATATGTGTAATATGCGTGATGTGTGTAATATGTGTGATGTGTGTGATGTAAGTATGTGATGTGCGTATTATGTGTGACGTAAGTATGTGATATGTGTAATATGCGTGATGTGTGTAATATGTGTGATGTGAATGTGTGATGTGTGTGATGTAAGTATGTGATGTGTGTAATATGTGTGTAATATGTGTGACGTAAGTATGTTATGTGTGTAATATGCGTGATGTGTGTGATATGTGTGATGTAAGTATGTGATGTGTGTAATGTGTGTAATATGCGTGTGACGTGAGTATGTGATGATGTGTGTAATATGTGTGATGTGTGTATTATGTGTGATGTGATGTGTGATATGTGTGATGTAAATGATGTGTGACGTATGTGATGTGTGTAATATGTGTGATGTGTGTAATATGTGTGATGTGAGTGTGTGATATGCGTGATGTGTGTGATGTGAGTGTGTGATATGTGTGATGTGTGTAATATGTGTGATGTGTGTAATATGTGTGATGTGAGTGTGATATGTGTGATGTAAGTATGTGATGTGTGTAATATGTGTGACGTAAGTATGTGATGTGTGTATTATGTGTGACGTAAGTATGTGATGTGTGTAATATGCATGATGTGTGTAATATGTGTGATGTGTGTGATGTGAGTAAATGATGTGTGACGTATGTGATGTGTGTAATATGTGTGATGTGTGTAATATGTGTGATGTGAGTGTGTGATATGCGTGATGTGTGTGATGTGAGTGTGTGATATGTGTGATGTGTGTAATATGTGATGATGTGTGTGATGTGTGTAATATGTGTATGATGTGTGTAATATGTGTGATGTGAGTGTGATATGTGTGATGTAAGTATGTGATGTGTGTAATATGTGACGTAAGTATGTGATGTGTGTAATATGTGTGATGTAAGTATGTGATGTGTGTAATACGCATGATTTGAGTGTGTGATATGTGTGATGTGATGTGTGTAATATGTGTGATGTGAGTGTGTGATATGTGTGATGTGAGTAAATGATATGTGTGATGTGAGTGTGTGATATGTGTGATGTGAGTAAGTGATATGTGTGATATGTGTGTAATATGTGTGATGTAAGTATGTGATATGTGTAATATGCGTGATGTAAGGATGTGATATGTGTAATATGCGTGATGTGTGTAATATGCGTGATGTGTGTGATGTGAATGTGTGATGTGTGTGATGTAAGTATGTAATGTGTGTAATATGTGTGTAATATGTGTGACGTAAGTATGTGATGCGTGTAATATGTGTGATGTGTGTAATATGCGTGATGTGTGTATCATGATGTGTGATGTGTTAATATGTGTGATGTGTTAATATGATTTGATGTGTATATGTGTGACGTAAGTATGTGATGTGTGTATTTTTATATGCATGATGTGTATGTGATGTGTGTAATTATGTGTGATGTGTGTAATATGCATGATTTGAGTGTGTGATATGTGTGATGTGTGTATGTGATGTGTGTGTTATGTGTGATGTAGGATGTGTAGTATGTGATGTGTGTAATATGCATGATGTGTGTGATGTGTGTAATATGTGTGATGTGTGTAATATGCATGATTTGAGTGTGTGATATGTGTGTAATATGTGTGATATGTGTGATGTGAGTGTGTGTTATGTGTGATGTATGTGATTTGTGTAATATGTGTGATGTGAGTGTGTGATATGTGTGATGTGTGTAATATGTGTGATGTGAGTGTGTGATATGCGTGATGTGTGTGATGTGAGTGTGTGATGTGTGTAATATGTGTGACGTAAGTATGTGATGTGTGTAATATGTGTGATGTAAGTATGTGATGTGTGTAATATGTGTGATGTAAGTATGTGATGTGTGTAATATGCATGATGTGTGTAATATGTGTGGTGTGTGTAATATGCATGTGTGTCACATAAGTATGTGATGTGTGTAATACGCATGATTTGAGTGTGTGATATGTGTGATGTGATGTGTGTAATATGTGTGATGTGAGTGTGTGATATGTGTGATGTGAGTAAATTATATGCATGATGTGTGTGATGTGTGTAATATGTGTGATGTGTGTAATATGCGTGATGTGTGTGATATGTGTGATGTAAGTATGTGATGTGTGTATTATGTGTGACGTAAGTATGTGATGTGTGTAATATGCATGATGTGTGTGATGTGTGTAATATGTGTGATGTGTGTAATATGCATGATTTGAGTGTGTGATATGTGTGTAATATGTGTGATATGTGTGATGTGAGTGTGTGATATGTGTGATGTATGTAATTTGTGTGATATGCGTGATGTGAGTGTGTGATGTGTGTGATGTGAGTGTGTGATGTGTGTAATATGTGTGATGTGAGTGTGTGATATGCGTGATGTGTGTGATGTGAGTGTGTGATGTGTGTAATATGTGTGATGTGAGTGTGTGATATGCGTGATGTGTGTGATGTGAGTGTGTGATATGTGTGATGTGAGTAAATGATATGTGTGATGTATGTGATATATGTGTGATGTGAGTAAATGATATGTGTGATGTGAGTGTGATATGTGTGATGTAAGTATGTGATGTGTGTAATATGTGTAATGTGAGTGTGTGATGTGAGTGTGTGATATGTGTGATGTGGGTGTGTGACGTATGTGATTTGTGTGATGTGTGTAATGTATGTGATGTGTGTAATACGCGTGATGTGTGTGATGTGTGTAATATGTGTGATGTGTGTGTTGTTAGTGTGTGATATGTCTGATGTGTGTGTTGTTAGTGTGTGATATGTGTAATATGAGTGATGTGAGTGTGATATGTGTAATGTGTGTGATGTGTTTAAGTGTGAAATCTGTAGAGTGTGTGTGTGTACCTCTGGTCTGGTCTGAATCGTGCATCTGTTGGTGGCAACAGGTCCTTCATTTCAGGATAAAGTTCATTGAGCTCTATAGCAAACCTGCTAAAGCCGTAATAAAGCTCATAATCTGTGGGCATCGGACCTGCACACACAGACACACTGCATGAATTTATAATTATCAGAACCGCAGTGCTGTAGCTGGAATAGTTGCTTGGTTATATTGCATTTTACTCTCAATTTGGATTGTGTATGGGCACTGGTGCAGGGGTATTAGAGTTTTTTGACTGTGCATGGGGAGCGTGCCCATGGCATCTGCCTGTAGCATTTAAATTGTCTGTTTGGTTGTTACATTTCTGCTTTTTTATTTAACAACCCTCAGTTATTGTTTAAATGAGATCAACCTCTGGATCTGTTTGTACACAACATGCATCTGGACACACCAACAGCACCAGCACCTCCCACAGTAGACTCAAAACAAGGACAAAGCATAAACGTAACCCTATTTTTACAGGCTGTGCTAGCTATGAATTACTTGTGTCTCTTATGCAGTTTTGTAGGCAACAGTATAAGCGACTGTTTCTCACAGCTTTATATTCAGGCTATTCAACCTTCAGTGAAACTACAATTAAAGACCAGATCTTGATTTCCATATATGTGTTGTGCAGGCAGATAGAGTTACAACAATGAAAGTAAACCATGCTTTTGTTTTCTTAGTTCAATTTCTTATGGTACAGTTTAAAGAAATAGAAAGCTACATAACAAATTGTATGTCAACTGTATGTCTTTTTGATTCTCACGACTCACTTCAGTGAGACTAAACCAACATTCTTATACTACCCTAAAAATGCAACTGGAAAGTTTGTACTTGAACATGCCACATAAGTGTTAATTTTAGACCCTGTGTGTGTTTGTACCTGGTCTCCAGATGCACTTGGCTGAAGGTGGAACTCCACAGTAAAGACCCTCGTGCCATTTCCCAAACAGTCTGTGAATGACTTTTCTTTCCTGATCCATCACAGACCCCTGAACTTCATTCACATTAGAACTCCAGTAGTTCCCCTGAACACACACGTTGGGTTCCATAATGTTTTATGGGGACAATCCATAAACATAAGGTACAAACTGCATATTCTATAATTTCAGCACCTTAAAGGGACAGGCCACCCAAAAATAAATTTTTGCCATCATGTATTCACACTCATTTCAAACATTATTTAATGAAAAAAAATGAGGTCAAGCTCAGTGACAGATAAAATATCACCAGGTAAAATTATTATTCACTGCTAATCTTGACATCCATGTGAAATCATGAATAAATCATTCATTTGAGTCAAATCTTTTTAACAAATCACTTGATCCCAACCTGAACAATTCATTTCTGTAAATCAGTTCACTGACTGACTGACGCAGCCACAGAAGTTAATATACTGCTAGAATGACAAATTATTAGTGAATAACAACTTGGAAGACATGACTGCATGACTGTTTTTTGCTCATTCTGGAGACTGACAGCCCCGGTTTCATTATATAAAATGATACATCTGAAACAACAAGATACACATCTGGAACAACACTAGTATTTTCAGTTCAGTTGTCTTTATAATGACGTGAAATAAAGCTTGTTTAGCCTTTTATATTCTTGCCTGTTAAACATATTTGAAGTTTCCTGTGTATGTGTAAATACCCAGTATGCTGCTGCAAAAGCAGTACTTTGCACTACTTTCTGTAGTACTGCACACAGCAGGGCACTTATCTGTATACTTTGACTGCATAGGCTTTTCTTTTTATTCACCAGACAGAATACTAAATTTAAAGATAAATTATATAGTTATAAATAGATTAAATGATATAATTGTTCAGTATAATGAATTTTAGTGGATTGATCCATATTTGAGAAAGAATCTGTTAATGTTTTTTTCCACTACTACCACAGAAGATGAATGACTGGAATCAAATATTAGTTATAAATATATAAAAGCATATGTGTGTGTGTGGGTGACCCAAAAGTCAATGGATGCAAAAAACTGATGCAATTGATGCAAATCTGAGCATAACCTTATTTGGGGACATCCTGATTTGTAAAAATGTTTTCTGTTAGAGTTAGGGTTATAGTGTGGGTTTGGGTTAGGTTATACTGTTTAAAGCTAACTGTGTTTAAAAACAACAGAAGTCTACAGAATGTCTCTGTTTAGCTAGATAAGTAAACGTGTGTATGTGTGTGAGGGAGTATGTGTGAGTGTGTGTGTACCTTAATAAAGTTAAGCTTGCAGACACATGTAGGGTTGCGTGTGTTTCTGATGGTAATCTCTCCATAATGTTCAATCCAGCGCCTCCCCTCAAAATATTGTGAACACATGTTGTCACCTTGTTCCACTCAAAGTGGTCACCATAGCTACCAGCACACACAATACAAAAAACATGTTCTCACAACAGGCTTTAGAAGCCATGTTTCTGTAATTCTGATCACGTGGATGAACAATCTCAGTCCTTCAGATAGACAGACAGAAAGAAGGCAGAAGTCAGAGGCAGAAGAGACAGGAGGAGGACATGCACCATCTAGAATAATGAATGGACAGGAAGTCTGTCTTTATGGGTATGAGCCAATCACCTTCCACTACAGTTTCACCTACTTTGTAGTCTTGTGCGTTTTACACACGCTCTGCAGGTCCAGTGCATTGCAGGAGTGGTGCAAGTGCAGCAGTGCAGAGTCTATTTTTGTTGTTCTGTACCCACTGAACATGGATTGAAAATATTCTACATTCACCGCAAATGCTTATAATTAAACCTATTACTTTAATCCTGGAATAAAGCAAATAAAGCAGAACATTTAGGCGCAATAATAAATCATCTGGTCAAAAAGGTATGACACACACTCTAAACTTTAATCAAAGATGATGAAAATGTTTTTAGAACTTTTCAAAAACATTTTAATTTAACATTCAATTTATTAAGCCATTGTTGAGTTTGAAGTGCACACAAGCCGCAGAACACATGCGAACACATCATATGTAAAAGCACATTGGCTGCAGCTGCTTCCACATCACAAATTAAGATGTGATCACATATGTACAGCAATATGTACTATATACATACTGCAAACACTGTATGTGTGAAACAGAGATTTTTTACCAGCCAATCTCAACAGATTTGAAACAGATGTTGGATGATCTGCTACAGATCTGTATACTTAAATTCAGTGCAAACACTTTCTGTAGAAATTTACATTATGCATTTGGCAGATGCTTTTATCTAAAGGATTTTCTGCTGTATTCAGGATATACATTTGACATTTCATATCAGCACATGCATTTCTGGGAATGGAACTCAGAACTGAGAACAGCTTGGCACTCAGAACTGACCTATTATAATATGAGTGTGTTTTCAGCATTACCTAATTTGCATAATTGCTTTTGTGGGACTTTGGATATAGAAAAATGGTGAGAGAACTGGACAGAGAGTCATACAGTGTAATGCTGGAGAGAGAGAGACATGAGACACTGTACCTGGGCAACATGACATTAACTGTTCCAATGGGAAGAATCTCCATAGACTTCCCCCAAAACTTATTCTTCCATCTGACATCTGAAGCACACACACACACACACATACACATACGCTTTAAAAGTGTGATGATAAAAGTAAGAATATAAACAGATGAATAGTATCTATCTTACCCTGCCAGAAGGTGAAGTTCTGGGAGTCACAGTGACAGGCTGAAATGGGTGGATGATGGCTCACCTGTGCTCAAATGGAGAAATATAATCACCCACTCAGCTTCATTACTGAGGTCACAAGAACGAGTCAGTTAAAGGAAAGGTTCACCCAAAAATCAGAGTTCTTTCTTCATTTACTCACATCATCCCTCTCTTTTTTAAATGAATACATTTATAATGTATGTTTTTATAATATTATTTTCTTTATATACTTGGCATATTATATACGTATATGACTAGTTATCATATGAGATTATTAACATTACCACCAACATATTTGTTTTGAGCTGATATGTTTTTATTTTGGTGTGTGATTCTTACCGGTCCATGTGCAATAAGCCCCAAGATATTCTGTTCTCCTTCAATGTAAGACCTTTTCACTTATGTTACTGTCTTGTGAGTCACATCTCACCTCAACACACCACCTAAATTTAGGTATCTCTAGTGAGATAAATTGTGTTAAAGCTGTTTCATTCCCACACAGTTTATATCTGCGTGTGTGTGTTTACTTAACCATGAAGTGAAAGTGATGTTTTTGTCAGGTATGGTAACCCTTGCTTGAAATGTGACCTCTGCTTTTACCCATCTAATGAGTAATGAACAAACACACTGCAAGCTGTGAACATACAACTATCACTGCAGCATCCAGGGAAAGGCCAAGACTGCTTAAACCATAAATTGGGGACAAATTTGTACCCAAAAATCAGCAAAACCTGACAAATCTGAGCAAAATGTCCTAATTTGTAAAAAAATATAGTAAATAAAGTTTTTTGTTAAAAAAGTTTTGGTAAAAATGCTAAACTTTTCGGTTAGGGTTAGAGTGTGGGTTAGGTTTATAACTAGCTGTGTATTAAAACAATATAAGTTTATGGAATGTCCCCATTTAGATAGGTAAGTGTGTGTATGTGTGTGGAATAAAATAGCTTTAATTTCACATACAGTAAGGATAATAATTATTTGATCTTCTGATTTTGTACGATTGCCCCCTTACAAATAAATGATGGAATTTTTTTATGGTAGCTTAATTTTAACAAACAAAGAAACACGGAATATCAACCAAAAATTATATAAAGGTATTGCTGAGTGAGTGAAATAAGTACAGTCAATAAAGTACAGTAAGTACAGTTCTACAAAAATTAGGACACCCTATGAAAGCCTGTGTATTTTTGTAACATTTTTTCAACATTTTGGATATATGGATATTTAATCTCAATTTTAACAATACAGAGAGATTAAAGTAATATATCTAAGCAATTAAAACTGAAGAGGGGATTTTCTGTAAAATGTAATTCCACAAAATGCTAATTCTAGCTGAGGCAAAAGTTAGGACACCCTCACATGTATTCCCTCTTAAAATGGCTCAAATCACACACAGGTGTATCACACCAGGTGCACATAATTAGTAGATCGTTACTCAGCATTTTGAATGAGGCTTGCCCTATCTAAACCTCAGACATTTAGTTTGGTGTGCTCCTGAGTGTTGAAGTGAGAGTGAGCACCATGGTGAGAGCAAAAGAGCTGTCAGAGGCCTTCAGAAAAAAATTGTAGCGTCCTATGAGTCTGGTTAGGGATTTAAAAAGATCTCAAAAGATTTTGTAATCAGCCATTCCACTGTCCGGAAGATCATCTACAAGTGGAGGGCTTTCAAAACAATTGCCAACATGTCCAGGTCTGGTCGCCCCAGCAAGTTCACCCCAAGAGCAGACCGCAAGATGCGAAAAGAGGTCTCCAAAAACCCTAAAATGTCATCTCGGGACATACAGCAGGCTCTGGCTACTGTTGATGTAAAAGTGCATGCCTCTACAATCAGAAAGAGACTGCACAAGTTTAACTTACATGGGAGGTGTGCAAGGAGGAAACCTTTTCTCTCTGAGAGAAACAATCAAGGCCAGACTGATATTTGCCTGAGAGAATGTTGACAAAGACCAGGACTTCTGGAATAATGTTGTTTTGGACAGATGAGTCCAAAATTAAATTATTTGGACACCAGAGCAGAGGACATGTTTGGCGTAAACCAAAGACAGCATTCCAGGAAAAGAACCTCATACCAACTGTGAAGCATGGAGGTGGAAGTGTCATGGTTTGGGGCTGCTTTGCTGCAGCAGGACCTGGTCAGCTCACCATCATAGAATCCACCATGAATTCTACTGTGTATCAGAAGGTGCTTGAAGAACATGTGAGACCATCTGTTAGAAAATTAAAGCTGAAGCGGAACTGGACCATGCAACATGACAATGACCCAAAACATACTAGTAAATCAACCAAAGACTGGCTAAAAAGGCAGAAATGGAGAGTCCTGGAATGGCCGAGTCAAAGTCCAGATCTGAATCCCATTGAGATGCTGTGGGGTGACTTGAAAAGGGACTTGACTCTGTACATGCAAGAAACCCCTCAAACATCTCACAGCTGAAAAAATTCTGCATTGAGAAGTGGGGTAAAATTTCCTCAGACCGATGTCAGAGACTGGCTCTCACTGCAGTTATTTCAGCCAAAGGAGGTGGCTCTCACTGCAGTTATTTCAGCCAAAGGAGGTAACGCTAGCTATTAGGGGCTAGGGTGTCCTATCTTTTTCCTCAGTTAAAATAGGCATTTTTGTAGAATTATATTTACAGAAGATCTTGAAAGGACTTTTCTTCAGTTTTAATTGTTTAGTTCTATTACATTAATCTCTTTGTATTGTTAAAATTGAGACTAAATAACCATATATTAAAAAATGTTACAAAATACACATGCTTTCACAGGGTGTCCTAATGTTTTCACATGACTGTATTTGATCCCCTACCATCCAGCAAGAATTCTGGCTTCCACAGATTCACTAGACCAAAAGACCAAAAAGCTGTCAAAGGATGTCAGGGCCAAAATTGGGCTACACATGGGCTACAAGACCATCAGCAAAGAGCTTGGTGAGGAGGAGACAACTGTTGGTGCCATTATTTGAAAATGGAATAAATACAAAATCGGTCTGGAGCTCCATACATGACTCCGGATTTTGATGAGAAAGGCAAGAGCCAAGAGTCTTGAGCTTGTTAAGCTCAAGACAGCTGGAACCACAGTCACCAAGCAAACCACTGGTAACACACTACACCACAATGGATTGAATCTATATAAAACCTACCATAAAATTATAGTTCATTTATTTATAAGTGGACAAACAAAATCAACAGGGGATGAAATAATTATTTTCCCCAAATATTATCCCCACTGTTTGTGTGTGTGTGTTTCTCTCAGTTCAGTCCTCTGTGAACATACTACATTGTGGCAGGTTTTGCTGACTTTTGAGTACAAATTTGTCCTCAATATATGGTTAAGCAAACACACACATGCATACATGCATGTGATGTGATGCATCATACCTGTTCAGAGAAGAAACAGAACCCTCTGTCTTCACGGATACATTCGTATGTTTCCCCCAGCAGGGGGTTAAAGGGTTTACTGCCAGCTCTATAGTAAGTGGAGGAGTATCCTGACACAGCAAACGCTGCAACGATTGCCTACACAAACAAATAGAGCAGCCTGTCAATACACTCATTACGACAGAAAGCAAAGCGCAGCAATACTGTGTCATCCAGTGAGTCACAAACAATGCTTATGAAAGGCATCCACACAATCCACTTGTCTGCAAAGTATCAGCTATAATCTAAAGGGGTGAGCGAATGTTCTGATGTGGCTGAGTAAGGCATGTTCCTGAGTCAACAATGTTTGCTGGTCTTGCTGAACATCAATGCTGTCAAAGAATGACTAAATTCTGTCTTAAACCTAAAGTCTTAAACCTCTGTCTTAAACCAGTCCTAAACCTAGAGGCCCTTTCACACCAAACATGACGTGAAAAGCTACACAAATCACAGGCTAGAGTTTGTTCAGCACCACTTCCTCACAATTGTGTGTAACAGCACAGGTACATCTTTCCTGGGTTACCTTGTCTCTTTGAAATATGCCTAGAAGCGCCCACCTCAACAATAAAAGGGAGATCAGGATCAGGGGGTTTTAGCTGTTCTTCAGGGAGTGGAATGGTCATTTCTTTGGTTTTCTCTTAAGTGAGGTAAGTGGGGCTGCAATGCTATTGTAATTACGAATGAATCTTCGATAGAAGTTAGCAAACCCTAGAAATCTTGCAGCTCCTTTATTGTATTTATTAAACCCCATACCGACTAAATTACTGATAGAGCTGTTACCAGCAACTGAGGAGCTTCTTCTCAATATTGTAAACTCCTCTCTATCTCTAGGTCATGTCCCGAGTCCTTTTAAGTTAGCAGTTATTAAGCCTCTCATAAAAAAAAATCAACTAGATTCAAATGAACTGACTACAATGAAATGAAATAAAACTACAGACCCATTTCAGATATCCCGTTCATGTCTAAAATATTACAAAAGTTTGTATCCACGCAACTGTGTACCTTCTTACACAGTAACAATATCTTTAAAAAGTTCCATTCAGGATTTAGACCACATCATAGCACTGAAACTGCCCTGGTCAAAATTACAAATGATTTACTTCTAGCTGCAGACAAGGGTTGCATCTCATCCTGTTAGATCAACTACAAAATTACGTTGGCATTCAAGGTCAAGCTCTTCAGTGGTTCTGCTCCTACTTGTCTGACCGTTACCATTCTGTTCATTTAAATGGGGAATCATCAGAATTAATGCCAGTAAAATATGGCCTGCCTCAAGGATCTATTTTAGGCCCTCTGCTATTCACATTATACATGCTGCCCCTCTGTAATATTATTAGAAGTCATGGGATAAACTTCCACTGTTACGCTGATGATACTCAACTATATATTACATCAAAACCGGATGATATTCCTACCTTAGCTAAATTATCAGACACTCTTAAAGACATAAAACATTGGATGATTTTCTTCTCTTAAATTCAAATAAGAGATATTACTTATTGGACCAAACGCAAACAGAAGCTCTCTGATTACAGTTTCCAATTAGAAGGTTGTAACGCCACTTCATCTAATACTGTTAAAGACCTGGTGGTCATATTAGACAGTAATTTGTCTTTTGAAAATCATGTGGCTTATATTATAAAAACTTCCACCATAGAAACATTTCTAAGCTGCGTAACATCTTATCTACTTCTGATGCAGAAAAGCTGGTGCATGCTTTTATGACCTCCAGACTGGACTATTGTAATGCACTTCTAGGTGGCTGTCCAGCTTCCTTAATAAACAGGCTACAGTTAGTCAAAAATGCAGCAGCTAGAGTTCTTACCAGGTCCAAGAAATATGATCATAGAACTCCACTTTTGTCAGATCTACACTGGTTATTCGTTAAATATTATTTTAACAGGTAACCAGTATTATTTATAAAATTCTACTGCTTACCTACAAAGCGTTAAACAGGTTAGTCCCTATCTACTTAACTGATATTCTCTCACGCTACAAGTCAATGCGTGCCTTACGCTCTCAAAACTCTGGTCTTCTGGTCATTCCCAGAATTGCAAAGTCCACCAAAGGTGGCAGAGCTTTTTCACACTTGCCCTCACCTGCCCAATGCTGTTCGGAGCTCAGTTACTCTCTCACAGTTTAAATCTAGTTTAAAGACACATCTCTTTAGCCAAGCATTCTCATAATGCATCTCATTCTACCTCAAAGTAAAGAAAATTTTATGCTCTTAATGTTATGAACAGCAGCTATGCTAATTTTTCTCTGTTTTGGTTTTCTATCCCGGGGTTTTAATCCCGGGGTAGCTATAGATTACATTTACAGATGGACTCCACATCCTACAGATCTACCCAAGCTCCAGTTCCTCCTGAAAACTGCCCGAATGTCAGGTGCTCATCCTCGTGCCATAGAGCAATGACTACAGCGATAACCTGGCCCACCCAAAAGCACCGGGAATATGTGATGGACATCTTTTTAACATTTTAGCTTTAGTTACAGACTGCAGCATTAGCGTGCCAGAGGAGAACTGGTCCTCCCTGCTAAGCCTGGTTTCTCTCAAGGTTTTTTCTCCATTTATATATCACTGGAGTTTTGGATCCTTGCCACTGTTGCCCTGTTGGCTTGCTTACTGGGAGACTGCTGATATTAGCTTAGAACATTTGCTTTGTACATTGTGTTATTATCATTGTTTATTAATTTTATCAAACCTGAATTTTCTTTCTTTTCTCTTCCTTCATTTTCTGTCCTTCTTTCTCTTTCTCTTTCACTTTCAATTTCAGTTTTCACTTTTATATATTTTTGGATATTTTCATTTGTACAGCTGCTTTGTAACAGTGTGCCACTGTGAAAAGCGCTATAGAAATAAATTAAACTTGAACTTTGTTGTGGTGGGGAGGGGCCATTCAGCGACTGCGTACTCCTGTACGACTGATATTGTACTCCAGGATTGTAGAACATGAAACTCACAATTCTCTGCTTTACAAACAGTTTGTTAGCCAGTAATCATGACAAAACTGTCTTGACATGGTAAATGTGTTGCTCACGTCTCTTGGAATAGATCAAGATATCATCTATGTAGGCTATGAAATATTGATGGAGGATGTCTTGGAAGATCTCATTGATGAAGGACTTGGAATACTGCTTGGGCATTATCCAGACCAGAGGGCATGACCAGGTACTCACATTAGTGGTGATAAAGGCAGTCTTCCACTCACCGCCCTCCCTGGTTTAGATAAAAACTATAGATAAAAAAACGCTGCCTCTAATGTGATACAAATTGTAGCTTCTCTTAGCTGGTTGAGAGCTTGTGGGACCAGAGGAAGAGAATAACTGTTTTAACCATTTAACAGTGTTGAGACACTGTTAAACAATACATGGCTGTAGGCCACGATCCTTTTCCTTAACAAACTGAAAACTGAAGCTGCTGGTGAAGTTGACGGGTGAATAAATCCAGATGCTAGATGGTTACACATAGAGAGCTACTGTTTTGATTTAAAAGTGTCATCAAGTCACACATTTGTGCCGCTTAATTTCATTTGGGGTGAACGGCCTTAAACTTAACAGAGCATTATACAGTGCATTCAGAAAGTATTCAGACCCCCTTCACTTTAATCAATCATGCAGATTGTTGCAGCCTGATACTACAACCCCAATTCAAAAAAAGTTGGGATGCTGTGTAAAATCTAAATAAAAACAGAATGCAATGATTTGCAATATACCCATATATTATTCATACTACAACATAGACAACATATCAAATTGTTACGGAGGAGGTCCCTGCTCCACATCCTCTGCGCAACCAGAGGGAACCGTCTCCTGAGTTTAAATCTTTATTTGGACTACAATTCCCATAATCCTTCAATTCCCATAATCCTTCACTGGGTCTGATTACTTCCTGCTACACCTATTACTCATTATCTCCTGTATATAAACCTCAGCCATGCTCCATTACTTTGCGAAGTCTTGTTTTGCCCTGGTGACATTACCAAGTGTTATGTCACTGCATTATTGGATTACCTGTGTTTTTGACTTGGATTGATTATCCTGTTTTTGGATTGTTTGCTGCCTGCCACGACCCTTGCCTGTTTACCGTTTTGCCTTTGTCTTGCCTCTGTCTTGCCTCTTACAACCTTGTTTGCTATCTTTTGACCGCTGCCTGCCTGACTATGAATAAAACTGCACATGGATCCTCACGTGTCTCACTCATCATTACACAAATGTTGAAAGCGAGACATTTTATCTTCTTCTAGAAATATCTTATTCTTTTCTGATGTAGGATTCTAGCTGCTCAACAGTCCTGGGTCTGTGTTGTAGTTATACAATCATTTAGATTCATGTTTTTCTCATTAATTTATACTAAGTACCCCATAATGACAAAGTGAAAATAGAATTTTAAAAAAGAAAAAAACTGCACTGTACATGAACGTTCTGCTATTTGTTATGTGTGTGCAGATGTGTGATGTGAGGTGTGTGTGTGTGCAGATGTGTGATGTGAGGTGTGTGTGAGTGTGATGTTAGATTGTGATGTGAGGTGTGTGTGCGTGCAGATGTGTAATGTGAGTAGTGTGTGATGTTAGATTGTGATGTGAGGTGTGTGTGTGTGCAAATGTGTGATGTGAGTAGTGTGTGATGTTAGATTGTGATGTGAGGTGTGTGTGTGTGCAGATGTGTAATGTGAGGTGTTGTGTGTGTGTGCAGATGTGTGATGTGAGTAGTGTGTGATGTTAGATTGTGATGTGAGGTGTGTGTGTGTGCAGATGTGTAATGTGAGGTGTGTGTGTGCAGATGTGTGATGTGAGTAGTGTGTGATGTTCAGATGTGTAATGTGAGGTGTGTGTGTGTGCAGATGTGTGATGTGAGGGTGTGTGTGTAGATTGTGATGTGAGGTGTGTGTGTGTCAGATGTGTAATGTGAGTAGTGTGTGATTTAGATTGTGATGTGAGTAGTGTGTGTGTGAGATTGTAATGTGAGGTGCGTGAGTGTGCAGATGTGTGATGTGAGGTGTGTGTGTGCAGATGTGTGATGTGAGGTGCGTGTGTGTGCAGATGTGTGATGTGAGGTGTGTGTGTGTTAGATGTGTGATGTGAGGTGTGTGTGTGCAGATGTGTAATGTGAGGTGTGTGTGTGCAGATGTGTAATGTGAGGTGTGTGTGTGTGTGTGCAGATGTGTAATGTGAGTAGTGTGTGATGTTAGATTGTGATGTGAGGTGTGTGTGTGTGCAGATGTGTGATGTGAGGTGTGTGTGTGTGCAGATGTGTAATGTGAGTGTGTGTGTGTGTGCAGATGTGTGATGTGAGGTGTGTGTGATGTTAGATTGTGATGTGAGGTGTGTGTGCTTTAGATTGTAATGTGAGGTGTGTGTGTGTGCAGATGTGTAATGTGAGGTGTGTGTGTGCAGATGTGTAATGTGAGGTGTGTGTGTGTGCAGATGTGTAATGTGAGGTGTGTGTGTGTGCAGATGTGTAATGTGAGGTGTGTGTGTGCAGATGTGTGATGTGAGGTGTGTGTGCAGATGTGTAATGTGAGTAGTGTGTGATGTTAGATTGTGATGTGAGGTGTGTGTGCAGATGTGTGATGTGAGTAGTGTGTGATGTTAGATTGTGATGTGAGGTGTGTGTGTGTGCAGATGTGTAATGTGAGGTGTGTGTGTGCAGATGTGTAATGTGAGGTGTGTGTGTGTGCAGATGTGTGATGTGAGGTGCGTGTGTGTGCAGATGTGTGATGTGAGGTGTGTGTGTGTGACTGGGTGTGGTCACTCAGACTAGGCCACATTAAAACAGAGCTAACAGAACTTAATGAGGACAGAGGTGGAAATCCCCCCTGCTCCTCTTCAGGACATGTGTCCAGCTAATATGGCCAGGCTGAAGAAAACTTTGCATATCTAGTGCTACAATTGTCCAGATAGTATTTGGATACTTATAAATATATCAATTTTATTTCGCAACAAAATATCAAAGAAAGTGGCATCTGCAGACCATGTTTGTCAGAACTAACTAATCAACAAGTTTATTTTCCCCTTAGTTTCACACAGGTGTCTTAGAAGAGTAATCAAATGTTTTGCTGGTAAAGCTGTATGAGCTGTCTTTCTTAAATGCCACTTTGAAATCTAATGCAATAACATTTTTCCATTAAGGTTTAAGGGTGACTTGAGTGTTTAAATTATGCTAATGGAGTCTGTAGCTCTGTTTTTATTGGCTGAGAGAGGAAGACTGTACCATGCGTTCATAGGGGTCATCAGTGTGAGCTGCTTTGTCCAGTAGTTCTGTGTACTCCAGCTCCTCACACATGTGCTGCAGCGTGCTCAGAGGCTCATTCAGCTCCACGGGCATTGACACCTTTGACAGGTCCTTCCCAATGTTGTTCTTCAGGATGTTCCACAGGTTGATGTTGGAGGTGTCAGGGGCGAGGGCTGGGAGACATGTGCGCCTCCCGTTATGGAGCGCACCACTGGCCAGGTCACCATTGGGCACTGCAGGAGAAACACAAGGTTAATACTGCTGGCCAATATACTGATCTTTTATGGTACATTTGCAATAATTTTGTTTGTAAATTAAGAAACTCTGATTTTTTTATCTGTATTTTTAATTTAAAGTTTTCTACGGATCTGAAAGATCTATAACGATCTACAGAGGAACAGTGCTTATTGTTAAGTCAACGGTTTAAGATCAATTAATTTCCTCAAATCAGCTGATTTAGTTACGATCAGTTATGAACTGTTATACTCTTAGCTTTAAAATAATACATATAATTAAATCATTTCTGCAATATCAGTCAAGAGAAAACATACCTTGATTATTTTAACAGGACTTATACTGTATACTTAGTCTAGTAAGCAACAATAACTGTTTGGTCCAAATTTATGGGGCCTAGCCAAAAACTGAGTAAAATGGGAAATTAAAATCCTTTAAAAACTAATAAGAAGTTCTACTGGATAATTTAGAAACCAAAACAACCAGTTTAACAAGACTGAATATATTTTGAGAATCCACATTTAAACAGTTCAAACAGAAAAAAGAATTGTACAATTTATAAAAATCAAAAGGAACATGTGTATCTCACAAAACAAATGCAACGTCTGTAAAATGAGAGAAAATGTGGATGACAACAGAATCATTGATGAATTATGCATGTCTAGAATATGAAGCAGAAATGTTCGATGGGTATTTCTGTAATCCATCCATCTCGATGTGTGTGATAAGACAATTATCTCCACCTCAAATCAAATTCTCTTCAGCTTAATCATTATTTGTATAATTAATATTTGTGTTTCTGGGATTGTCTATCAATGTCTGTCTGTCTGTGTGTTCCTGTAGAGGAGTGTGTATGTGGTCCCGTCTCCCATCAGGACATCCTGCTCGAATAAATGCATGCGGCAGATCTTACTCTGTCTGGAAACATTATCTGTGACACTGGCGTTGTCCTCTGAAATGTTATCACTCACATCACTGACATAAGACTCATCATCAGAGGCCTGAGAAAGAGAGAGACAGAGTGAGAGAGAGAGGGGGCGAGAGAGACAGAGTGAGAGAGAGAGGGCGAGAGAGACAGAGAGAGGGAGGGAGGGAGAGAGAAAGACAGAAAGATGGTTATGTTACTGGAAAATGTGTGTGTGTGCATATGCACAATGACCTACTGCAATCTGTCAGGGCAAACACACACACACACAGACTGACATACACACACACACACACACACACACAGACTGATATACACACACACAGACTGACATACACACACACAGACTGACATACACACACACACACACACACAGACTGACATACACACACACACACACACACACACAGACTGACATACACACACACACAGACTGACACACACACACACACACAGAGACTGACATACACACACACAGACTGACACATACACACACACACACACACACACAGACTGACATACACACAGACACGTGAACACACACACACCTCATTCTCTGATGAACTGGCTGACAGCAGAACCTCCTGAGCATCAAAGAACTCAGACACAGACTCTGACATGGACAGTCTGTTCTCATTGGTCATCTGCTGAGACAGAGGGATGCCCACACGAAGCGGCTCACTGGCCTACAAAACACACACATTTGAATAGGTGTAAAGATTTAATACACATAAGAGTTAAAAATAAATGAAACTCCGTGTGAGAAAGGCATCTGTCCTGAAGATACTCTGCTAAAGGCCAGATATGTGCAGCTGGAAGGATTCATTATATTACTCTTTTCATGTTAAGCTCTGATGAAAAACGTTTATTTGATATAACAGATTCAAAGCATTGTTACACAACTAATATTTATAACTAATATTTGCTGCATCAGTCACAAAAAGAGGAAAGTCACAAAAATAATGAGAGCAGATGGCTCTCATGAGCCCTGTGTATTGCCCAAGAGGAACAGTGACAGTAGGTCGAAGCTCAATGTGAAAAATGATCACAAACTCATTCAGCTTCACTGAGTGAAATCTGTCTGAACTGTCGTACACAAATCACTTCAATTCAAGGCCACTGTATAAAGATATACAGTATAACCTAATGTAAGAGGCCTGTAGATTTGAATATGTGTAGAAAGTAAAAGGCTCCTCTGAGGCACAATGCCTCTGGACCACAAAATAAAACACAAGGTCATTCAGTATGGACATCTCGCAGGGTCATCAAGTCCAGTGATTGCTCTGTTTGTTCGTATAGCAGAAAAGGAAATGAGGTCACAGTGCAGAGTGTCATTTACCTTGTCATGCAGTCTCCACCCTCTCCCCACCCCCACAACCCTCCTGTTATAGCTTTCCACATCTGTTTCAAATGGGAGGCATGAAGAACCAATGCTGAAATAAAGGATTCTTTATGATACTTTAAAGAAACCGAAACCTTATTAGATAAATGACATCAATATCTGTCTGGGTGTTTTCATTATTTCCATTAGCTGATCAAGTCATCTATTAATTTGTTTGTCTGTCTGTCTATCATTATATCTTGTCTGCCAATCAGTGACAAATTTCATTTGTGATGTCTCCTCCATCTTTTTTCCCTCGTTTTTTCCGCCTTTGTTGTGAGCTCGGCATATGAGGAGCAATCACCCCTTCATAAACGTGATCCAGTGTATTTTAACGAAATAAAGAATGTAGTACCGGACTTAAAAGTGAGTTTGCACTGGATTGTGGGGGATTACTCCTCTCCAGTGACAAACGTCTGAGGAGGCGTTTTCACTGGGACATAAACACTGAAGGTCTATTTACCCGATAATAAAACTTGACATATGCTAGTGTTGCCTCAACCTTTTACCTTTAAATCTGCTTTAACTCAAAAAATTACTGCATTAACTACTGGCAAGCATTTAGAATATCTGCATTTCCAACAACAGATGCCTAAACAATGTCTACTGTATTTAGCTACTTGTCTATTGATTATTTTTCTGGCAATTTCCAGCCCAAGTTTATTGCAGCCTTAGTGATGTGAGGCAAGAAACGGTCCGGACATGGAGCAAACCCTGTTACAAAACCACGAAGATAAACATTCCTGTCTTTGGAATAACACACTGTTATTAGTTAGTATTACATCTGTTAACTAAACTTACAATGTTATTAAGTAAACTTAAATACATGATATTTTAACCTATTAAATGTTTTTCTCAATTTCTGTAGTCCTGTAGATATTCTGAGTAGTTTATTTCTCTAGTGATTAATCATTGTTCAACCACTTGTGTCATTTACATTCGAAGTCAAATGTATTTCCTTATTTAAACTTCCTGACAGGATTAAAGACTTACCTTTACAAAGAATGATAACAATACAGATAACTATATGGCTGACTATATTAACATCCACACCAACGGATGATAAAACTGCTTTATTCTAAGCTTGCGCACTGCAGTAAATGGATTTTTTATAAAAATATTTATAATTTTTTTTCTTTACATTTAAATGGATTTGATTTGCTGTAAGTGTTTTATGGTTTATCAGCTGGAAACAAAACGATCCAAAAGTGATCCCAACAATATTGTTCCTTGTATCTTTATCAATATAGCTGTAGTGTGGACTGTGACATTCTCTTACAAAATGATACAGTTATCGTTATTGTCTGTAGTCATAGTATTGTCTCACGCCTGTTTAATTATGTTCTTGACATGTCAGATAAGAGTGAATGAGCTAGAAATGAAGCAGGGCTTAGAACAGAAATCCACTGATCCACTGAACACTGAGTTTCGTTTTGAGATTTTGAAACAAATAAGTGTATTTCAGTTAGGGACAGTAAGTAGTGGTGATGATGGAGAGGAACATCATACCTCATCAGGACTGCTGCTGATGTTTATACTCACAACCTGATCAGACAGAACCGACTCCAACATACAAGCATGATGCTAGTGTAAAATAAATACTACATTAAAACTGTGGAAAAGTCTAACTAGTGTTTGTTGGTTACTTTAGTTATAGTAAGGCAGTGGTGGAGTGTGATGGGCGGGTTAACCTGTGACAGAGAGCAGCATAGCATCATAATTTGAGATGATTGGCCAGTCTGCTCCTGTTCCAACAACACCTGCTTGATCTTCTCCTTCTCTATAGTCACAGTGTTGAAGGCAGACTTCAGCAGGTAGTGCACTGAAACAAACACGATTCATGCTGAGTACTTTAACTCCATCAGATTTTGTCCCTTGGTCACAACTTGTACGGTTTCCTCTTAGAAACAGCTGTACACTTTTGTTTGTTGAAATGTAACTGAACGTACAAAGCTTTTGTTCACCTTTCTGTGCAATGATGCAGAAATTTTCCTGCAGTTTGATGTAGTCACTGGTGCCGTCGATGCTTTCAGTTAGTTGCGTGACAGGGGTCTGAAAGTCAGCCAGCTCCACACACAGGTTAGGATTAGAGGAGTGGAGACACACCTGAGACATACTTGCACTCAAGGGAACCTGGAAAACACACAAGTAGAGTGAAGGAAGAACCACTGCAACAGAGAACTCTGAGCCAGACAAACAGATCCCTGCTAAGAGAAGTGAGGGAAACCAAACCACACAGTCCACAATACAGTCCACACAGTCAATGTGCAGTTCAGTTAGATATCAGTTCACAAAAACACACCAGGCCATGCAATGTGAAGTGCACAGGCCAACAGTGAAATGAGGTTATTTCACACCACAGCATGATGATTCTGTGAACAGCATGTATTATCAGTGTTACCATGAGAAAACAATCCAACCACCTACTGTGTGTTTAGCAGAAAATTCAGGTGCTTAGTAGAAAGTGAGGTGACATATTTGAGTCAGAACACAACCCCATCATTCAGAACTGCTGAAATTAATTCTTTTTGAAATTATCTCTAAAAACATTTATTTACTCTAAAAACATATATTTTGTAGCTGTATGTTTTGATTTTCAAATTAGAATAGAATAGAATGAGCTTTATTGCCAAGTATGTCCTTCACTACAAAACACACTGGTCAGAATTAATGCACTCCACACTTGCAGCATTTACAGACCTCTCAGCACACCAGCTACTATAGACCTGAGACAGCAAATAGTGTTGACACATGGCACATGGTGTTAAGCTTGATAATCTCATGTTTGTGAAATTCAGTGCCCCTATTATACAGATAAAACCACAAGCATATAATTTAAGAGGCATAAACTATGTTCTTGCCCCTGCCCTGAGGAGTGTAATGTCTCAGCAAGGGAACTGCACCTCACTTGGACCTTGGCATTAAATACATTAAAACTACCACAACACTGTCAATACTTGCTCTCATTCCAGTATAGTCTCCAGTTTTGCAGGAGACAGGATGTACAGCATGTCTGATGAGATTCCTTAAGGGGTGAAGACATATCTGCACTGATGGAGGTTGGCTAGGTTTCCTTTGAGGGTTTTAGCTGGCCATATAATCTGTCTAAGGACCATGGAGATAGGGATCATTTTCACTCTTCAGGATCTGGTTAGATCTCAAGGATGCATTTCTACACTTCTTACTCATCCCAACACAGACCAGGTCTGAGATTTGCATTCAGAGGTGGAATCTACATATTCTTAGCCCTGATGTTTAGGCCTAGTGCTTCAAATCTTGACAATATTTGACTGCACATTCATGTCTTAAAGTGGTTGTACAATGATTGTCATAGTGATGGATCACAAGACTGTCACTATGGATGCTTCAGTCATGGCTAGTGAGCAGTCATGGTCGCCTTCTCTGAACTTCCTCAAACTTTGTGCTGTTCATTTGGTTTCACCATTAGTTAACAGGATATTGTTTCATAATTAGAATAGACAATACAATATCAAGGACCTATATTAACTGATAAGTTGGAACTTTTTGCAAGAATATTGTTGTAATAGACAGTGATGGATGTTTCAGCCAAACATAGGTGCACATTTGTTGACAATGAGAAACCCACATCAAGGGGAGTAGAGACTTTACATCCTTTACATACTGTGTTTACATCCAAACACAGACTCACTGGAGGCTGGACCTGCCACTCATTCCTTAGATTCATAAAAACTTTATAGATGTCAGTTCACTAGTAGACTGGGCTTTACCTCCCACGTTTATAAGAATTTCTAGATGTCACTAAATGTCTCAAAAGTTGTGCTAGAAGCATGGTCTCAAAGCTCAGTGCTTGGGTAGACAAATCTGCTCCTGGAGGTACTTCCCTTCTTGTAATTTTCTAGTGATCCTGAACACATTGATTAGTTGTTTTAAGTGTTATTGTTTAGGGTTGGAGTTAAACTTTTCAGGAAGTTAGCCTTCTAGGAGCAGGATTAGCTAACCTACCTAAACTGGTGGAATCAGTACAGGTGTCCTTGTTCTTGAATGAACATGCAAGCATTTGCTAAATGCCACAGTCATAGTTTTATTGTACTTTTATAACAGTGAATGATCATAAAAAACATCAAACATTTGGACATTTCCAAACCACTTTTTGGAACATATTAAGAAATCATTGTATATAATAAAATGTTTTTCATTTTGAGTGAGTTGACTAAAAGCTTACAGGAAAACTTTGGGTTACATTTGTACCCTGGTTCACTATAGATTTTACAAAATGGGCCATTGGTCATTTGCTTGGAAGATCTGGTCTTGAAATCTTTTGAGCTTGTGTTAAAGGTTATGCTGGGATAGGAATAAGGTCAATGTCTTATGCCTAGTGAGATTTCCCACTCACCTCCCTCTGAAAAGCAGGGTAACTTTTTTCTAAATGTAAAGTGTTTTGTAAAGAGAATGTAAAGCAGCCCTTTATGCAGGGGGGTTGAGGGACTACAGCAATGATGATGTAATGGTGTGAAACCAAGATGACATCACAGTGAGGGTTCTGCTTACTTTAGCCCTGTGTGACCAGGGAAGAGACTGGACCTAGACGTGAACACAAGAGTCAGATGCATTTCTCAATCAAACATTCATCAAGAGTTGCCTACACATAGTTATTAACACATCCAAAGACAAATAATCAAACAAAAAATAACCAACCAAAATAACAACACATAAACCGACAGGTATTACACAGACACGCAAGTCAATGAAAATGGGAAAAGTGATGTAGCTGGTACAGTGTACTGAACAGGCATTATCGAGGATTTAAAGCAGAAATGCAAAGCTCAGATTTTTGTTAAAGCATTTCTGCTTTAACAAAATTTCATAATCTAGACAAAAACAAAGAGTTATGGAAAAAGTTCTAGTTAAACTTCTAGTTTATATTTTTGAATAGTTACATGTAAATAATGGATATAATTTGTTTTTACGGACAAGGCTGGTAAGAGATAATGTGTAATGTGTTGTGTGGCTATGTTTTGAGCAGTGTGAATTTTTAATGTTTCAATGTCTTGCTCTATAGACTCTTAGCTCTATATTCCTTTGTAAGAGTATTGTAAATACAATTTTAGTTTGCTTTGACATACTACATACTGAAGTATTATTCAGTCAGCATTTTTGCTAGTAATGAAGCTTTGTATTAAACCTGGTATACTTTTCAGTGTGTAATATTTTGTGTCAAAATGTGCAACTGTACTAAGATAAAAAAGATAGGGTAGGCAAAAAAGACCTTAAAAAGACCTAAAAGATCATAAAACGACACAATAATTTATTGCTGTATTTTATAACAATTTTTAGTTTCAGAGAATAATATCTTGAATCATTAACTCAACTATATCTGTGTATTCTTTATTTTAAAAAAAATCCATGATCCATTACAACACAAGTAACATTCATAAGGAAAATGAATAAAGATATGGTTTGTCCCATTATCTCTCTCTGTAGCAGTCCATTATAAACAAAGAAAAGTCATTTAAACTGGGGCTGATATGCTGTTAAAGGTTCTGAAGCAGTTTAAAAGGTTTAGAATGGATCCGGAGAGTCAAATGTCAGGGCTTCTAAGTGTTCTAAGGGCTTCTAAGACCACAGCAGACTCTCTTCATGTCTACGCTGGCTGAGGTTAAGGACTGCCATAATGAGGTTGTTCTGAGGGTAAGTGGAGAAGCGCATGTGTGTTAAGGTTAAGGAAATGTACACGCATCACTCTCTTACAGCTGTAGTCCCTGAGACTGCAGGAGGAATTCAGTAACGTCATTCAGTGATAAACGTCACTGATGGTTCAATAATCTGTGCTGCTCACTGCATTTCCCCATCCTGCAGGCTGCATGAATACTGCATATTACAGCAAACTACAGTCAGCTGGTATATTTTCTTCTGTTACTGTACAGCATCCATTCATAATTCACAGCAGGTTATAACACATTTGATTTAAAGAATTACTGCTGCCACAGAAAATGTACATTAAATGTGTAAATGTTCTTATAAAATTCCACTGACAATAATAGCACAACTAACAAAAATGGCTTAATGGCAAACAACTTCATTTGAATGCACAAAGTGCAGTGCTTTATCAGCACATGTACTACCTGGTTAAACTAGTTAGAAGGTTCATACACAGAAAAAAACAAAAAAATGAAGCAACTGTAGTGAATTCACCCGAGTGTTGATTGTGAGTGCTGACTGTGAGTGTTGACTGTGAGTGCTGCTTGTGAGTGCTGCTTGTGAGTGCTGACTGTGAGTGTTGACTGTGAGTGCTGATTGTGAGTGTTGACTGTGAGTGTTGATTGTGAGTATTGATTGTGAGTGTTGATTGTGAGTGCTGACTGTGAGTGCTGATTGTGAGTGTTGATTGTGAGTGCTGATTGTGAGTGTTGACTGTGAGTGTTGATTGTGAGTGTTGATTGTGAGTGCTGACTGTGAGTGCTGACTGTGAGTGCTGATTGTGAGTGTTGATTGTGAGTGTTGATTGTGAGTGCTGACTGTGAGTGCTGACTGTGAGTGCTGATTGTGAGTGCTGATTGTGAGTGTTGATTGTGAGTGTTGATTGTGAGTGCTGACTGTGAGTGCTGACTGTGAGTGCTGATTGTGAGTGTTGATTGTGAGTGTTGATTGTGAGTGCTGATTGTGAGTGTTGACTGTGAGTGTTGATTGTGAGTGTTGATTGTGAGTGTTGACTGTGAGTGCTGATTGTGAGTGTTGATTGTGAGTGCTGACTGTGAGTGTTGCCTGTGAGTGTTGATTGTGAGTGAAGACTGTGAGTGTTGACTGCGAGTGTTGACTGCGAGTGTTGACTGCGAGTGTTGACTGCGAGTGTTGACTGCGAGTGCTGATTATGAGTGTTGATTGTGAGTGTTGATTGTGAGTGCTGATTGTGAGTGTTGACTGTGAGTGTTGATTGTGAGTGTTGATTGTGAGTGTTGATTGTGAGTGTTGATTGTGAGTGTTGACTGTGAGTGTTGATTGTGAGTGCTGATTGTGAGTGTTGACTGTGAGTGTTGATTGTGAGTGCTGATTGTGAGTGCTGACTGTGAGTGTTGATTATGAGTGCAGACTGTGAGTGTTGACTGTGAGTGTTGATTGTGAGTGTTGACTGTGAGTGTTGACTGTGAGTGCTGACTGTGAGTGTTGATTGTGAGTGCAGATTGTGAGTGTTGATTGTCAGTGTTGATTGTGAGTGCAGACTGTGAGTGTTGATTGTCAGTGTTGATTGTGAGTGCAGACTGTGAGTGTTGACTGTGAGTGTTGATTGTGAGTGCTGATTGTGAGTGTTGATTGTGAGTGTTGATTGTGAGTGCTGATTGTGAGTGTTGATTGTGAGTGCTGACTGTGAGGGTTGACTGTGAGTGTTGATTGTTAGTGTTGATTGTCAGTGTTGATTGTGAGTGCAGACTGTGAGTGTTGATTGTGAGTGTTGATTGTCAGTGTTGATTGTGAGTGTTGATTGTGAGTGTTGACTGTGAGTGCTGACTGTGAGTGTTGACTGTGAGTGCTGATTGTGAGTGCTGACTGTGAGTGTTGACTGTGAGTGCTGATTGTGAGTGCTGATTGTGAGTGTTGACTGTGAGTGCTGACTGTGAGTGTTGACTGTGAGTGCTGATTGTGAGTGCTGACTGTGAGTGTTGATTGTGAGTGTTGATTGTGAGTGCTTACTGTGAGTGCTGATTGTGAGTGTTGACTGTGAGTGTTGATTGTGAGTGCAGACTGTGAGTGTTGACTGTGAGTGTTGACTGTGAGTGTTGATTGTGAGTGCAGACTGTGAGTGTTGATTGTGAGTGCAGACTGTGAGTGTTGACTGTGAGTGTTGATTGTGAGTGTTGACTGTGAGTGCTGACTGTGAGTGTTGATTGTGAGTGCAGACTGTGAGTGTTGACTGTGAGTGTTGATTGTGAGTGTTGACTGTGAGTGTTGACTGTGAATGCTGATTGTGAGTGCTGATTGTGAGTGTTGACTGTGAGTGTTGATTGTGAGTGTTGATTGTGAGTGTTGACTGTGAGTGCTGACTGTAAGTGTTGATTATGAGTGCTGATTGTGAGTGTTGATTGTGAGTGTTGACTGTGAGTGTTGATTGTGAGTGTTGATTGTGAGTGCTGATTGTGAGTGTTGACTGTGAGTGTTGACTGTGAGTGTTGACTGTGAGTGCTGATTGTGAGTGTTGATTGTGAGTGTTGACTGTGAGTGTTGCCTGTGAGTGTTGATTGTGAGTGCTGATTGTGAGTGCTGACTGTGAGTGTTGCCTGTGAGTGTTGATTGTGAGTGAAGACTGTGAGTGTTGACTGCGAGTGTTGACTGCGAGTGTTGACTGCGAGTGTTGACTGCGAGTGCTGATTATGAGTGTTGATTGTGAGTGTTGATTGTGAGTGCTGATTGTGAGTGTTGACTGTGAGTGTTGATTGTGAGTGTTGATTGTGAGTGTTGATTGTGAGTGTTGACTGTGAGTGTTGATTGTGAGTGCTGATTGTGAGTGTTGATTGTGAGTGTTGATTGTGAGTGCAGACTGTGAGTGCTGATTGTGAGTGTTGATTGTGAGAGCTTACTGTGAGTGTTGATTGTGAGTGTTGATTGTGAGAGCTTACTGTGAGTGTTGATTGTGAGTGCAGACTGTAAGTGTTGACTGTGAGTGTTGATTGTGAGAGCTTACTGTGAGTGTTGATTTTGAGTGCAGACTGTAAGTGTTGACTGTGAGTGTTGATTGTGAGTGTTGATTGTGAGTGTTGATTGTGAGTGCAGACTGTGAGTGTTGACTGTGAGTGCAGACTGTGAGTGTTGACTGTGAGTGTTGATTGTGAGTGTTGATTGTGAGAGCTTACTGTGAGTGTTGATTTTGAGTGCAGACTGTAAGTGTTGACTGTGAGTGTTGATTGTGAGTGTTGATTGTGAGTGCAGACTGTGAGTGTTGACTGTGAGTGTTGACTGTGAGTGCTGATTGTGAGTGCTGACTGTGAGTGTTGACTGTGAGTGTTGACTGTGAGTGTTGATTGTGAGTGTTGATTGTGAGTGTTGACTGTGAGTGCTGATTGTGAGTGCTGACTGTGAGTGCTGACTGTGAGGGTTGACTGTGAGTGTTGATTGTGAGTGTTGATTGTGAGTGCTGATTGTGAGTGCTGATTGTGAGTGTTGATTGTGAGTGTTGATTGTGAGTGTTGATTGTGAGTGTTGACTGTGAGTGTTTATTGTGAGTGCTGATTGTGAGTGTTGATTGTGAGTGCTGATTGTGAGTGTTGATTGTGAGTGTTGATTGTCAGTGCAGACTGTGAGTGTTGACTGTGAGTGTTGACTGTGAGTGTTGATTGTGAGTGTTGATTGTGAGTGTTGACTGTGAGTGCTGACTGTGAGTGTTGATTATGAGTGCAGACTGTGAGTGTTGACTGTGAGTGTTGATTGTGAGTGTTGATTGTGAGTGTTGACTGTGAGTGCTGACTGTGAGTGTTGATTGTGAGTGTAGACTGTGAGTGTTGATTGTGAGTGTTGATTGTCAGTGTTGATTGTGAGTGCAGACTGTGAGTGTTGACTGTGAGTGTTGATTGTGAGTGTTGATTGTGAGTGTTGACTGTGAGTGCTGACTGTGAGTGTTGATTGTGAGTGCAGACTGTGAGTGTTGACTGTGAGTGTTGACTTTGAGTGTTGACTGTAAGTGTTGACTGTAAGTGTTGATTGTCAGTGTTGATTGTGAGTGCTGATTATGAGTGCTGACTGTGAGGGTTGACTGTGAGTGCTGACTGTGAGTGCTGACTGTGAGTGCTGATTGTGAGTGTTGATTGTGAGTGTTGACTGTGAGTGTTGATTGTGACTGTGAGTGCTGATTGTGAGTGTTGATTGTGAGTGTTGATTGTGAGTGTTGATTGTGAGTGTTGACTGTGAGAGTTGATTGTGAGTGTTGATTGTAAGGGCAGACTGTGAGTGTAGACTGTGAGTGTTGATTGTGAGTGTTGACTGTGAGTGTTGATTGTCAGTGTTGATTGTGAGTGTTGACTGTGAGTGTTGACTGTGAGTGTTGATTGTCAGTGTTGATTGTGAGTGTTGACTGTGAGTGCTGACTGTGAGTGTTGACTGTGAGTGTTGATTGTGAGTGTTGACTTTGAGTGTTGATTGTGAGTGTTGATTGTGAGTGCTGATTATGAGTGCTGACTGTGAGGGTTGACTGTGAGTGTTGATTGTGAGTGTTGATTGTCAGTGTTGATTGTGAGTGTTGACTGTGAGTGTTGACTGTGAGTGTTGACTGTGAGTGTTGATTGTGAGTGTTGACTTTGAGTGTTGATTGTGAGTGTTGATTGTGAGTGCTGATTATGAGTGCTGACTGTGAGGGTTGACTGTGAGTGTTGATTGTGAGTGTTGATTGTGAGTGCAGACTGTGAGTGTTGATTGTGAGTGTTGACTGTGAGTGTTGATTGTGAGTGCTGATTATGAGTGCTGACTGTGAGGGTTGACTGTGAGTGTTAGGTATTTATTGTGAGTGTGATGATACCTGCAGCTGTAATTTTGCATCTTTGCTGACACTTTTTGTCCTCCATATTCTGCTGCCTCGCTTCTCTTTTTTTGTCAAATCTACACAGTTATTCTAAATTACACACACACACATTCACAACAGACGGGTGAGAGGGGTAATAGCAGAAACTGTCAGCAATGACAGGAGCAGATGGGATGCTGTGAATGTGTGATGAGTGGAGAGGGTTTTATTTCACATTCAGAGTGATGTGAATGACATCAGTGAAAGCACTGCTGAAGGAATCCTGTTTTTGTGTTCATAAGGTTGGATTACATTTGAGGTTTAAAGTGTCTGAGTCAGTTTCTATAAAGCTGCTGTATACATTCTGATTATAAGAAATCACATTTATTATATTTATACATTTATTATTATGTCACAGGCACAGATCTGATCTTGTATGAATGTAAGCATCAAAAAACATTTTGATTTAAGCTTTTAAGCATTTAAGCTTTGTGGACATATGTAATTAATTTCCCTTAAAACACTTTTTATACGTACTTGTTTATTATTTGCAGTGTCTTATATAAACTACAGAAAGAAAGAAAAAAAAAGAAAAGAAAGAAAAAGAAGAAAGAAAGAAAGAAAGAAAGAAAGAAAGAAAGAAAGAAAGAAAGAAAGAAAGAAAGAAAGAAAGAAAGAAAGAAAGAAAGAAAGAAAGAAAGAAAGAAAGAAAGAAAGAAAGAAAGAAAGAAAGAAAGAAAGAAAGAAAGAAATGCTTTAATGCAAATTAACCTGTGGGATATAAAATGGCCTGCAATTATAAACACTGAATTCAGAATGTTTCATCAGTGTAAAGCAGGAGATTAATGTTACAGTAGGTACAGTATGTAAGTTTATAGTAAATGTGAATGCAGTTAAGGAGATGGGCTATCCACACTCACATTATCAACACAATCTGTATATTCATACCAGACCTCCTGTACAGCTACCTGACTGTCTGTGTGTGTGTGTGTACAGGTTTATCTATATTTGCAAGGGCCAAATGTCCTCACTAACATAGTAAAATATCATGACAACCATCTTGTGAGGACATTTTACTGGTCCTCACTAAATAAAAAGACTCATAAAAGACCCATATCAAGTTGGAATGACCTTACTAATATAGTCAAACAAACAAGAGAGTGTGTGTGTACCTGCATGTCAGTGAAGTTTGGAGCTGACTGTGTCCTTTGTAAGATCTCCAGACTTTGCAGCAGTTGGTTCAGTTCTAGAAGACTAGACTGGCAGTAGGCAAGCTCTGAAACAAACACACACACAGACCTGTTGATTTCTGTATGTTTGTATGAGATGGCTGAACAACTCAGATTCAGTATTTCACATAAGGCACTGGATCAGCATACTGAAACTCTGAAAGTAATTATGCGTTACCTTCTGCACACTTGTCCATCTCCTCTGACTCCTGCAACCAGGCTGCTACTTTGCTCTGACCATTACTGCAGGATGAAGGCAACTGCCATGACAGACTGCTGGGCTTAACCTACCGAATGGGCACATGTACACATACATGTTTCTATAGTGATATAAATGAGGCTGGTTACTGATTTCTAGGTCAACAGAACAACATTCACACCATTTTACTTTTGTAAAGTGTTAAAACTGGACATTTGATAAAAAAGTGAGGCGGGGCTTAATTTTAGCCAAAAGATTTTGAAGTGTGGGTGTTTCACATCAGAATGAATCCAGATATGATTTTGATTTTGCATTGAACTATGTGGGAAACACAGCATGACCTTTTAAGAAGACTTTCTGAACAGAAACTAAACACCTAAACAAACTGCACCATTGTATGAATACATCAAGACCTGAAGAAAAGAAGAAGACCATAGAGGTTTGATGAGGCTAAAGAAATGAGAGAATTTCTTTTTGGGTGAAATATCCCTTTAAATAAAAACCTTCTCAATGTGCTCCCTGATAAGTTATTGGCCTGTTTATCTAGACAGACAGAAGGTTGTTTAGTCAGGCATATTCTGAGCTGCTCAAACATCAATTAAACCATTACAGATTCATGAACACACACACCAGCAAAGAGACTGTGGGGCCAGGACCAACCTTGCTTTGGTCTGTGCTGGAGGAGGTCATCTGGGGAGACTCCGGGGTGGCAGGTGGAGGGAAGTTCCGTAGCGTAGTGTCATGAGGAGAACGAACAATCTCGTTCTGACGAAACAAACGATGGTGGCGCAGCTTGCACACCCAAACGTCAAAAACATCTGGAGACTTCACCTTAAAAGAGAGAGAAGGCAGACAGACAGGAAGTTTAATTTCTAAATGACCACAGGGCCAAAAGTGCCCACATTAAAAATAACACCTAATTACTTTCTGTTCATGTTTACTGTATTTATACAGAATGTGATATAGATTCCCACCACACTTCATGTTATAGAAATGAACACACATGCAGATGAATCAAACACACACCTTCAGATGGTAGATGTGTTCCTCTGTGTCCAGATCAATGCGGCAAGATCTTTTCTTGATGGACATTACAGACAGACCCACATCTATACTGCTGTGAAGCTTTCCTTTCTGAACCTGATCCAAACACACACACAGTATTCCTGTAATCCTCATGCTCTGTTCACACTGAATTCTCACTCTGTATGTTTGGGGTTTAGAGACGATGCTGTACATGCTAAAACAATAAGATGAACCGGATTGGCTTTCCTGAAGGTAACAGGTGGCACTTGCATGGCAGAATTAGAGTGAAAGATTCAGATAAACTATGTAAAATAAAATGCCGCATTAAAACCATTTTGCTGTTGTTGTGACACTTATTACTGTAAACATCAGTAAATCACAAGTAGTACTTGTTGCCCTGAACTAAACTTATATTTTAAATGTTTTAAATATTCTAATATAAATAAAAATCATCAATTACATTTTATAACTATATTAATGAGTAATGAGTTTTCTTTTGCTTGGAGAAGTTGAGGGAAAATTGTGCTTAATTGTTCTTTTAATAATAATGTCACAATGTAAAGTCTAACAGTCTTAAACAGGTGTCATTTTTCATGCCAAAAAAACTCACATCTACGGGAGATTTGGAGTATTTCAGGATCCCATTATCCAGAACAAAGAAACGCTGGGCAGAAGAATAAAGAAAAACTGTCATATATTTAATAATATTTCAGTCTTGCATGGAGTGAAGTGTGGAAGTATCGCAGACCTTGTGCCAGCCCTTCAGGGGCCATTTCCTCTTCTTCAGCATGAAACCTTCATGTTTCTCAGGTCTTTGGACATGAGTCTGCCCGATCTTCAGCCCCTCTATGATTTCCCAACTGTCTGTCTCCTACAAAAGGAGAGAACAAGAATAAATGAATGAATGTTTATTGTACCAGTATTCATATTGTACCAGCAGTCATGATATTTGTGAATAAAACATCACATCAGTGTTTCCACATTATTTCAGAGATCACATGTCAAACTCATATGTCACTGAGCAAAAGTCCTTTTGTAAAATATGCATAAAAGCATGCAAATCCACATGCTGTGATGTGAAAATCTCTCACTAGACATTTGCAAAAAACTCAAATTCTCAAAATGCCTTGGTGTTGTGGGTAATTACTAGGGTTCTGCTCTGTCACTATAGTATGTGTTCACTAGGTAGTTGCTGACCAGTTAAAACAGCCCACTCTCATGTCTCTTTAATGTTCCAGTCTTATATGATTATATGGTTCCAGTCTTACAACTGATTATGACATATGTATGTCCTACAAAGACAATATGAAACAAATGGAGAAACCTGCCTGAGATTAGTGTTTTGTGGAGCCATGTGTATTGTAATGGTAGAAAAACTGAAAGACATGGATTCAAGAAATGACTAGGACTGCCTACAGTAGCTAACAGAACAGCAGAATGCAACAAAGCTGCTTGATGGGCTTATATGTTAGCAACATGACTACTTAGTGCACTTTAGGTCTTTGTAAATTACATTCTGGTATGACATGATGACAAAATTGTCATTATTGGGGAACTGTTCATTTAAGACTGAACCACGATCACTGTGCTTTGATGCTGAAGTCAGCATCTCATTAGATGATTATTATTTTACTCATCAGTGACCAATAAGTTTCTCTCACTGTACAAGCCATCGTCCTGCTGCCATTTGACCAAACATTTTCCTTAGCAAATGCTGACTGTTATCACTTATGATTGTTATGTGCACGTATGGAACTATGCAGGTAATACTTATTTTTTAAATACTTATACTATTTATAAATATTTATAGATTTTTATTCAATTTATTGTATTTTATATTTATACAATACATTTTTTTTTTAGTCTTTTTTGGTGGTTTAGCCAGGGTCTATGAAAGTGACATATTTGTCAGATATGGTAACCCATACCCGAAATGTGACCTCAGCATTTAACCCATGACTGGTGAGGAGTGAACACACACAGTTGGGTGCATTGCTCAAGGGCACTTCGCCTGCTACCTGCCAGCGCTGGAATCAAACCAGCAACCTTCTGATTACAAGCCAGACTAACCAGTAGGCCACCACTGCCTATCAGCTTATTTATGCATTATTATGTATAATAAACATGGTGCTGCCGCCTCAGATATCGAGGGTTTTTACCTTTAGCAGGCAGCCCTGTATAAGCCCTGTAGAGCTGTGCTGATTGGTTGTAGCTGGTTTTGCTTAAAAGTGTGACGCTCCCCAGTAGAACTTTCTCATGGCAGCCCTTTGGCACAAGCCGGTAATGCACCGAAACTGGACTTAGAGACCAGAGTTTGAGCCCCACCCTGAACACCTCTATTACAGAGGTGCTTCCTGGATCCACAGAGATCACAAGAGGAACCATCCCTCTTATTCCTATACTCCCCTCCCTTCAGCCATTCTCATTGTATTCTAATATGGGCTCTATTTTCCCCTGAGGCTCTCCTGGCTGGAAAAGTGCCTATGGGGCAGATATCTGGGTTCGAATCCCCTATCTATTAAAAGGGGGTCATACCCTTTTATATAATAGCGATTTATATTGCTATATTATATACAGGGATTGTGATTGTCACATGTATTGTGAATGTCACGGGGATTGTGAATGTCACAGGGGTTGTGAATGTCACAGGGATTGTGAATGTCACAGGGGTTGTGAATGTCACAGGGATTGTGATTGTCACATGTATTGTGAATGTCACAGGGGATTGTGAATTTCTTTGTTTGTTCTGGCCCAACGGTGCACTTGAAAGGCGTGCCAACACTAGCACGGTAGACCTGTGTTTGAGTCCCACATCCACCTCTGTGCATGTGTCTACAGTAAATACTTTAAGCAGGGCCTTGCATTAGGCGATGATGGGATGATGATATCATTATAGAAGGTCCTTGCCTCTCACAAAATTTTAAATATCTGTTTAATTGAATAGTTTGTAATAAACATTAAAAAAATCATAATGTTTATAGTTTCTTGTTTTTATCAGTGACTAAAGGTCTATACATGTGTTTTATTCTAACGCATACAATCAAATACTTATATGCATCACCTTGGAGCTTGTTGATCAGCTTAAAGGTTTTTCAAAAAAAGGTTTTTCATATTTGAAATTGCAAACCGAGGGTTATTATAAACTCATTTTAAACAGAATTTAGTGTTAATACTTAAAAGTTAAAAGTTGGCTAACCCTAAATTTAAACAGACGATTAACCAGGATTAAAATCAGCATGAAGGGCCCGTTTTAAACCCTGTGGAGAAATGTGATCAATTCTTCTGGAATCAGCAATCGGCAAACACAATCAATAATGCTTTCTCTCTCTGTTTTAGGAACAGTTGTCTTGCCTGTCGACTATCTCTCTGAGAGGAAGAAGACGAGGATGCGCTCTTGTGAGTGGGGGTGGAGCTCTTATGTGGGTGGGTGGAGCTCTTGTGAATGGGTGTGGCACACTTCTCCTCTAGGCTGGTGGCTCGACTTTGATGGCGAGACATGATAGTGGTGCCTCCTTCTCTCTTGATTCTCTTCTTTTATTTACCGACTCTTGTAGTTCCTGCAAAGCGAACCATGACCAAGTGAATCCCTGGATACTTTTATCTGAAACACAAATGAAGAGATACGTTAAGACTGCTGATGCCATTACTTCATGCATTACATTGTTTCCTATTTATAGAAAACAAGTGTAAAGAATTTGATTATATTTAAGGATTTGTATCCATCTGTCATCCATCTTTTAGGATACACTGTCCAATTAGGTTAATATATAGATAATAAAATCCAATAAATTAAATGCACTTTAGAGGACATGGTGATCATTGTTACTGCAACTAAATTAAACGTCTTTTCAACCAAACATCACATAGTTGAATCATTTGTGAAGCCCATGATTGTTTTTTCTCAAAATGCTGAATAAGAAATAACACATTAACAGAAAGTATGGATGTTGACACCGTATTAACAGAAAAACTAAAAAACTTAATTATGCAATGAAATTTCCAAAATATATTTTTGATGTTAATTTCTTCTAGCCATTGACCTTTTCTGTCTGTTGACAAATCAAGTTTGTGTCATCTCCTCAGTGTCACAGCAATAGAATACAGGGGTTGTGAATGTCACAGGGGTTGTGATTGACACAGGGATTGTGAATGTCACAGGTGTTGTGAATGTCACAGGGGTTGTGATTGTCACAGGTGTTGTGATTGTTACAGGTATTGTGAATGTCACAGGGGTTGTGATTGTCACAGGTATTGTGAATGTCACAGGGATTGTGATTGTCACAGGTATTGTGAATGTCACAGGTGTTGTGAATGTCACAGGTGTTGTGAATGTCACAGGTGTTGTGAATGTCACAGGGATTGTGATTGTCACATGTGTTGTGAATGTCACAGGGGTTGTGAATGTCACAGGTGTTGTGAATGTCACAGGGGTTGTGAATGTCAAAGGGGTTGTGAATGTCACAGGGGTTGTGAATGTCACGGGTGTTGTGAATGTCACAGGTGTTGTGAATGTCACAGGGGTTGGGATTGTCACGGGTGTTGTGAATGTCACGGGTGTTGTGATTGTCACAGGTATTGTGAATGTCACAGGGGTTGTGAATGTCACGGGGATTGTGAATGTCACAGGGGTTGTGATTGTCAAAGGGGTTGTGAATGTCACAGGTGTTGTGAATGTCACAGGGGTTGTGAATGTCACGGGTGTTGTGAATGTCACGGGTGTTGTGATTGTCACAGGTATTGTGAATGTCACAGGGGTTGTGAATGTCACGGGGATTGTGAATGTCACAGGGGTTGTGATTGTCAAAGGGGTTGTGAATGTCACAGGGATTGTGAATGTCACAGGGGTTGTGAATGTCACAGGGGTTGTGATTGTCACGGGGATTGTGATTGTCACGGGGATTGTGAATGTCACAGGGGTTGTGAATGTCACATGTATTGTGATTGTCACAGGGGTTGTGAATGTCACAGTTGTTGTGAATGTCACAGGGATTGTGAATGTCACAGGGGTTGTGATTGTCACAGGTATTGTGAATGTCACAGGGATTGTGAATGTCACAGGGTTTGTGAATGTCACAGGGTTTGTGAATGTCACAGGGTTTGTGAATGTCACAGGGTTTGTGAATGTCACAGGGTTTGTGATTGTCACAGGGATTGTGAATGTCACAGGGGTTGTGATTGTCACAGGGGTTGTGATTGTCACAGGGGTTGTGATTGTCACAGGTATTGTGAATGTCACAGGTATTGTGAATGTCACAGGGATTGTCACAGGGATTGTGAATGTCACAGGGATTGTGATTGTCACATGTATTGTGAATGTCACAGGTGTTGTGAATGTCACAGGGGTTGTGATTGTCACAGGGATTGTGAATGTCACAGGTGTTGTGAATGTCACAGGGATTGTGATTGTCACATGTATTGTGAATGTCACAGGTGTTGTGAATGTCACAGGGGTTGGGATTGTCACAGGTGTTGTGAATGTCACAGGTGTTGTGAATGTCACAGGTGTTGTGAATGTCACAGGTGTTGTGATTGTCACAGGGATTGTGAATGTCACAGGTGTTGTGAATGTCACAGGTGTTGTGAATGTCACATGTATGTGATTGTCACAGGGGTTGTGAATGTCACAGGGGTTGTGAATGTCACAGGGGTTGTGATTGTCAAAGGGGTTGTGAATGTCACAGGGGTTGTGAATGTCACAGGGGTTGTGAATGTCACAGGGGTTGTGATTGTCACAGGGGTTGTGAATGTCACAGGGGTTGTGAATGTCACAGGGGTTGTGAATGTCACATGTATTGTGAATGTCACAGGGGTTGTGAATGTCACAGGGGTTGTGAATGTCACATGTATTGTGAATGTCACAGGGGTTGTGAATGTCACATGTATTGTGAATGTCACAGGGGTTGTGAATGTCACAGGGGTTGTGAATGTCACATGTATTGTGAATGTCACAGGGGTTGTGAATGTCACATGTGTGTCACAGGGTTTGAATGTCACAGGGGTTGTGAATGTCACATGTATTGTGAATGTCACAGGGGTTGTGAATGTCACAGGGGTTGTGAATGTCACAGGGGTTGTGAATGTCACAGGGGTTGTGAATGTCACAGGGGTTGACAGTTGGATTGCAGTTGTTCAGAGCAGTCGTTCAATCAGCACTGAGCATGACTCATTATACAGTTTGTCTTTCTTTGTCATTAAGCAACAGCAGTCTATGACATCACACTCAAGTCATAGCAGTCACTGGCTTTAGGGATTGACACAGACTGTGAAATTCAAGGAATTTAATGACTGTGCTTTCTAATCATCCCAATAATCATTTTTTATACTTGAAGTATCCTCAACTCATATTTATACATTAAGCAAAATAAAAATAATATTTATAATACTTAAAATTATCTATATACCAAATCCACTGGAGGGGTCATGAATGTTCAAATGGATTTCTGTTTTCTCTGTTGATGTCATAGCTGATACATGATAGTTAGCTAGTGAAGGTTGGGGACTTGCATGTTCTTGTGGTGGAACGCATTAGCGAAAGAATGCAAACATTTAAGAAACATTAATTTGGTTCTAATATCGTTTAAAAAAACTAAGAACCTGCCCAATCACAACCTGGTATTTCTGTAGCTCATTTGATGGAGCATTGTGTTAGCAGAGCAAAGGTTGTGCGTTTACAGGTACTGATATAAATGTTTTGAATAAAAGTGTCTGGCAAATGCATAAAATGTAAAATGTAGAACCAGCTCTTGATTCTCAGGTCTAGGCTTAATGATGTACTGCACATTTCAGATGAACTACAGAAATGTAAGTGCACTGGGGAAGTATAATGTATGATGACATCTTGTTAAGTACAGTGTATCTGTGAGTGTAAATATGCATGTGTACAGTACGTGTCTCCGTGTGAGTCTTCCTGCAACAGTACAGAGTACAGAGTATGGAGATGGTCTATGTCCAGCTAAATTGGTCCAAAAGGAACACATACAATCATTCTGATAGACAGTTCAACAAAAGCTGATTCTTGCACAGGCATAGTTACAGCAGCGATAACAGAATACATCTGCACAAACATGCTTAGCAACACTTACAAGAAAACAAAATAAAACACAAGCACTGCATGAACACATCTATAATTGAGAAGGTCTAAGCCCCTCCTCCTGCTCTGTGCTAACACACATTCACTTAAACCCTTAATAATAACAATCACAAAAAAACCTTACAAAAATAATAGGGTTTTCAACTGCACCATCAGTTCTCAAAATAACCACAATGACATTTTCACAGCTGACTGTTCACTGGAAATGCTCAAACTTGCTTGTCTAAAACCAGGAAGTAACTGTGGTCAACATGGTCAATTGATTGGGCCTTTTCAGTTCAGCAGACAAAAGTAGTAAATACTGGAGCTGAGGCAGAGCCAGTCACTGTTACGGTGGAGGCTCCCGTACGCCTCCCCCGAACCACCAGAGGGAGCCGTCACCTGGGTACTAAATCATGTTTGGACTACATTTCCCATAGGGCCACATTCCTGGGGCTGATTACTTCCTGTTCACCTGTTATCAATTAACTCTTGTGTATATAAACACGAGTCTGTGACGAACTCACTGAGAAGTCTTGTTTTGCCCTGGCTGAAGTTTCTGAGCATTTTCTATTATTGATTGGCTCACCCGTTGTTACCTGGACTGCTTATCATTTCTCTGTTTGTTTGTTGCCTGCCCCGATTTGGATTGTTTATCGTTTCTGATTAGCCTAGCCCCTGATATACCTGTTTACTGTTGCCGACCCTGCCTATTCAACTACTCTAATAAACGACTGCAAATGGATCCTACTGTCTCTGTCTCCATGTTACAGTCACAGCCAACAGATATGCAAGATTGAGTTAAGGGCTCAGTAAGGGTCACTGTAAGCAAACGTCAGGTTACACAGCTGGCTGAGACATCAGCTAATACATGGCAACAGAGAACAGAGGTGGGAAAAACTATTTCCTGTTGTGCCACTACGATCGCATTTGAAATTTTAGCTTATGGTTTGTTTTATGGACATGTCGAATAGAATAAAAAGTATTCTTTGCACAGAGTATCCCAGATTTACATTTCACTGCTAATTGTTTAATTATAACTATGAATGTTACAAATTAAATCTTTTGCCAAATTTGTGAGCACGGCCACAGGGCATCACTAAACAACATCCAACAGGATTTGTAGTGTGCACATTTGGAGAAATATAGATTTTTTTTTAATTTACTTCATAATACTTTAGACAGAATCATAATTTCGATTAATTTTACACTAAAATATGTGATCTTCGACGTCTGGCAGTTTTTAATTCAGGATCGATGACTCACTGGCAGATGATTTGCTGGCTTTTGTTGATTTTATGTTTCATTTGTTTAAGATTGTGTTTAACCTGCACTAGGGAAACTTAATCAGAAAGTACAGTACATAGCATGGCACGTGCTGGAAGGTGCAGCCCACGGTATGTTTACAACCAGGCCGTTTAATAAATTAAATATTTGTGCCAATGTTTCACATTATCTAGGGCAGGTAGGTATTTTGCAGGCGCCTTTCAAAGACTTTGTGGCACGCAATGCTACGTCACATGACCTTGACCTGCCTATAAATAGGCCTGATTTTACACGTGTGGATACTGAAGCGCATTTCCCATAGCGTCAACCCTGACGCAGCGTCGCGTTCCCTATTTCAGGGAACCGGGTTACATATGTAACCCACCATGTCTGTATCTGCTGCCCAATCAAACATTTGTGCTCTTTACCTGCCTATCAAATCAGGGACAGATCAGGACTTCCTTCAGGTTTATTTTTATATCTGATGCTTTTTCTTTTACTGTTCTTTCTAAATTAAAATATAACACTTATTTCTTGAACAGCATCATACAGCGTAAAATCATTAGTCCTAAAACCTTTCAAGAGTTGGATAAATCTGATTCTGCTGCTAAATGTATAATTAAAAACAAATAATTCCCTATATGACAGGTTATTTCCTGAGTTTCAAAAATCCAGCATGGGCATTTCTGGTGAATTATCAGCTATAAAGATGAAGTGTGAAAATGATGGTAGAACTGAATTTTGCTGAGAAACGCTGCAGGATGCAACAATGATCAGCTGTTTTCCCCTTCACAATGCTGAAAGGTAAACATCTTTTTTAACCCAGGTGTTTAACCCAAAACAAACAAAAAATAAAGCGATTAAAACAGTCAAAAGTGTTTCATTTGAAGGTCCCAGTAAAAATATTCACCCAACACCTGTAAACCAGATGTCCAGTCCAGCTCCTGAAGGGCCAGTGCCCTACAGAGTTTAGCTCCAACCCTAATCAAACACACCTGAACCAGCTAATCAATGTATGGACAGGCAGACTTGAAACTTCCAGGCAGGTGTTGTCAGGAACACAGAGGAAGAACTCAGTTACAGAACAGCTTTTCAAACAAACAAAAATAACCTCCCACGAGGGGGAAAACAAGAATCAAAACAAGACTACAAATACTCAAAAACCAGAACAAGACAGATAACAAATTCAGAACAAGACTAGAGAAATACATATAAAGTATATATAATATATAAGTATAAAGTTCAGATCAAAAAATAAAGACAAGGCGGACCTCTTAACTTTCCTAGAAACAAGAAACATATCTGGAACAAAAAACAATACACCAGCACAAGACAGCAAACACAAGGGCATTTAAAAGGAAAGCAAACAAGGCAGGTAACAAGGGCAGGCAGGTGAGGGGAATGACAAGAGAACAAGAGGGCGGGATCAAGACTCGAGACAAGACACAAAGTAAACAAACACTGGCTATGTGCTTCTACAGACAACAAAGACACAGAGCATGAGTCTAGATCCTGACTCCAAGAAACAAGAACCAAGACAAGGACTGAGTCAGGATCCAAACATCATGCTCTGACACAAAACACAGGGGATGTCAGGATCCTGGCAAGAGAACTAGGAGAAACAAGCCACCAGGACCCTGACAGGTGTGTTGAGGCAAGTTGGAGCTAAGCTGTCTGCAAGACACTGGCCCACGATTACAGAGGTTGACACCCCTGCCTTAAAATAAGGCAAACAGAGCTTTCCTAATGTGCTGCCTTGAACTGTCTGTTGAGTTCAGCCCAGCAAACAGTGAACATATGGAAACACTAATCAAGCCGCTGAATCCGGATCAGTCCTGCCCCATTATACAGCAGGATAATGTCATGCGCATGAAACCAGCCAAGACAGAATCAAGCCAGTTCTATAACATTGTGTCTTAAACTGAGGAAACACACACACTCACACATACATCCCACCCCCCCGTCCTTTAATGTACAGAACATACTCATCTTCCACAGATTACAACAGACTGCTGTAACAGGGGACAATATGTCAAATTAACAAAACAATGTTGTGCCTGAATATATATTTAACTAAATATCTGTTTACACACCATATAATTCCAATTCACATGTTCCATCTATGTAAACAGGATACATACAACAAAACTAAGAAAGCTTAAAAACTGTGAAAAATCAGTCATTCAAAAGACAGTTTAACAAAACAAGATTTTCTAACAGCAGAACACCACAAGTGATAGTAACAGACACAAAGTTTTTAACTGTAAATGAATATTAAAAAATATATAAAAACCTCTAGATTAACACAGATTAACAAAATAAATATTAAATACTTACGAAACACTAAAACATTTCACAATAGTGCAAATAAACATGATATTATTACTGGGTCAAATTAATTATGCCAATTAGGCTTCTCCTATTGTTGCCAGACTTACACTAGCTAAAATAAACTACGAATGAAAAATACTTCTATAGCATTTATCTTAATGTTATCTTAATTATTAGAAGAATATTTCACACCTGAGGTGGTAAAGCGGCCATGACTCAAAGTTAGTGCATCACAGGTGTGCATAATTTTTCTAATAATTCAATGAGCTGGAGTCAATTACTCTTGTTATAACATGGTTACCCTACCACAAAACATAGTTCAGATGTTTTATTTCAAGACATTTGGCAGTTTTTTTGGGGGGTAGATTTAATTTCTCATTTCTGGTTTTAATGTCTTTCAATGTTATTGGACGTGTATGCACCCAAAATTTGAGATTGTAGTCTGTTATTAGTTTGAACAGGGAATAGCCAGATTCCTGTTATTACTTTCATTTATTTTTAATTGTTTATTTTAATAGGCTAAGAGCCAATTCTTTTTTTAACCATCCCCGAAGACCACTCGCCATATTAACCATTTTGTTTTCATACACCATACACCTCCTGTCATAATTTCAACATTTTAAAGGTTCTCCAAAAACAACATATGTAGGGGGCCACATAAACTCCCTCTCTAATGAATTTAGCATGTTTCATCTTTGAAATATCACCCCCAAAAGACCCCGCCATATTAACCATTATATGCCTACAGAGATTATTGCACCTGTCATAAACTCTGAAACTTCAAAAGTTCTCCAAGACTTTATTTGGCTCCAGACTTTGGGCTTTTTCTGAGAACTTTTGAAATCTGAAATTTCTGACAGGTGCAGTGAGCTCTATAGGCACGTCATTTTTAATAAAATTAATTAACATTAATATAAAATTCATACTTTATGGGAATCTGACTATTTTCTGTTCAAATGTCAGACTACAAACTCGACTTTTGGGCACAGCTGCTTTAAACACACACCAATAACACTGCAAACAGTTCAGTGTTATTACGGTGGAAGGACAGTTTGGAGAATAAGGCGCTGGATTCAGCCTCGTCCTTGTGTTTGCAGAAACGAGACTAGCGATATTTATTTACTTGTTATATTGTTCTGTTATCTGCAGTAATAACGAAAGATCCTGTAAACAAGTAGGCATATCAATATTTATGTATTGGGATATGTGTGTTTAGGCGCAGGTCGGATGTCTGAATATCGATTATGTGTCCGATTTAAATCCACATTTGGATCTGGCGCTGAACGGACACAATTCTGATCTGTCAGATGTCATTAAAAAATCTGATTTTTTTGTGCCAGTGTAAACACAGCCTTTGTTTCTCCTATGAGATAAACATTTTGTAAAGCATCTTATTTTGTGTCCCACACACACACTAATAGCTTCTGATGAGTGTGTCAGACAGGAACAAACCACAATACATTCAGACTTAGAAAAACTTGACATTAACTGGTCAGACTGTCTGTTTATTTCTTTGGCCTCAAACAGGGGAAGTACTGCAATGTCTCTGCCTGACGTTGGGTTTAAGATCCCCAAAAGTCACCATGTCAAGAGGGGGTACCTGGCCAGACTGACCTAACAGCATGTGTCTCTATAACACAACCTGCCTTAAAACTAACACAGGCAGTGTTTAACCAACCTGACATAACATTGCTACAGAGCACGATTCAATAGTGATCTTACATGAGTGCCGGTTTATTTCTGAGGTTCAGAATAAACCACTGCGCAAAAGTTTGGATATATCTACAGTCTCTAGTACTGATATATAGTAAAGACCCCTCTGCAAAGATTCACAATACATCCGTTTCAATCAGCTTATCAATCTCTACAGGGCCATGATTAATGCTTTTCTCGATTCCAGTGGAAACTAGCTGAGGATGTGTAGAAAGAATAAAATAAGTAAGAAAGAAAAGCGGCGGAAGCATTAGAGGAGCGGCACGTACCGGCGGTGGAGTTGAGCGGATCATTTCTGCGCAGAAACCCGATGCTGTGACTGCGCGTAAAGGTTTATTACTCTCAGCAGTCAGTCCCTGTAGATAAACATCTTACAACAGGAAGGTGGGCACGGTTTGGTGAATGAAGTGAAGAAAGTCAGAGAAAGTGCACTGATGCTGCGCGGCGCTCCTCCTGCAGCAAAGATGAGTGGAGGACTGCGGAAAAGACCGGACTGGATCCGTCCTCCTGCAGCAAAGATGAGTGGAGGACTGCGGAAAAGGCCGGACTGGATCCGTCCTCCTGCAGCAAAGATGAGTGGAGGACTGCGGAAAAGGCCGGACTGGATCCGTCCTCCTGCAGCAAAGATGAGTGGAGGACTGCGGAAAAGGCCGGACTGGATCCGTCCTCCTGCAGCAAAGATGAGTGGAGGACTGCGGAAAAGGCCGGACTGGATCCGTCCTCCTGCAGTAAAGATGAGTGGAGGACTGCGGAAAAGGCCGGACTGGATCCGTCCTCCTGCAGCAAAGATGAGTGGAGGACTGCGGAAAAGGCCGGACTGGATCCGTCCTCCTGCAGCAAAGATGAGTGGAGGACTGCGGAAAAGGCCGGACTGGATCCGTCCTCCTGCAGCAAAGATGAGTGGAGGACTGCGGAAAAGGCCGGACTGGATCCGTCCTCCTGCAGCAAAGATGAGTGGAGGATTCCGGAAAAGACCGGACTGGATCCGTCCTCCTGCAGTAAAGATGAGTGGAGGACTGCGGAAAAGGCCGGACTGGATCCGTCCTCCTGCAGTAAAGATGAGTGGAGGACTGCGGAAAAGGCCGGACTGGATCCGTCCTCCTGCAGTAAAGATGAGTGGAGGACTGCGGAAAAGGCCGGACTGGATCCGTCCTCCTGCAGTAAAGATGAGTGGAGGATTCCGGAAAAGGCCGGACTGGATCCGTCCTCCTGCAGTAAAGATGAGTGGAGGACTCCGGAAAAGGCCGGACTGGATCCGTCCTCCTGCAGTAAAGATGAGTGGAGGACTGCGGAAAAGGCCGGACTGGATCCGTCCTCCTGCAGTAAAGATGAGAGTGGAGGACTGCGGAAAAGGCCGGACTGGATCCGTCCTCCTGCAGTAAAGATGAGTGGAGGACTGCGGAAAAGGCCGGACTGGATCCGTCCTCCTGCAGTAAAGATGAGTGGAGGACTGCGGAAAAGGCCGGACTGGATCCGTCCTCCTGCAGTAAAGATGAGTGGAGGATTCCGGAAAAGACCGGACTGGATCCGTCCTCCTGCAGTAAAGATGAGTGGAGGACTGCGGAAAAGGCCGGACTGGATCCATCCTCCTGCAGTAAAGATGAGTGGAGGACTGCGGAAAAGGCCGGACTGGATCCGTCCTCCTGCAGTAAAGATGAGTGGAGGACTGCGGAAAAGGCCGGACTGGATTCATCATCGTGCGGATGGAAAATGTTCTAAATGGTCTTAAAATGTCCTGCATTTAAAATTAAATAGTTGTGGGGTGGTGGTGAGCATGAAATAGTTTTATAAACTGAATTTAAAAAATTATTAACTTTAATAACATGGAATCTCATTTGTTTTTGCACGTCACTAGTCAGCATACGCACTGTGACGAACAATGTTGTGAAAATGGATTGAACATTATCGACTTGCTACTGAGGAATAATCCACCCAGTAATGAAAACTGGTCCATAATTTACTCACATTTAAGGCATCCAGCTGTATGTGTGTGACTAACAGAATGTAAGTTACAGTATGTTGAACATCATGCTTCCTCCCAGTTTTTTCAACATGGGCGTTTGAATGTAAACACATCTGAATGAAAGACTACATCCATCATGGTGGCACACTAGCTTTATGTCAAATGTTCTCAAGTGCTGTCATGAAGAACCACACGAGACTCAATAAGGTTAGAAGATATCGACATGTCATCATCTGAATTTAGTGCTCTGATCTGTTGGCTTACATGGATATGTGATGTAACAATCACTTAATATGCTCAAAAAATTAACATTTTTCTTTCACAAATGCAAAGTTTATTAACCAAATGAAGTCATAAGGATTACTTTTATGATGGAAAGATGTGCTTTTTTTAGCTTCAGAATCTCAGGCAGTTTCCAAGAACATTACAAAGGTGAGAAGAGCCACAATATTATTTAATATAATATGAACTATTTAATAATCATCATCGATTAGCATTGTGTTGCCTCAGAAATGTTTCAGATCTTGTGTTGCTGTCTGGAAACAAGTCACACACTGTACTGCTCTTCATCAGCTGTGAACCTGAGGGTCCATTCCAGACCACTGACATCATCTGAGCAGCTACAAGCTGAATCGCCATCCTCCCCACAAGACTGAACACAGAGAGCCACTAAATCAACCACATCATGTAACTACAGCCGATACTCGATACTGCAGATACTCAGTTACCGGGCAGATACTCAAAATCACTGAGCTTCTCTTTGGCATAAACTACTGAGCCCAGATTATAATAGCGGATCACAACCCGCCCTGTAGATCACACACAAACTCTGAAGAAGTGGCTTGGTGAATACTCTTGAATTTGATCTGAGCTAACATATTAAAGTATATTGAGCTAACATATTAAAGTATATTGAGCTAACATATTAAAGTTTAATATTAGAATAAATTTTTGATGTCATGCTGTCAAACTCCCCTGATAAGTGCAATCAAACTTCTGGTGCAAATTCATCTGTCACTTAGTAATATGGCTAACACTAGTACAGTCTTTGTCATAATATTTTGCCTGCCATTGATTATGAACTTACAGAATAACTAATTTTACTATTCAGCCTGTGCCACGTTCTACCTATGCAGTATGTCATTATATTTACAGTGTACACATACAGTATGTGTTTGATTTAAGGAACATTTGTACTTATTTCCGCAGAATTACTCGTAATAAACACAGAGCACATGTTTAAGAGGACATACTCATAGTAAGTCTGACATGAGGTGTGAAGTATTAAAGGTGCAGTAAGCAATTTCTGAGAAACACTGTTGATCTTTGAAATTAACACCCAGACAAACTCTCTTCATTGCTCCGCCCTCAGAATAACAGACAACGACTAATAGCTGATGCATACGCCCCTGTTACTGATTGGCTGGGAGTATTGTGGTATTGTAGGGGATTGGTCCAATCCACTAAATTTATTGTTATATTTACACAGCCAGAACTGTGTGAAAACACTATATTTTTAACATACACACAGAACAGACACTCAGCAAACAGTGTCAACATTTTCAGTTTATGTGTTCATTTCAACAGCATTTTTCAGAAATGTTGTGTGCAATGCTACCTTTACTGAAGCTATACTGATCTCTCTGCATCTCACAGAAATAAGTTCCAGGGATCAGATTGAACAGGCCACAGATCTGGCTAGCCATGCCATGAATTTGAATGCACTAAAACAATGCTTAAATACAAGCAAGTACATTTGTAGTACATTCTTTTTTTTTTTTTTTGCTAAATAAAACTGTTAAAGTTATACACAATAAATACACTAATTAAAAGTATGTTTCTAGTTCAGTAGTACTTCAGTGCACTTCTTAAAGTATCCTAAATACCACTAATATTTAAATTGACTTTTAGTGCATTGAAATAAAGTATACTGCTGCAGAAATATATTTTTTATTTATTAGTATTTTATAAGTGTATTTTTTAAAAGTGTGCTTTGAATGCTTTACATATGTTAAATTTTAGTGGATTTTACATACAATCACTAAGTTCTTTTTAATAGATTTCCATGAAAAATTCAGTAGAAATTTATTAAAACCAACATGTGTACTAAAATTCACATTTTAACAGTAAGTGTACTTTTAGCATGGTGTACTTGTGCTATAAAGTGCTATATATTATATATTTTAATGTGGAAAAAGTGCTAATGACATACTAATAGTATACTTGATTCTACACTATTAACATGGTTAAGTACATGATATAAAAGAAACATTAACATACAGTACATTTGAAATAAATTATTTAATGTATAAAAATATGTGGGCAAAACATAAATACATTTTGTATATATTTACTATATATTATTCTTATAATTTAAATAGTTCATAAGTATTTTTCTATTTAGGATGAGTACATTTAAAAATGTATATAAACTGGGTTTAAGTGTACTACAAGTGGTAACTAAATACATTTTTGTAAATACAGAGAAAAAAGTACATTTTAGGTCATATTCATGGTGTCTCAAAATAGCACAGTACACTTAGATGTTCTCTTAGATTTTCTAAAGAATAATTTTTAGTATATTAAGTACAAAATTAGTGTGTGAAAATAGAGCACTTTAAGTACATTATAATAAGGGTATTTTAGTGCACTTTTTTCACCTGGGTCAACAAGTGCTATTTTTTTATATCAGCAATGTATTGTTACTAGAGCAAATATCCATTTTTCCACTTTTTATCAAAAAGTAGCCAGTAACAATGTGAATTTTGTAATTGGTCATATCTAATATTTGATACGTCTGCATCTCCAGTATAAAAACATTTAAGATTCTTGTAATTTAGTAGCCTCAGTCATTTCGGGTCCACCCTGAATGGTTGGTCAATCTATTGCAGGGCAAACACAGGTAATGGCATTTAGTTATATCTAATTCACCAGACCTGCATGTCTTTGGACTGTGGGGGAAACTGGAGAGCCCAGTGGAAACTCTTCACAAAATGACCTTCTTGCTGTGAAGCAACAGTGCTATCCACTGAGCCACTGTGCCACCCTGCTCTAGAATGTAAAATATAAAAAGAATATAAACCTTCAAAAATAATGTCACATTTATTTACTTGTTGCAATTTCAATATATTGTCTATTTATTGTCTTATTTACAATATGCTATTTCATGTATTTATTTATTTATGCATTTATTAATTTCTGTCTATTATATCCCTTTATATGATTTAAGGGCAGCTTTGTGTTTAAAGGTTTGTACAATAGGTACAACAATTGCTCAATTTTAATTGTTTTTGAAAAAAACATTTTGGTTTAATAAAAAGGAAAGATTGTATTCTAGTTTCATAATTAATGTAATAAAATGCTTTAATTGTAGTGTTAACGTGTTTATGTGTATATGTGAATGAGAAAACAATTAGACAATGAGACCAGCGGCGTTGTATTGCCCTCTAGTGTTCAAATGAGGCTAGAGCAGCTAGAGTTATCTTAAGCAGCAGAAGCGCCTGAGCGTTTGCAAATATATAACCCTCACATTTCATAAGACAAGATTTATCGACCTAACTGTGGCGAATAAGATTATTTCCTAAATGATTTATTTAGGCTACTTTACAGATTTCTTCATTAAAATGACCTAATTCTTTATTTAGATTACTCTGATCTCTGAATGCAGTGTAAGCTGCTTCAACTGGAGTACTTTATTACACAATTATTACATTATTGTTTTTGTTGCGTATTACATTTCAGGAAACAGATTTCAGGATTTGAGTTTAAGTATAGGTAAGTCTTACACTTTCAGCCTTTTTAAGTCAGGAAACGGGTGGCTTTACAAAGTTATGCATTAATGTTACTGTAATAGAGAAAGATTTACTGGCTCTTCAATTTCTTCACCATTCGTCTATGATGAATCATGCAATACTCGTGTTGTCCACCAGGGAGCGGCAACTATACACCGTGAACTCTAACAAGCGCATTGTTACAGAGTTTGTGTAATTTATCCACAACACTTGTGTAATTTATCCACAACACTTGTGTAATTTATCCACAGCATTTACACAACACTTGTGTAATTTATCCACAACACTTGTGTAATTTATCCACAGCATTTACACAACACTTGTGTAATTTATCCACAGCATTTACACAACATTTGTGTAATTTATGCTTGACCTGCTCTGTAGATAAAGAAAATGTAAGCGATTTGAGGAATAATTCGAAACGCGATTATCGCGAGAGTATTTGGACAGAGATAAAGACAGCGTTGTCACGGGGAGCATCCATGATGAGGAGGAGACTCTTGTGAGGATGAGGAGAGGAAGGCGTGATGGTGACGTCAGTGATGCTCCTCTGGCGCATCATCTCACTGGCGCTGCTTTAGAATGAGGGAGAGATGACAGTGCGCGCGGCACGGCTGGATCATCCGCCTGGAGGAGAACAAAGTGAAAAGGAATGAAAGTTTGTCTTAAAACGAAAACCTTCTTCCTTTTCCTGCGGGAGCTGTTGTTTGAAGTTTGCGAATTGTGTTCTGGACTCTTGCGATCACATAAATGAGCGGTCAAAATAAGCCCTTCCTTTATCTGATTTGCAGATGACCGTACCGGCAGCAGCGATGGCGGGGTCAAATATGGTCTTCTCCGACGTCGAAAGTTTTCTCGACGAGCACCCTGAATTATTAGAGGACTATTTAAATAGAAAGGGCAAGTACAGCATGGTGGAAAAGTGGCTCAAGAACCATCAGACGACTAAAACTCCGGCGAACTCCAGCGCAGAACCGGAGAAAGGCACAAACACCGGCGATAAAGACAGCTGGGCGAGCAGGGCTGACGGTCTACAGAGAAGAGCCTCCCAAAAGGAGCTGCGGAAAACCTTTGCCAGGTCTAAAGCCATCAATGCCAACAGGACTTACGATGAGCACGTCAACTCCCGAGCGCAGGAGCCCCTCACCAGCATGAGGAGACGCGCTCTGCTGCGTAAAGCCAGCTCGTTACCACCGACCACCGCGCACATCCTCTCCGCCCTGCTGGAGTCCCGGGTGAACATCCCACAGTACCCCTCCACCGCCATAGACTACAAATACTACCTGAAAGAGCACAATGAGAGGGAGTTCTTCCTGGAGCTGGTCAAAGACATCTCCAACGACTTGGACTTGACAAGCCTCAGCTACAAGATCTTAGTGTTCGTGTGCATCATGGTGGATGCTGACCGCTGCTCCTTGTTTTTGGTGGAGGGCCCGGCCAATAAGAAGACTCTGGTATCAAAGTTTTTTGACGTCCATGCTGGAACCACGGTGTTACCCTCTCTGAGTAACTCGGATGAGGTACAGGTTCCCTGGGGAAAGGGAATCATTGGATATGTGGCGGAACACGGAGAGACTGTCAACATTCCCGATGCGTACCAGGTGATGCAGGAATTAAAGATCATTTTAGTGCCCAATTCCTAAAGGGTTGTTCAGGCTTTCATGTGCAATTTCTATACGTTATTATTCTATACGAAATTAAGAATCAATTAGAAAAGTGCCAAAAGTTTATACTTTAAGGAGCTGTTCACTTTATACTTAAAATGACTTTCTTGACTGAATCTGAGTAGATCAGTGGATGATTCCACCTTTGTTAATAATATTTTTGACCTGGGAAACCCAATTAAATTAAATGTTTCCGCATGAAGCACATTTCTGTTACCTGCTTTTATCCCCTTGTTATATCAGACGTGTGCTCTCATAAGAACGGACTAGAGCTGGTTCAAGTGTCTAAGAAATGTCAGTCTTTCACTTGTTATCTGGGGCTTTTGTGGCGAATCCACTATTTCATATTCATATACTGATCATTACTGTGGCGCGGTCATTAAATGGTGCTTTGGTTTGATTATTACAGGAATAGTGAGTTGAGTGAGTATGTGAGCATCGATCCCTCAATCGATGCGCTCAGTCGAGCTGCACTCCTGATGTCCGGTGATGATGATGATGATGATGATGAGCCCCTCGCGCTTCTCTAATTAATCACTCTGTCACTTTGCTTTTCCTTTTCATTGCACAAGCAGAGCAGATCGTTAATCTGCATTATTTATATGAGTGACGTCAGCATTTCACTGATGACCTCATCAGCATGAGCATTATTGTTCGGCTAGGCGCGGGAAATATCATTTCAGATTAATAATCACAATAACATGTTATAATAACTCTATTAAGTCGATGAGTCGGTACTGCTGAGCAAATGTATGTACTTTGAAATATGAATATATTACAAAATTTGAATGTATGGTAACTAACCTGCTAATAATTATTTAATGTTTAATGTTTGACAATGTTTTTAATTAACGCAATTATAAAGTAGGGGTTAAGGTTATATTTTCAGTGGATTTTCATTATTGAACGTTCATTTCTGTGTCTTAAAGTTGGCTGCAAAAGCTATTGGATGTTTCCACCACTATTCCTAAGAATAGTGTTCTTAGGAATAGTTACAATACACATTTTGTTTTTTCAGAAAGCTTTTAAAATAATTTACTACATTTTTCTTTTAACGCCAACCCACTCAAAACTGTCACAATTAGAACCTGCCACTAAATACACTATGAAACCCTATTTTAATGCTATTCTAATGTTACCCTATTTAAACTTTTTTGAGGCACTTAGTAAAACAATAAACCAATTATGAATTCATGAAAATGTATTGTTTTGGCAGATTTTACAATTAAAAGATATAATTAAACTATTAACTATAATTAATAGTTATAATTAAAGCTGCAATATGGAATTTTTGACACTTTATTGGCCACACCACTGGTTTTGAAATTACAAGTTTTTTCTTAACGTGGATAACTAACCGAGGTGCTCAAAAATGGCCACTTCAGAGAGCCTTTCAGAAGGAAGTACAAATGATGAACTCTTCGTTCCCATGATTCTTTCGACATTTGGGGGATTTTTTCTTGACAACACCTCTTTAATGGGCATGGAAAGATGATGAAGCTCTGTGTGCGCTCCAGGTAAAGGTGCAAGGCATGGACTGAACACAGCAACACAGAGGTTGGGTCTTCTGCCCAAAAGAGGGAGTGCTTGCAAGTTCACCTCCTGGTCTCTAAAAGGAGTGGTTGGAACTTTGGGCAAAAAGTCAGGTCAGGGTCTTAGGATGATAATTACCTGGCCCAAACTCAAAGCACTTACTGGAAACAGACAGATATGTGATCTAAACGGATTCAGAGCCAGCAAAACTGCCAATAACTCCAAAGCCCTGACACTGCATTCCTGTTGCACACTGCCCCCCAGACACTGCCATTGGCACCCTGGTGTGATTACCAAACACTGGGTGATGGTGTGCCATGCCCACCTTGGCACTCAAAGGTGGTGCACAGTGCTGCAACATGGTGCACAGGGGAGAGCTTGCTCTTCTCCCAGTTGACCTAAAATCCCAATACAAAAGTCAACAGATATTAACCAATCCTATCCTGCATTAAAAAATCCATCTCAGCCGGAAGTCCAGGTTTTATTGCGACCTCTGCCAGTAAAAGGACTAGGAAGGACAAACCTCCCCTGATACCACCAAACTCGATGTGGTCCAGAGTCACTTAATACTTCCTGTATAATGGGCCAGAGCTGGCAATGCAGGAGGCTGGGCCTGGTGACGAGCAGATGTCATACAGGACACCAATTTTCATAGAAATAAAGTAGATTATTCATACAATTATTTCCTTGTAGTAAACCATCAAACCAATGGTATGTGTTTGAAAGAGCTCTATCTGTTTGTTCGATCAATGGCATGTAGGAAGCATGACACCTTTTTTAAAAAAACATTGTAATATTTGCAGTTCTGTTTGGTGTGACTAAAATCATAAAAATGACACGTTTCACCTTTAAGGGTCATTTGCTTAATGTTTAAGCATGTACGTTTTGTTATATTTTAGAAAATGTCTGTTTGTTTATATTCCTACTATTACTTACATTGGCTACTGTGTTTTCATTCAGCACAGTAAGACTGTGTCATCTTTTCAGGACCATCGTTTTAGTGACGAAATCGACAAACTCACAGGATATAAGACCAAGTCCCTTCTGTGCATGCCAATCAGAAACAGCGATGGAGAGGTCATTGGCGTTGCACAGGCCATCAACAAGAGTCCCAACGGAGTGCTCTTTACCACAGACGATGAGAAGGTACTGACCTGCATGTGTGTCCACCGGGTGACTGAGTTTCTGAGATACCTTAGAAACTGTTTCTCATTCTGTAAACATTTGAAAGTGATAATTAAGACTTGTATTTCTTTTTTTGGCATTAAGGAACTGTTTGGGTGTGTTGGTGGAGGAGAGCCGGTGTTTATGGCTGCACCTCCCTCATCACAGGCCCTTGGGTAACATTACTGAATGTCTCACCATTAATAAAGGAATAGTTCATCCAAAAATGAAAAATATTTCTCAGAGGTTGCGCTGATATAGCTCGGGAGATTTAATTTGAGAGCTTAGTTGTATTTGATTTAAGTATCAGCTTTGTCTCAGAAATATTGAAGATGCTAAATTGTGAACGGATTGATATCTCAGATAGTGTTGCTATAGCGAAGCAATCAATTTATGACAATAAATGGAACAGGAAGTGTTTAATAACCTCATCTATGTATTGAATGATTTACATTAAACTTGGGAAATGTGTTTAGTATTTCTAGCTGATCACAATGATGTAGCTATTGTGTCACAGTTATAGAGCCACCAACTTGCAGCAGGAAGTGTGTCACTTACAAAAGACTTACTTAAAACAGACTTTAAAATAATCCTTAATTATTTTATACAACCATGCAACATGTTCTGTGAAGCATCAGGTGGGAATGGTGCCACATAGTGCTTGGGCCTGTCATCACTGCTTGCAGTTCAATGTATGTATTTTTATTTTTTTCAAGGTTTTTGGGGCCTTTGGTCAAGGTCAAGGTCTAGGGAGTTTATTGTCATTCCAACCATATACAAGTACCTAATGAAACTAAACAACGTTTTTCCAGGATCTAGGTGCTACATAAAATTACAGAACAACACAGAACTACAAGGCTACATAATTTATACATAAAGTGTGCAGTGTGTGCAAACATGTGCAGACAGCACAAGACAGTACAATGACTACTGGGGCAGATAATGGACGTAGTATGTCCCAATGCAGCGCCCACCAGCACACAGTCCTGTTCCAGAGTGATCCTGGTGAAATAGAGATATAAGTGTTAACATAAGTGTAGACAATGACTAATGTGAATTATAAGTATTTAGCAGCCAAAGTATTTAACAGCAGCAAAAAGTATTTAACATGTACAAAATAATGAAGGGTGGAGAATAAAAGTTAACAGTTGTGGGTGGGAGATGTTCTTTCCTCAGTCTTCTCAATACAGGCACTGCTGGGCTTTCCTTGTTATCGAACTTGTGTTGAGCAACCAGGTGAGGTTCTCCGCCAGGTGAACACCAAGAAACTTGGTGCTCTTGACAATCTCCATGGAGGAGCCGCCAATGTCCGGAGAGTGGACATTCTGTGCTCTTCTGAAGTCATGAACCATCTCTTTAGTTTTGTCCACGTTCAGAGACAGGTTGTTGGCTCTGCACCAGTTCGTTAGCCGCTGCACCTCCTCTCTATATGGTTGACTCATCGTTCTTGCTGATGAGACCCACCACGGTTGTATCATTGGCGAACTTGATGATATGATTTGAGCTGTGCATTGCTACACAGTCGTGAGTCAGCAGGGTGAACAGCAACGGACTGAGCACACAGCCCTGTGGGGCCCCAGTGCTCAGTGTGATGGTGTTGGAGGTGCTGTTCCCAATCCGGACTGACTGAAATCTGTAAATAGCATTCGAACATATGTGTCCTTATTGTCCAGGTTGGTGAGGGCCAGATGGAGGGTGGTTGTGATGGCGTCATCTGTTGAGCGGTTGGGGCAGTAGGCGAATTGCAGGGGGTACAGTGAGGGGGGCAGCAGGGTCTTGATGTGCCTCAAGATGAGCCTCTCAAAGCACTTCATGATGATGGGTGTAAGTGCAACAGGACGGTAGTCGTTGAGGCAGGACACTGGTGACTTCTTTGGCATGGGAATGATGATGGTGGTCTTGAAGCACGTTGGAACAATGGTGCTGCTCAGGGAGGTGTTGAAGATGTCCATGAAAACATCTGCCAGCTGGTCAGCACATCCTCTGAGCACCCTGCCAGGAATGTTGTCTGGACCAGCAGCCTTCCGTCGGTTAACTCTGTGTAGAGTCTTCCTCACATCGGTTGTGGTTAGACACAGCACCTAGTCATTGGGAGGAGGACGGGTCTTCCTCATTGTCACATCATTCTGTGCTTCAAACCGAGCGTAGAAGTTGTTCAGCGCATCTGGGAGGGAGGCATCACTGTCACAGGCAGGTGATGTTGTCCTGTAGTTGGTGATGACCTGGATGCCCTGCCACATGCGCCGTGTGTCTCTGCTGGCCTCGAAGTGGTTATGGATTCTCTGAGTATGTGTGCACTTTGCCCCTCTAATAGCCTGGGACAGTTTGGCCCTTGCTGTTCTCAGGGCCGCCTTGTCACCTGCTCTGAAGACGGAGTCTCGGGTCCTCAGTAGCGCACACACCTCTGCAGTCATCCATGGCTTCTGGTTGGACCGTATGGTGATGGTCTTGGAGATGGTGACGTCATCAATGCACTTGCTAATGTACCTGGTCACTGATGTGTCACTGATTTTGGATACTATTTTGTATCCGGAGTGGCCGCTGCATGCTACTGTCATATTGGATGAGAGGATCATCTGATGTGGCCTCCTTAACATGCTCAAAAACTCTTGAAACTTGGCACACACATCAGATTTGTTGGCCAGTAAGGCCAGGCAAAGGCTGGCATATGGGCGGGACAGGGGGGCTTGGTAGCGCCCCCTGGTATGGGCAACAAAAAGATGTTGCATATATCATACATGCACCTGTATGAAACTTGGTATGTGTATTGGTCTTGTCAACCCGAACAACTTCCATTAGCCCTGCCCAACTGGAAGTCAGCCATTTTGTATTTTCTAAAAAAAGTGCATAACATGAACTTTTACTGAGACATTGAAGATGATAAATTGTGAAGGGATTTTTGACATCGAATGGTGTTGCCATGGGGAGGCAATAAACTTATGGCAAAAATGGAAACATGAATTGTCTCATATATTTCGCATGCATTGAGTGATTTCGATCAAACTTGAGCTGTATGTTTGGTCTTACGGACTGATGACATGTGGCTATTTATCGCCACCAACTGGCAGCACAGGAGGTGCCACTTAAAATGGACTTTACATAGTCCACTATTGTTTACAGAGTTAAATCCGAGTGCCCACTTTGATAAAGTCATCAAATTCACTTGAGTTTCACACTCTTTCTACTAAGCAGTTTTATGAGAAATATCTGAGACAAATTTGAAGCATAAATGTAACACAGCTGAGATCTATATAAAATCTCCTAAGCTTTAAATGAGTAACCTTGGAGCAATAAAATTTACCTCTTGAAATGCTCATTAATAAAGCAGGCAGATTATTGATCTCTTTATATTATGTGTTCAATCCCACGAGGATTTAGAAATTTGTTTTTGTGATAAAAATGATTTTGCGGTGGTAACTTCCAGAAATTTGCAAAACATTTGCAGTGTTTTTGTAATTAGGACACTACAAATACTTATAAGCCCAATATAAATAAAAAGTCAAAAACAGTTAGTAATAAAATAAGAACATAGCAATAAATGACAATAGTACAAATAAATACCACAAAGATACAACAGGGCTTTTAAATTTAGGTACTTTTTTACTGTTATTTGACAACAACAATGGTGTATTATGCTGTTGTCACTTTAAACACCATGATTACACTGGACACGAGCGGAGCGATGCAGTGTAACGTAACAAAAGACAATTGAACCCATTATAATCATTGAAAGCCCTACAGTAATGCACATATCCAAAAATAACACACGTGTCAGGTATCATGGACTAACGAACCAGACGCAGACAGCGTTAAACTGAAAAATCTCTCTTTATTAATAAAACAAAACAACAACCCACGAGGGGGTAAAAACGGAAACGAAAACAGCAATAGAACTAGAACAAAGAGCTCCGAAAAACCGGAGCTCAAAACTAAAAAAAAAAACGGGAAAAAAAAGACAGGGCAGATGCGGGACAAAAACACGACCAGACAAGACTCACTGTGATGAGGAACAAGACTACTGGATACAGGACTCGAGGAAACCAGACAAGACTCGGGGAACGAGATGAGGGAAACAAGATAAGACATGAGTAACAGGAAACGAGAACGAACCGAACAAGAGACAGAGAACACAGGGGCATTAAATAACACACGGACAAACGAGGAACAATTGCGCGACATCAGCGCAAACAAGACAACAAGAGGCGGGGACAAGACGTGTGACCGGAGAGCACATGGCGAATGTAAACAAAACAGAGACCATGTGCTTCCACACAAGACAAAGACCCAGAGCGCGCGTTCAGATCCAGACTCCAAGAAACAAGAACCAAGACTAGAAGGAGTCAGGGTCAAAACAACACGCTCTGACACAACACACAGGGCATGTCAGGATCCTGGCGAAATAATCCAGAAAGATTCAGGACAGGAAGCCAGGACCCTGACAACACGGCCCTAAACTGTCCCCCAAAGTATTTGTTCACTTAAGACATAAACATAACCTTTATTTTGTGATTCAACATTATGTAACAAAAACTACAAAACAATTTACCCCCACTCTTGTGTAATCCTTTGGCATATTGCTTTACCCTGTTCTTGGCAATTATGCAGGAGGCAGATAAGAAGATTCCCTTTTTGAGGGAACTTAACGCTGCATCATGGCTTGATGCTAGGGGAAACCCATATCAGGTGCTCCAGGGTCTGAGTATGTGTAAAAGTGTGCCTATTTAAAGGCAGGCCAAGGTCATGTGACATAGTGTTGTGCACCACGTAGCCTTTAAAAGGCTTTGTGTCTTCAGGAATCCCATCTGTCTGTCTGTGTAGTCAGGTTATGAGTGAGCATAGGAAGAATATTAATGCTAGAAATCAGTCAGTAAGAAGCAAAAATAAGAAGAAACAAAAAAAGAGTTTTAAGAAGTTTAAGTGTGTGCCACCCTGCCCATAGCTCCTTCCCTATGGAGGCCAGGAATCTGTAGAATCAGGATGTCCGTTCACCGCATCCCTGGCTCCCCTGAGACTCCAGGGGATTTGCATTCTAAATTACATAGAGGACTGGCTTGTCATAGCCAGCTGTAAAGAACTAGCTGCATGGCATGACTATATGTCCTGTTAGCTCATCTGAGGTGCTTCGGGCTGAGACTTAACCCCAAGAAAAGCATGCTTTGTCCAGTTTCCTTTTCCTAGAAGTAATTTGGGACTCCACTACAATGTGGGCACTATTGTATCCTGCACATGTGGAGTCAATCCTTGCCACTGTAAGCAGCATTCAACCAGGCCAGCATCTAAAAGTCCTACAGATTCAGAGGCTGTCAGGCCTCATGGCAGCAGCAGACAATGTGATTCCTTTATGTCTACTGCATACAAGACCATTTCAGTTCTGGGTAAAGAAAAATGGTTTTCATCCCAAAAAACACCCGCTAAGGACACCTTTCTCATGGGTTGGGGTGTGGTTCTTAATGGCTGGCCAGTCTGTGGTCTGTGGGAGGGCCCTCATCTCCCCTGGCACATAAATTGTTTGGAAATGAGGTCAGAACTTCTGCCATTAAAGCAGTTTCCATATCTCAAGGGCCAACACATTATAGTCTGTACAATGGACAACACTACAGTGGTCCCTTAAATAAATCACCAGAGAGGGTTGTGTTCACGCCGCCTGTTATGGGTAGAGACCAGATTTTTCTCCATCAAAATAATGGATAACTCAGGGTGTGCAAGTCTGAGAGCAGACATCCTGTTGGGACAGGGGCTGAGGCCTGGAGAGTTGGAGTCTCCATCTATAAGTGAAGTCCATTTGGCAGTGGTATGGCCGAGCGGAAGTTGATTTGTTAGTCTCTGAGGAATTGACCCACTGTCCCCTCTGATTCAGCCTCACTCACCCAGCTTCATTGGGGCTGGATGCCATGGCATAGATGTGTCCATGGCTGTCTTTGTACACCTTTCACCTGATAACCTTGCTCCCAGGAGTCCTGCGAGAATTTTCCAGGTCCAAGTTTGTCTACTCCTGGTAGTGCCATTCTGGTCGACTTAAGTCTTGTGTTAGTCCCTTAGGAGTTCCCAGTCTCTTAGGAGAGATTTTCAGTCTCAGGCTCAGAAGCCAGCTCTTAGATGCTTAACTAAGGTTGTGGAGACCATTCTGAATTCCAGAGCTCCCTTTACTAGGAAACTATATGCCCTGAAGTGGCAGCTCTTTGTGTCATGGTGTGAGCAACACCATGTTGACCTAGTTCAATGCCCTATTGATTCAGTGCTGGAGTTCCTTTAAGAGTGCTTTTCTGCAGGGTTAGCTCATGCTACCCTCAAGGTTTATGTGCCACTGGTTCTGTTAGCTGTGAACCTTTTGATTAAGCCTCTATTTGGAGACATCTTTGGTTATTTCGTTTTCTGCATAGTGACAGATGGCAGAGACATTTCTGTTGCATACAGGTCCCTTCTTAGAACCTTACTGTAGTTTTTAAGTGGCTTATCAAGGGCTCCATTGGAGCCTCTAGAGTCAGCCTTAGATATGTTTCTGACTTTTAAGGCTTCTCTGTTAGCTCTGACATTGTTCAAGAGGGAAGGGGTCTACTGGCTCTTTCGGTAGACTCTGCCTGTTTAGATTTTGGTTAAAGATCTTTGTTAAAGCGGTTTTGCATCCTAGACCAGACAATATGCCCAAGTTGACCACTGACTTCAGGCCTTCTGTCCTCCACTAAATAAGTCTGAATGAAAGGTTTTATTTATTGAGTACAGTTAGAGCTGGAGGATCATAGAGGATCTATGCCAACAAGCCAGTGGTGTAGGGCCTTTTAGCTTCTAGTCTGTTTTGGTGGTCATAACCAAGGTAATGCGGTCACCAAACAGTGCTCTTACTGGACTTTTACTGGATCATAGATACTGTTACCCTGGCCCGTGAGGCCTGCAGGCTAGTGTCACCCCTGGGTATTAAGGACCATTGATAACACCCATTCCAGGAGTGTAGCATTATCTAAGGCACTATCTAGGGGGGCATCCAGAAGTGTTGTTTGTTCTGTGGCAGGCTGGACCTCTCTGCACACTCAGGTCCTCCTAGGGTGACATTCTCTGTGCCAATGTTTCACATCATCTAGGGCAGGTCTTCCCTCACTGTGGCATTTACATTCCCCATAGCATCATACCATGATGCAGTGTTGAGTTTCCTCGAAAGGGATCATCTGAGGTTACGTATATAACCCGGTCTCCTGAGACAGTCTTGTTCCTTGTTTCAGGAAACTGGGTTACATACGTTACATGAGACGTTTCACACAGACCACCATTACTGCTATCATGTGCAAAATGTGTATCATAAAATCTCCAACTCCAACTTTACTACTAAATTATGTGAAATCGTTTGTGGTGATATACTCATGCTGGTTGCATTTCTAGCATCTCAGCCTGTGTGCTTGGGTCTCTGGATAACTGTGAGTGTGGGTAAAAGGTTTAAACTGTCTGCTTAAAACTGGGCAGTTAGTGTTAGACTCAGCTGCCCTTGTTATCATTTGTACTGGGTTAAGGAAGCGGTCAACTTGCCACACTATCATCATGAAAGAGAAATGAAGAGTGTCGTTAATGTTGACCTTCAGTAACAATGAGGTTTTTAGAAATATAGAAGCAGTTTTCATATGGCAGAGTCATTAATCCACTGAAGTCCCTGTTTACAGAGCTCATGTGACACAGGTAATACAGAGTCCGTCATTACACACATGCATAAATCATCTGAAAGGAAATTCTCACTGGAGATTGTTCTCACAAACATTTGTAGGATTAAGCCATTTATTAAAATTATAATTTTAATTAATAGTAATAATAGTAATAATACTAAATAAATAGTATTATAATACTATTTTTTACATTTTTTACATCCCAACATTTACTGTTAAAATAGTTTAAAACATATGTGCCATGTCTGCAGGGGTCCTCCCCCACCCCTTAGTGTTGAGGATTACCACAAAAATGAGTTGTCTGTTGGGATTTGAAGCAAGGGGCCATTTAGATCAGATTAATTCTTCACACAGCGATCCAGTGAGACCATATCAGACTAATTCTACACATAGTGATCCAGTGAGATTAGATCAGACTAGTTCTACACACAGTAATCTGGTAAAACAAGATCAGACGAATTCTACACACAGTGCAGAGTAATTAGGACATTAGTAGCAGTGTATGAAACTCAACATGAAATCAAAAGTGACCATGTTTACTTTCTAAGTGCATCTTTACTGTAAATTGATTTTTATCTTTATTATATTTTTGTAGTAGCCTATATTTTTTCTAGGGTTACCTAGAAAAAATATAGTTATCTTATTATATAATCAAATATTTGAAAGATAATCAAGATTTTTGTATAAATAAGGTATGGACGGTATGATAGAAGTGTTATATCTGTTACATCTTAAGGTCACACACGCTTCTCACAAGACAAACTTGCATCCTGATTGTTGGCTTACAAATTTTACACCAAACTACCTAATACATTTTTTTTAATTTTTGTAAAGCTTAGATAGCATGGCATATAACCATAGTAATGATACTGTAATATAATATTATATGTCATATATCAAAGTTTGCATTTTTTTTTGGTTATCATCTGATATTATCACTGTACCTGCTGTAGTACACTGTTTTGTAAGTTTTGAAAGTTGGTATTCCTAAAATCAAATGCATAATTAATGATGGATATGAAGTTGTTGTTTTATAAGCATTTATGAATGTTCAGGGTGAATATTGTTGGAAATATTATTGTTTTCTGGAAGTTTTTTATGGTGTTGGCCTGATTCAGTTGGTCCAGTGCTGACGGCTGTACGCTTCATCATTGTGGGGTAAATACACTTATCTTTCATCTGTGTGAATGAAACAGATGGTGTGGGTTTAAAACTGAACGGGGCGTCTCATATTTCTCTGTGTAAGCAGCAAGCGTAATGCTCACACTGGTTATAATAGATGTGTCCGGAGGCGTCAGGATCCTGAGAGAAGTGTGTGTTTGTGAGAGTGTGCGTGTCAGTATATCTGTGTGTGGTTTTGCTGACATCTAAATATTGTATTATTTTGCAGAGAACAATATTTGATCTGCATCTCACAGTCACCAGCCACCACTATTTACAGACTGAGACATTTGGTCTGTATGTCCAGTATTAAAGAGGCATGTCACTCTAAAATGACAGACCTGCATGAATTTATTTCAATGAAACGGCTCCCTAACACAATGTCCAAGATACTCTTTCCAGTACAATGGGAATGAATGGAGACTACAACTGTCTCTGGTCACCATCCACTCTCATTCTATAGCAAAAGAACAGCTTCACACCATTTTTCCTGGTTTGTGTAGGCATATATGAACACAGCAATCATGCTTAGATCCACACCAAAATGACTGGTCTGAGACCACTGGAATGTGGTGGTCTCAGCCGTAATGAAAACTAACTCTTGAGTGGATTGTTTGTGGTGCCCAACGGACCAGCGAACCAGGCTGTGTCACTATGTATGATGATTTGTTTTGCTAAAGCCTCCCGAAATGAATTTTATGGGTCAGCACATCATCACCATTCAAAATTAAAGGGCACCTTTTAATGTTTAAATGCTACCTTGAACATGGTAAGAATGCTGTCCTGACAAAACTTGATTTACTCAGAATCAAGGGATATTACAACAATTACAACCCACAATAAGCCCATGACAGAGTTGTCTGTCTGCCCGACAAATCCTGGAAAATAAACAGGTGCTCTCTGACCAGTAAGAGGACAGTTTACTCACACATCACTTGTATTCATATATTTTGGTTAATTTGAAAATGTTGCCTTGTGAAAGCGAACCAAACCAGGAAGAAATTGTAACAATTGTAGTCCCTTTTTCCGAATAAAGCAAACAGTCTACAGGACTGAAAACACATGCTGAATACCTTCTTTTGTGTTATACTAAAGATTACAGATAACACTCTGATGACACAGTTCTTTTACTTTGAATGAGGGAAAGTGCAATGCTCAATATGTCCCGTCTATTAACAGAAGCCCCGCCCTCGATTGTTAATCGCTAAACACTAATGATTCTCTGGGGAGGGGCTCTGTACAGAGTGTTGTAAAGTACTTGTCTTTATATGCACAGCAGCTGAAGCAGCCTAGAAAACATGTTTTTTTAAGCAAAATTTAAGCTTTAGAAACAGTATATTGTTTTATTGTGACCTTAACTAACAGTTTTAGTGATATTTGTTGTAGGTCTTGGTCTTGCATGATTAAAACAGCTGCCCGGAGATAGGCATTGAAAATATGGCAGAGACTTTCTTAAAGGGACTTTGATTATACTTATAAAGGTAAGTCATGGGGATTTGGAATGACATGAGAGAGAATAAACCTTTCCTTTAATATGTGTATTTGTACGACTACAGATGGGAATCAGCAGTACCAGAGATTTCATGTGCCTTTCACTCTACATTAGCATCATGTCACACGTGCTGTACTGCTGCTGAATTAATGATGAAACTCTTCTTACTGTACAAAGAGAAAACGCAGCCATTGTTTCCAGCAGCCACTGAGACAAGGTGCCATTTCAGATTCTGTTTGGGCAGATGTTAGCATCCTGCCAAACATATGTGTTCTCCAAACAAGCATATGGTAGACAGACAATATGGTAGACATATTGTGTATGTTTTGAAAATGTTTTGTTTGAATTATTAATTACACGAGTACAGTGCATAAGACAAGAGGACTCTATAATTCATCAAACCATATCAAATAATAGAGTTCTGGATTTACAGTCACACTTCTCTTCTGTGTGAGTTTGTGTTGTATTTTCAGGGCAAGGCAAGTATCTTTATAACTGTTAATTTTTAGGATTAATACCAAATATCAAACTGGCTATATGAAACTATTAAACAAGATGTGATGTTTAAAAAGGTCTTTAGAACAGGGTCCATATGTAAAGAGTTAATATCACAGAGACTTGTGGTGGGTTCTTCTGACCTGGGCAACTGCCTTGAGGACCCACACAACCAACAGCCAATGGTCTAGCAACTGCTCAGCAAAAACCACAGCAATTGCACAGGAATGCCATAGCAACACCCTATAGTGCTGGTGGCATCAGGTTTTGACATACAGTATGAGACAGCTCCTCAGATCTGACAGTGATCTGCTTCTGTACATCTGATGGCTGGAGTTGGGCTTCCAAAAGGACAAATGACTATCTGGTCTTTGTAGTGAAATGTCACAGTCCTGTGCTGAGTTCTCTGAGAGATTAGCAGCAGGCAGGCTGTACAATGACTCTGTCTATTCAGTATCATATTCTCTCAGACAGTGACGCAGAACACAGTGACGCAGAGTGTCTCTTTCTCACTGTACAGCTGCTCTTCAGTGCTCAAATAAGATTTTCAGCACAATTAACCCTTACAGAAAACTTCTGTACCACTCATATTCAATGATACTTCAACAAATACCATGATGTTATTTCAATTGATGTCCAAAGATATCATGTTACATGATGTTGTATTACTACTTAATTCATATACATTGGTATTTACATTGTATTTGAAAGTAATACCATGGTACTTTCTTTAATTGTATGCACATGATACTGCAGGTATTTAAAAAAGTTAACTTTACCTTTTTCATGACACGTCCAAATAAATACAGTATTACTATGAAAACGTGTCTTAAACCATAGTGCGTATAGTGCGCACACACACATACACACAGACACAGACAGACAGACTGCTCTGTGTGTGTGGGGGGTTTACTTATATATTGCCATATATTGGGGATAAAATTTGTACCCAAAAGTTAGCAAAACATGACAAATCTCAGCAAAACCTCTATTTGAGGACATCATAAAAATGCTATTAAAGTATAGTAAATAATTTTTTCATTATAGAAATGCAGCAAGTTTTCTGTTAGGCTTAGGGTTAGAGTGTGGGTTAGGTTATAACGTTTATAAAAAACAATAGAAGTCTACAAAATGTCCCCATTTAAATAGATAAGTAAACGTGTGTGTTTCATTCACTTAATACTGCAGGCCTCAGAAATCTGTGAAATAAACATGTCTGCCCACATTTATATGATGACAGTTCAGAAGTTTGACCCAGTCATAGTGAGGTCATAAAAAGGAAGTAGGATTAATACTATCAATGATACGACAACAGCACTAAAACCTAACCATTAAACCTTTAAAAGAGTCAGAGAGCGACAGCAGGAGAAAACTGTAGGAAATTAAACTATGACTGTTTGGTGCAAATAGCAGCTATCACTAACAAATGGAAAATCAAGTAGAGTGAACTACTGTAGATGAAACAGAGAGCAGCAGAACACAAGACCAGACAACCCTCAACATCTCTCTCTCTCTCTGCCAGCAGATGAAGTTCTTTCACTTCAGATATCAAAGTGAAAGAAAGTGATGTTACACTTGTGACACATCTTTATCGCTGGCAGACAGGTGTTTATTACTAGCAGTGCAGAGGTGTCTGTGGTGTGTGTTTGTGTGTTGGAGATTTACTCTTCTTTGTGGTAAATAGGCCACAGGAGCCCTGAGGTGATGGCTGACTGTTCAAGAGATGCTTACCTGTAATGCTAGATCTGTACTCTTCTGCTTAAACACAAGGGCTGAGACAGGATTAACACAGAATCCAAAGCTTGTACAGTATATATCTCATCAGATACAGTTCATATGCACTAATTGTATGGAAAAAAGAAAAAGGGCCATATCATGGAAACGGGATTTATGTTTGGTGATGCTAGTATTGGAGTAATTACACACTTCAGTCTTCAGTATTAAATAGTATTTTAAGAGTATGTAAATGTAACACAGGAGGAGGTGTAATAGTAGAGCTTGAATAATTCAGAAAGTGCAAAAGAACACAGAAGAACAACAAGGGCATGAAACAACCAATCAAGAACAAGGGAAACACTGTGGTATAAATATACACAAATCAGGGGTTACAAGACACATGTGAGAACAATTTGTGGGGGGATCAATAGGGACAGGACTACAACAGGAAACCTTACAATGCTACAACAAGAAAACCTTACAAAACTACAACAGGAAACCGTACAAAACTACAACAAGAAAACCTTACAAAACTACAACAGGAAACCTTACAAAGCTGCAACAAGAAAACCTTACAAAGCTACAACAGGAAACCTTACAATGCTACAACAAGAAAACCTTACAAAACTACAACAGGAAACCTTACAAAACTACAACAAAAAACCTTACAAAACAACAACAGGAAACCTTTCAATGCTGCAACAGGAAACCTTACAGAACTACAACAAGAAAACCTTACAAAACTACAACAAAAAAAACCTTACAAAACTACAACAGGAAACCTTACAAAGCTACAACAAGAAAACCTTACAAAGCTACAACAGGAAACCTTACAATGCTACAACAAGAAAACCTTACAAAACTACAACAGGAAACCTTACAAAACTACAACAAAAAACCTTACAAAACTACAACAGGAAACCTTGCAAAGCTGCAACAGGAAACCTTACAAAACTACAACAAAAAAACCTTACAAAGCTACAACAGGAAACCTTACAATGCTACAACAGGAAACCTTACAAAGCTACAACAGGAAACCTTACAAAACTACAACAGGAAACCGTACAAAACTACAACAAGAAGAGGCATGATATAGGTAAACAAGCAGTGAGAACACTACTGTGTCATTAGTCAAGTCAAGTCAAGTTGAGCTTTATTGTCATTCCGCTATATGTGGGGACATACAGGGGAACGAAATGTCGTGCCTCACAGGACCACGGTGCTACATAAATACAGACATACAACAATGACGTGAAACAGTATAAATCTAAACACAAGATAGAGATTAGATATACTTTAACATTCAGAACAGCCTCACCAGTCACCAGCTGCAGAAATCAAACTACAAAAACATCTTGTTTAGAAATACTATGAGAACAACATATGACTACCCACAGTTACACGCATGCTGTATCAGTGATAGCTGATCTGCATTCAGCTCAGATAGCCCCAGTGAAAAAAGCAGAAAACATGCTGTTATTGCAGAATAAATGTTTTAGGAGTTTTATTGGTTGATCTGAGGAGGGAATTTCATTGCAGATTGATTAATGAATATCACAATATAATGCAGCACAAGCTGTACTCACTGCAATGGTGACCACTAGCCACCTGCATTAAATTCAAGCCTTTGGCACTGGCCTTCAGGATGGTCACTGGAACTCAATACACTCCCTCTGTGTATGTTTCCTCTCACAATTTATACAGTCTTCTTCTGGAAAAAGCTGAAGACACACACGTCTCTGTCACAAACACTTGACTACTGCACAACTTTAAACACGGGCACTTACTGCACCTCTTATTAATGACAAATTCTTCTCTTCCCTTGTATCTGCATTTCCCCTCCAGCCGTCCTGTTTCCACTCTACACATGGCATTGCAGAGTGGGAATATTGCTCTTGTGACAAATTGCTGGAGATGTTTCCTTGTTTGTTAGCCACTTCTTGATTATCTTGTCAGGATCCTGACATCCCCTGTGTTCAGTGTCAGAGCATGTTGTTTATATCCTGACTCATCCTAGTCTTGGTTTGTTGTTTCTTAGATTCAGGATCTAAACTCATGCTCTGGGTCCTTGTTCTCTGTGGAAGCACATGGCCTCTGTTTTGTTTACATTTGCCATGTGCTCTCTGGTCGTGTGTCTTGGCCCCGCCCCTCTTGTTTCCGAGTTTTTCGGTTTATTCCTCTCACCTGTTTGTCTTTGTCTCCGCCTTGTTTTGTCCCTGTTTAATGGCCGTGTTTTCGGTCTTGTGTCGGTTCGTTTCTCCTAATTTCCCTGAGTCTGTCTGACGTTTTTTGTCTGTTGGATTCCCATTGTGTTTTTGCTCTGTGTTTCTGCTCCGTTTTTTGTTCCGTTTTTGGAGACTCTTTTTACCCCCTTGTGGGTTCTTGTTTTGTTTATTTATAAAATAAAGAGATTTGAGATTTTCGTGAGCATGACACATTAGTTCTGTGTTCACAGAGAACTGGCGTAAGAACAGTTACAATAAAGGAAAAATACAATAATATACAATATACAAAAATGCAATTGCAAAGGAAATTCACAACAAGGTGAATAATATTATATTACTTCTACAATATATTAATAGTATAATATAAAAAGGGCATAGTTTGGTATGTGTTCCTGCTATGTACCTATGACATTTCATGACATTCAGTGGTATCATAATACCAAGAGCAGATTTTGAAACTTAAATCTTCCTCAGAAGTCCCACAATGGAATGAAGAGATGGAAACTTTCAGTACTAAAATCTGGATGAAGTTGTGGCGTTTCTATTTGAAGGAATTTGTCTCTCTTGTTCATTAACTTAACATAAAAGATAAGAAAGTGTGCTGGGTAAATCTGTTCAAGTGACATCCTCTGTTTATTAAACACTTATTAAACACTGTTTATTAAGGCAGCAGTCCAGATTAATGGCCAGTCAGACTGAATTCAGTTAGTCTGGGACTTGATTTACCTGCGGTCTCTGATGCTGGAACTGACAGATTCATACAAGCCTCTCTCAGCTGTCACATTGCAGTTTATTAGGTGACAATCCTGTACTAGTCCTTTGAATTGCACTTTAGGGCAGGTTGGGCAAAAACCTTCCTGAAACCTACACTAATATATGGGACACGCAACTGTCCTGTGTACCTCAAAAACACACATGCGACAGTCTTCACAAATATTCAAAACTGCAGGTCACATCAAGTGTGCCATTCTGAGACAGGGTCAGGTTAGTGTGGGATACTCTGAACACTGAACTGGGAGAGGAGCAAAATGTTTACATCTTCAAAGATGTCACTTCGGTTTGAAAACAGCTGTAGGTCAAGGAACATCACAAAATAATTAGAAGACTAAAGTTCTGATCTTTCTATAACACCTATTCATACTCTGCTCAGCCTTGCACAATGATATTTGATAATTAAAAGTTTTGTTTGCAGTGATCTTCAACTCCATAACATTTAACCTCAAATCATCAAATCAATTAAGCTCAGGTGTAATAGAGTTGGCACAAAATGTGCTTTGAAAAAGAATTTGACTATTCATCAGTTAATATTCTCAAATGAGGCACACAACACTAAATGATACACATTTACTTATCTTCACTGATCTAGTTATCTCATCAAACTCATTGTAAATGAATTCCAAATTATTGTAACAGGGTTGAAATAATGCAGCATTTGAGGGATACTTAACAAGTGCTTCCACTTCGGCTGCTGGACAGTGTTGTTAGTGTGTTTAACACAAACACACATTGGCTCTAGACTTAACACTCTTAAGTGTTAAGACTTTTGTGTGTCCAGGTGTTGCAGATGTACCTGCCCTTCTGTGGAATTGCCATCTCAAACGCCCAACTGTTCGCTGCCTCTCGGAAGGAGTACGACAGGAGCAGGGTGAGAACACACAAAATACAGCGCTTCATTAAACACCACCCCCACTGCAGACAGGACTGAGAGCGTGTGTGTGTATCTGTCTATTGATCTCTGTCCTACACACTCTGTTCTTGTACAGAGAGTTTGTGGGTCAAGAGAAGTCTGTGTGTGTGTGGCTGAGGGAGCATAAATCCAAGCCGTAGCATCTTTACATTTTACAGTGTCATCAACACATTTTACACATACACACACACACAATGAAATCACCCTGTTCATCACAGGTCATTATGCATGTTTGGGCATGGTGTCAGTAACTTTTACTTTTACTTTGTGTGTGCGTGTGTGTGTGTAGGCTCTTCTGGAGGTTGTGAATGATCTGTTCGAGGAGCAGACTGATCTGGAGAAGATTGTGAGGAAGATCATGCATCGGGCTCAGACTCTGCTCAAGTGTGAACGCTGCTCTGTACAGCTGCTGGAGGACATTGAATCTCCGGTATTCTCTAAACCTTTGTCTTTCTCCTCTTCTTCCTCCCTCCACATCTCTTCAACCCTCTTGCTTCAATGTCTCCTGTAGGTGGTGAAGTTCACCAAGTCCTTCGAGCTTCTGTCACCCAAGTGCAGCGCTGACATGGAGAACAGGTGTGACTAACAGCAGGTTAAACATTCAAACACACACTGTTTATATAACCTCAGAGAGGAGCTGAGGCTGCAGCAGCGCTAATGAGACTGTTTAAGAGTGACACTGTTTGTGTGCAGAAGGCAGTGTGTGAGCCTACAGTGACAACTGCTTCTGCATCACCACCTCACACACGCACACAGAGTAAGAGAGATGTGTCAGTCCTACTGCCAGCAGTGTGTGTGTTTGTGTGTGAAACTTTCAGGGTGACACACACACCACAAACTAAATCTCCATATTATGCAACCCACAGATATCTGGTAGTAAGAGGTAGTAATTAGATGATTAGCAGTTGTCATGCATTTGAATGTATAGTGTTTGTTATAATATGCATACTGATTCTAGCAATCATTTATACAGTATATTTGGAACGTAGTTTGTGTTTACAGCTTTATTTTCTGTGTAATTTGTATTTGTGTTTGCACTGTAGTTTGGGTTTACAGTCTATTTCTGTTGTAGTGTGTAGAGTGTATTTGTGTCATAGTATGTGTTCAGTGGCGAAGCACAAACTGCATTGCCCTCCTCGCAAGAGTGGAGGTGGGGCCCCTCACAACATAATCAAATCAGTGGGATTCATGTGCTTTTATCTTTCAAAATTGTGTACAAGTGCTGTGCCATCTATTCTAAATCTTACATCAAACTGTTTTTGGGTATCTTTGAATTTCTTTCTAACAAATGAGGATACAACAAGTTCATGAAAATGTACCCATGAAAAGTTAATTGATTCATCTAGTTAAGGAATGCAATAATTATCTTACCTTACAAATGTCTAAAACTCCCATTTCTTCAAGCATTTTTCTGCGTAAAATCCTTCAGAATGTCTGTTATGTCCATCTGACATGCATGCTGGCTTTGTGTGCTGAGAAATGCCCTGGCTGCTTGTGTTGTCTGCTTGTGCTTTACAGGCAGGCTTTGATTCGTTTTAGTTCAAAAAGACCTCTCACCACTTTATCAGATATTACCTTTTCAGTCCACCTCAGCGGCCTCCGGTGGCTGTAACAGTATGTTCGGGTGTGTGTGTGCAGGCAGTGTTGAGTGGATAAAAATTATTCAGAAGCACATCAATTTCCAAAAACAAACAAGCTTATCAAACTGTAAATTGGAGGTTACAGTCATTTAAATCAGGTTGTTTTAACACAAACTTGTGAAACAAAACATAATAGCAGCCATTACACTCATGCACACAAGCACCCCGCTTCCCAACTATATTACCCATAACTCCATACTGTCTGGACTACAAACTCAACATTTTTGAAGGAACAATGCCCATTTTTCTGCAACACAGATAGGTAGGTGATAGATGGTACCCAAATAAAAGTCCAAAATCCATTATTCATATCATAAATAAGTTTTGACATTTGTTTGCATCCAGCTTTTTTGGGGGGCGCCCCACCAAACAGGCCCCCTGCACTGCCTGCCCTGCTTTTGTGTGTAGAATGTATTTTTGCAGTAGTCTGTATGTGGAGTATATTTGTAGTTTATGTTTACAGTGTAATTTGTATGTGGAGTGTATTTGTGTAATAGTTTGTGTACAGAGTGTATTTGTGCTGGGGCTTGTGTGTAGAGTGTATTTGTAGTAGTTTGTGCCTGGAGTGTTTTGTGTTGTAGTTTCAGTGTAGAGTGTATGTGTATAGAGTGTTTTTGTGTGTAGGTTTTTTTGTGTATTTGTTTGAGTGTGTAACACAGACAGTGGGTTTATGTTGTGTTTTGTGCTTTTGTGTAGTCAGGAGATGTTGTGATTGATGAGTCTCAGGGCTGGAGGGTGTAGGTCAGGGTTATTGTCCTATCTTCAGCCCACACTCAGAGCTGTGGATGTGTCCAGTGCTCAGCACTCACGAAGATTCAAAGCCCTGAGCTCAGCTCTTAAAACAACACACACAAACACACACAAAGATGCAGATCTGCAAGATCTGCCCAATGGGGATCCAAAGAATAAGAGCAAACTTGATCCTGTGTGTGTGGTTTAAAGAGACAGATCTGTTGTTTATGACTGTACAGCCTTGGTAATCTTAGTGACTGGGCATATGGGAGCAACAACTCTACTGACTGTCATTCTGTGCACCTGTCTGTTGTTCCCTCAGAGCTCTGTCACACCATCTCTGTCAGAAAACATCTCCCAACCATTCCATATCATTAGAGTTAGCAAAACATTACTAGCAATCACTTTCCAAGAGAATTAAAGTGCTCCTAAATATTCCTAGTTAATGGAATATTTAATTAAAACGTCATTATTACTCATAGTGAGCTAGTGAAGACATTAAAACTGTAGTTTCACCATATATTTAAAACAATATTAACAGAATTTACAAAGCCCTATCTGTAGCTAATGTCAGAAGTCTCCCAGTAAGCAGGCCACAGGGTGACAGTGGCAAGGAACCAAAACTCCAGTGATATAAATGGAGAGATAAATATTTTCCTCCTGCTCCAAGGCATTTGCATGCATTTCTATGGAGTTGTCAGGGACACTTACATCATCGTTATGGCAATGGTTTGTGATCAAGTCAGATCACGTTAAAGTTTGTTGGAAAATCATGACACTCTGCTGAAAACATTCACCAGCCTGACAAACACAGATTCAACGTGTTCAGTAGCACAAAAGAAGAATTTAGAAATATGATCAGGTGGACTCTTTCAAGTCGACTTGTCATTGGGTGTGATTCTGTTGTGCGACTCAGTTATGGAGAATAGATTGCACAACAGATGAACCAAACTCTGACATTAAACAGACTTCACACCAGAAGCTTTGATGTGAAAATGTCTCCTTACTCTCATTATATGAGATGTGAGCTCATGAATTACAGCCATAAGATTACCCAGTCAAGACTCATGCTGAACATTTCATATTATAAAGATGGAAAAGTGTAATAATGTTTCTGAGCTTTCATATTCTGGAATTTGTGTATGCCTGTGCTTCACAGGGGATTTCCTTATTTGTGTTATTTAGTCAATTTCATCTGGGTGTTTGGTTCTCTAAAGGTACTGCTGGAACCATTATGTAAGGATAATTTGTCCTGTGCTGCACTCTGAAACAGCTCAACCACAAATGCACACCACACACACAGCACACCCCCACACACACAGCACACACTATTTAACACATTCACACCATCTCATTCATTGTTTTGATTACATCATCCTTCAGACAGCATCTGAGAAGAGCAGTGTTAATCGGCTGTGATGTGCTTTGATGAGACTTTTTAGCTGCAAGCGCATGAGTCTGAAATGTACCATGTGAGAGATATTAAAGAGAGGGATTGGAAGAACACACCTAGAGTCAGACATGGGGGCTTCCTCTCTGCTGCTTCTGCTGCACGTGGGTGTTTAAGAGAGTTAATACTTCAGAACTTCTCAGTGCTTTCGTAGACTCATGTAGAGCCTTATTAAAAGTCAGAGAAAGTTTGTTGAATGTAAATTACTGGAGAGGGAGTGACATGAATAGCAGTCTGTGGACCTCAATATGCATCAGCACTTTCTCTCTGGCCAAAATATTGTACAAGCATCTAAGGTTTGGATTAAGTGCTTAATCTGAACCCAGATTTGAGCCCACCCCTCCATCTGGTGTCTTTTCACATTGTAATTTTTGGTACGACTGCGACATCAATGTGAGTACCAATGAGTACTAAGTGCAGCTGTTTACCACTGTAACTACTGTTCACTGTGTAATTGAACTGTTTCTTTCTTTAGATTTACCACCAAAAGTCTGTCTGTTGCAGATTCACTGCAAGAGGTTCAGCGTTTTCCCTCCAGGCAATTTATATAAGATTAAGTAGCTATGTTAAAAACAGAAAACAAGTGTGACCGAAATATTGTAAATATGTCATTCATACTTCAGTGATGGGTTGCTTTCTAATTGTGATACTAATTGTGAACTATTGGAATTCTTACGAACTGAATCCAGACTGTGTTTTCAACTGGACTCAGGTGTGGTTTAAAAACTATTTGGAGACACACGACATGCAGAAGTTTTGGTATTCATACATGTCACTGCCTCTTTTCTATCCTGTCAACAGTTTCAAGGACAGCATGGAAAAATCATCGTATTCTGATTGGCTGATTAATAACAGCATTGCAGAGCTGGTGGCCTCCACCGGGCTGCCCGTAAACATCAGCGACGCCTACCAAGACCCACGCTTTGATGCTGAAGTAAGATCATCAAATACATTAAAGGGACAGTTGACCCAAATCTGAAAATTCTTCCATCATTTACTCACCCTCATATCATTCCAAACCTGTATGACTTTTTTTCCTCTGAGAAACACAAAAGAAAATATAGTTAGATGTAAACTTTGATATAAATTACTCAATGCATGCAGAAAATATGAGACACTGTTCAAGATATCAACAGTCCTTTCACAAATTAGCTTCTTTAATATCTCTTCTTTTTTCTGAACAAGCTGAAGTGACCTGGGTAAAATTAATACCGCTGTTAAACTCTGTAATAGTCTTCCAGTAGCTCAGACTGTCGGGTGCGGCAATGTTAAGCTCATGGGCTGAATTCCCAAAGAATACATGAACTGAAAAAATGTATACCTTTAATATAACATATGTCACACTGGATAAAAGTGTCTGCCAATGCATAAATCTTTACTGACAGTTCAGTTGCACTGTACACATCTACAGTATCATATGTGCATTACTGGTAAAACTGAGAGACAAAATGATTTGTTTGTGGAGACAGAATGGTAACAGAAAGGATTTATTTAGGATTTTTTTGTTTAAAGAGCACAATTATAGCTCTGGGGAAAATATTCAGATGAGGGCGAGGTTGTGTAAAACACATTTCTGCTCTGTAGATGACATTTGACCTCTGTCAGCTGTTGTATATTGTTTGTAAAGACCAAGAGCACAGTATTATATAACAGTGTCTTAGGAGTTTACAGTCAGAGTGTGTGATTTGTATGTGTTTTTGGCTTCTCAGGCAGATCAGTTCACTGGCTTTCACATCCGCTCAGTCCTGTGTGTGCCCATCTGGAACAGTAACCACCAAATCATAGGTAAGTTACCCAGTTAACTGCAGTTGTTTGCATCTTTGGTTATGTTTCAGCTGGGCTGTCAGTTCAGGTATGCTGCTGTTTAATCTCTCTGTCCCACTCAATAAATGTATAACTAAATGATGTGCCCGCACAAATTAAAGAGCTCCAATCTGATTGGATCACTGTATACAACTTCCAAGTTGTATACAGTGTCATTGACATTTACTATGTTTGTCAAATATGTTGATATACATCTATTATATAGATGTCCTGGTCACAAAATCAATACACAATATTCTGGTGTTTTGTGTATAACCATTTAAAGAAAATGCCATGTCATTATTAAAATGAGAATAGGATAAAAATTTGTAGAACAGAAAGCCTTTATTGTCATTGTACAGCTCTGCATATAATGAAATTAGGAGTGCTGCCCTTGTAAATGAAATAACAAAACAATACCTACAGAATATATCAATTAAAAACAATAGAAGATAAGATGTGATACAATCTGATACAGAAGATACAATCTGTAAAGATTTTTCAATCAGTTTCAGATAACCCACCTCTAAATTCAATTCAATTTCATTTATTAAATGGCACCGAGAAACGACTCAGACTGTGTTTGGCCATTTTATGTCAGTCAGATGCTCTCTAGTTCTTGGACAGAATAATCTGTGTTGTGGGCCAATCCTTATGATGTTTAGTTGAAGGCTACAGAGGACAGATCTGTGGGCGTACGATATTGTGTGTCTGTGTGTGTGACATCAATGTGTGCGTGATCCTGTACTGAGCGTAATATGCGTAGGTGAAATTGTGTGTGTTCGCATGTTTGTGCATGTGTGTGAATGTATTTGTATGTGTATGTGTGTGTGTTTGTATGTGCGTGTGTGTTTGTGTGTGTGAATATGTTTGTATCCTGTGTGTGTGAGCGTGTGTGTGTGTGTGTGTGTGGAGGATTCTGACAGGCACCAAAAGTCATTATGGGCACATAACAGGCAGCAGAAGATGAAGTCAAGGATGTTTTCATTCAAAAGATTCCTGCCTTCTGCTTGCTTGCTTTATCTCTGTCATAGTTTTACAATCATTTTCACTGTTTCGGTCCAACTAAAATCATGTGTTTAAACCCAGTAAGAGAGAACATGTAAATCTCAGTCTCAGAACTCTGTAAATCTCACTGTACCTCACTGCACACTCTGCACACAAGATTTGTACTAGTAAAGGTCTGTTTGAATGGTTTTCTACATACTGCTGTTATTGTATGTGGAAGGCAGACTATGTCATTTTCTGCATACATGTAAAATGATGATCTGTTTCAGTACAACAGCAGCACAGCACATGAAAAACTGTATCCCAGAGTGCAATGCGCTCCTAACCGTCCTCCTCCACAGTGATGAATAAACCACAAGCAAGATCAACTGCTATAAAGAATCACTCCAGGTCCTACACAAGTTAGCTGTACGAGAGTAGAAGAGCTTAATTACCCCTGTGACTTGCCAGATTGTAAAACATTATAACAGGCTCATGTGATGGAGAAAATATAGAGTGAGATATGTACAATGATTCTAATTACATATGAAATACATAATTACATATAAAATTGAATATCAATGAATCATATCAATAATCAACGTTCATAGTGTATGTGATGGTCTGCTGGTGTTTTTATTCTGCATGTTATGTTTGTACAGTACATTTTACTACACTTCAGCTCACTTATCCTCTAAGACAAGAAAACTAGTTAATAAACTTTTGGCCATAATTAACCTAAAATGAGGAAACAAATTAGTAAAAGGTGTTAACATATTAACAACTATGTTAATAATTTGTGACTATGATATATAAATATGTGTTTCCTCATGTCATGTGCAAGAAGGGTCACCTCACAGCCGAGAAGCCGAGAAGTTTAATGTAAATGCACCCAGTTCTGATCACAAGACCAGCTGCCTTACATTGGTGATATTTGTTAGTGGCCGTCTGACTCTCTTCATGTGTCTGCAGGTGTAGCTCAGGTCTTGAACAGGCTGGATGGGAAGCCTTTTGATGATGCAGACCAGAGGCTGTTTGAGGTATGACATCACTCATCTTTCTCACTCTGCCTGTTTTCACACTTGCTTCATTTAATGGGTTTCAGAGAAGTTTGAGAAATTAAATGTGAATGCTGAACTTACATTTAAATTTATGCTTTTGAAAGATGCTTTTATATTTTATAAAGCAACTTACAGAACAGTACATACATTTTCTTAGTACATGTGCTCCCTGGGAATCAAACCCACAACCTTTTGTGCTGCAAACTCTTTACACTCAACCCTCTGCAATTCTCAACCACTAAGCTACAGGAGAATTTGCAAAACATGTAATCAGTTATGATCATAAATGCATATTTGATGTGCTGTCTGAGGGGAAAGCTCCAAGCTCAGAATTTGGCCTGAACACAGAGTACTCACTCATTGTCAACTAAGATAGATAGCAGGTAAGCGTGAGGTGATGGGGTGGTGGAGGGACAAGGGACGACTGTATATACACATGCCTGCACTGTACATTGTTTGGATTTGATGATCATTACTGAAGAAGTTTATTGAGAAGGTAAAACATCAAGTGAAAGTCCAGGTTTACTGCATGTTCGCATGATTTATTGAATTCATAGCATTGTTTGAGTTCTGAGTGCTGCGCTCACCCCAGTTTAAATCTCAACCCTTACTGTAAATTATGTTTACATGATACTGTAAATGATGGTAGGATGGTGCCGTGATACTCCTGATTTGTTAATCATACCTTAAATTATTATAAACAGTGAAATATTTCTCACATTTATACTATTATTTTCAAATAATCTGAAGGAATAAATTACTTTAGTTATTATCATTTCCTTTAAACAAGTCATCAGATCAGTCCAGCCTGTGAAGGCTCTTTAAAACATTATATCTATTTATCACATTGCTATGATATATTCCTGATACTGTATTTATAGCAACAGTGGGACAGATAAACCCTGTGGTCTTACAGCTCACAGATAGTAATTACACAAGTGCAACATTCAACAGTCATGCTGTTAATGTCTTAGTTCATTTTCCCATCACTGAAATAATAACAACATGGGCAGGTACACAGAAAAACAGTTTTGGTTAATGCATTTGACAGTTACAAAAACCATTATGAGATATGACATAAATAAATGCAGCTCTGGCTGAGCAGTGTTGAGGCAGTAAGAGCAGCGTTGGGCTGTTCACTGCCCTGCTTTAACTTGATTGATTCATTTAAGAGTTATTTGCATAGTGGAACCAGCAGCCTGTTGCTGAAGTATGGAGGTACAGTGTGAGAAAAGTACAGTCATTTAATGTGTAATTCCTAGCCAGAAATCAGTCAGTGTACAGACGATAATCTGCCTCACATCTCCTTTAGTGTTCAACTGAAGAAAGAGAGTCACACGGGTTTGAAGCAACATGGGGATCACTGAATAATGACACAATCTTTCTTGTTGTTTGCAATGATCATTTTGAGTCAGGCACTGAACCTCTGCTTGTTTGAGCAGGACTGTCCTGTAGTCATGCACTGGACAGTCACTTTAATAAATGAGTGTTTGCTCCGTCTTCCCTTCTAAAAAGAGTCTTTATTTCAGTAACAGAATCATATTCTGACATTATCATAACTCCATCATCACATTTTTATTTATTATTGGTTTTCATATTCAGTTTGAAATTTTTTTTGAAAGTTGTATTGGATTATACTGATCTCCTTGCCTTTTTATATAGCCATATAAGCACTGAAACATTATTGTCAATTTCTAAAAAAAATTTCTTATTTTTTATAAGGATCTTTTTCATATAATAAGTCCTTGATTCCAGTAAAAATAAAGTGATGTGTTCTATAATATGTATGCTCCCGCATATGCGTCTTAATAAACCAATAAAAATTACTAGTACTAAAATGTGAAAAAGGCAACGGTGTGAATGGCAAGTGGACTGAGACTCAATACAACTAAAGTGGACCAGAAACACACTCTACTCTGCAAGACACAAGTCAATTTAAAATAACACACTATCTTTGCATTCACACTAGTGTTGTTTAGAGTGTGAATGCAAAGATAGTGTGTTATTTTAAATTGACTTGTGCCTGTTTCTCTTTCTTCAGGCATTCGTGATATTCTGTGGACTTGGAATCAATAATACCATTATGTACGACCAAGTGAAGAAGTCCTGGGCCAAACAGTCTGTTGCTCTGGATGTATGTTCCTCCAAAAACACACACACAAAGTCTGAGCCTGTGATCTGTAGAATATTTCTCAGTAGGTGACCAATAGAATAGATGATTCAATAGGATCATATAACTGGTAGAGTGTTATATTAAATATATATGCAATAGCAAGCTAGTTTTAAAAGCATAAGACCCCAACCTGATAACCCCACACTGATAATGGAAGATTGTTTTCACCAGCAAAGTTTGTGGAGGTATGCAAATACATAGTCTGACAGACAAGTAGGACATTCAAGCAGTGCCGAATTCAGTGATTGGCCAAACATTTTATGATCCAGCACCTTCCACCGAAGATTACATAGAAAAGGGCTGCTGTTTCTGTGAATGTTTGTGATGCGTTACAGGTGAATTTTTCAATTCATAAAAGAGTCACCCAATAGAATTTAAAACAAGTTTCCAAAACACTCCACATCTTCCACTGGTTCTGTAGGTATCTGGCAGCCCCACCTTTAAACTCATGCCATTGGCTGAGGCAAAAGCTGCCATGTTAAAATACTCAAAGAAAACACAATATTTTTAAGGAAGGTGAGAAAGGACAGCAGTTTATTTCTCATCATAACATTCTCATTATAACAATACACTAACACAGTTACATATTTCACACAATAGCACACTGAAAGTGAGAGAACACACACAAATAACCATATATTGGGGACAAATTTGTACTCAAAAGTCAGCAAAACCTGAAAAATCTGAGCAAAACCTCCATTTGGGGACACTATACAAATATAGTAAATATAGTAAATATAAAAGTTTTTATTTTCTGGTGGGGTTAGGGTTATAGTGTTTATAACTAGCTGTGTATAAAAACAAAGGGTTTATGGAATGTCCTCTTTAGATACGTACAAAAACACACAGTAAATGTTGTCAGAAAAATAGTCAGTGAAAAAAACAGAAACATACTCATATCTTTACAAAAGGTATAAACAATAATATGTATATTTTTCTTGTGTCTATACTGTACACATAAAATATGGCAATACATAGTATATGAGTATGTGAATGAATAATGGTGTGTGTGGTTTTCGTAGGTGTTGTCATATCATGCCACATGCTCAAAGACTGAAGTGGACAAGTTTAAGGTAAACATTAATGCATTATAAATGTCTCCTTTTGTCTCAAATCTGTATGTTACTGTAAGGCTAACTGTACTTTATAACAATGCAACATTTTGAAAAGTGCTATATAAATAAATTTAAACTGAAATAATGCATAATCAGGAACAGTTTTTAACAAACTGGTTAATGTGACATTTTAGTACTGGTTAAGACAACACAAGCATGTTAATAACAAAATGTCTTGAAGTATCATCTGACTGCTGAATATGGAGTTTTTATAATTCAGAGCAAAACTGTTCAATATCTCATCAGTGTTTGTGCATTATTGATGTCGTCTCTGTGGAATTTTGCTAATGTTTTCGGCCTCGTGTATTATGTGTTCATTTTCTTGCTCAAATGTGTTAACTGGATTTTGCCGGAAGCTTCTAGCACTTCATTGACACGTGCCAGTATGTGTGCAAAAGCACATGAAGAACCCACAGACAGATCCAGGAATATTACACTGTATAGAAATGCCACTCATACAGTAACAATCAACCACTGCTTTCTGTATCAGCACAGGGCCATTGAAGGAAAAGACCAGCTAAAAATCATGTCATTCCACCTGTATCACTTTCTTACTTCTGTAGAACACATGCAGTATTTGGGTTAACACACTGCATTACTGTCCCAGCTAACAATTTTAGGTTGTAAGAACGTTTCCCTAACATTTCCATTAAGTAAAAAATATGTTGCACATTATTGAGTACATTATTCATAGAACATGCTTTTAATTCTGTAACATTTAGAAACATTCCACTAACAACTTAACATTATAAAAGTTCTATTAATGTTACCACAAAAAACATTTTTCCTAACATTCTTTCATAACGTCCAATGTTCTGAGAATGTTGTGTTAGCTGGGGTTGAATGACCAAAAGCATCGTGAAGAATCTGCCTCACATCTCCTTTAGTGTTCCACTGAAGAAAGAGAGTCACACGGGTTTGAAGCAACATGGGGATCACTGAATAATGACACAATCTTTCTTGTTGTTTGCAATGATCATTTTGAGTCAGGCACTGAACCTCTGCTTGTTTGAGCAGGACTGTCCTGTAGTCATGCACTGGACAGTCACTTTAATAAATGAGTGTTTGCTCCGTCTTCCCTTCTAAAAAGAGTCTTTATTTCAGTAACAGAATCATATTCTGACATTATCATAACTCCATCATCACATTTTTATTTATTATTGGTTTTCATATTCAGTTTGAAATTTTTTTGAAAGTTGTATTGGATTATACTGATCTCCTTGCCTTTTTTATAGGTCCAGAACATTAATAATTATATCATTAAATGTCCTCAATTAGAAAGTGCTAATGACGTCATCACGCGCACAGCTCCGCCTGCCAGCAGTCCCTTATTAGATCTGTGAATGTGTGTGTGAATCTATTTGTAGTGTCTCATTAACACAGATTCAGTCAGCATTAACCCTCGCACAACATTGTGACGCTAGTTTCAGTGCATTCACAAAACCTTAACAAATGAAAATAATCCTGTATCTCTCCCTCTCTTCTGCAGTTTTATAATTAAAAAAACTATTACAATATTTTTACAAATGAGGACATCATGTCTTGCTGACTTTTAGGTACAAATTTGTCCCCAATATATGGTTAAGTAAACACACTCTCTCTCTCTATTGTTCTTATTTTCCACAGGCAGCGAACATCCCTCTGGTGTGTGAGCTGGGCATTGATAAACTATCATTTGACGACTTCTCTCTGGATGTGGATGCCATGGTCACTGCAGCACTGCGGATGTTTATGGAGTTGGGAATGGTGCAGAAATTCAAGATAGACTACGAGGTGCACACATATTTACGCTTGTTAAATTAAGCAACATCACATAAGCAAGAGTGCTGTTGTTCTAAATATCAGGATGGCTGTGATTGGGCCAGTGCAGAATGCTGAGGTCACAGTCGTGCTGATATTCAGAACAACAGCATGACTGTGAGAATGATAATGCCGTTAAACTGACGACAGTTCTGTAAACAAGAGGCTTATATCAAGTTAACTTACCTTTCAGACTAAATTCACAATAGTCAGAGAAAGAAATAGTCCAACACAAGATAAAGATTTAGGCACAGTTCACCCCAAAATATTTTTTTCCGTCATTTACTCACCTTCATGTCATTCCAAACTTATGACTTTTCTTCTTCTGTGGAACACAAAAGAAGATATATTGAGAAATGTCTCAGTGGTTTTGTCAGTGGATGTCACTGTTGTTTGGTTACCAACGTACTTCAAAATACCTTAAAATTATCTTAATTTGTGTTCATCAGAAGCAAAAAAGTCATACAGAATTGGAATAATATGAGGGAAGCAAATAATGGCAGAATTTTTATTTTTGGGTGAACTGTCCCTTTAAGCAGAGTAACACAAATAGTGATGCATCCCAGTGTGGTTAGATTACATATCACCACTTCTGGAATGCCTTCTGACCAATCAGATGAGAGGGCCAGAACTAACTGTTGTATGAAACTTCTTCGCGGTCACACACTTCTCTCTTTATTCCTCTTTCAGACTCTTTGTCGGTGGTTGTTGACAGTGAGGAAGAACTACCGCATGGTTCTGTATCATAATTGGAGACATGCATTCAACGTTTGCCAGTGCATGTTTTCAATGCTGACGGTAAGTGAGCTGATCTGGGAGTAGTATTAGAGCTGTTGTGTGTCTTTGTGTTAGAGATGGGCATGAGTGCACAAGTAACCCTATAATCAGATCTTAAAGGAAAACTCACCCCAGAATGAAACTTCTCTCATCATTTACTCGTCCTCATGCCATCCCAGATGTTTATGATTTTCAAAGTGCACGTCCCTAAATGACGTATTGTTCTGAGTCAGGAAAGTTCAATAAAGTACTGGTGAGTGAGTGAGTGTGTGTTCGCTGTTCTAGGACCAGTGGTATGTGTTAAATGAACACAAACACAAATTACAAAAGTGTGATTGTGTTGATGTGTGTTTGTGTGCAGACGGCGGGATTCCAGGAGACTCTGTCAGAGATGGAGATTTTGGCTCTGATTGTGGGCTGCATCTGTCATGATTTGGACCACAGAGGAACAAACAATGCCTTCCAGGCCAAGTGAGGCTCAATCCATCAAACCCCAAACCTAAACGAAACATTTTAACTCTTAACCTTCAGTGTTAATCTTTAACATATGGGATCTGTGTTGGAGTTTTATACACCTCAGCACTTTCAGTCATAGGTCCAGAGACCAACAAGGTCCACAGACCTGCAGAGTTTAACTCCAACCCTAAAGCCGGTCATACACTGTGTGATGTCATTAAGGTTTTTGTTAAATACCTCTCTAAATACCTTTGTTAAAAAACTCTCACTGTACAAGTAAATTGTATGTGATGCTTGATGAAGCACACCTGACACAGCTAATCAAGGTCTTTGGGACTGCTAGAATCATCCAGGCAGGTGTGTTGGAGCTAAACTTCAGGATCCCTGCATTAACATGTGTGTATGTCTTAGGACGGGCTCAGCTCTATCTCTCCTCTATGGGACATCAGCTACACTAGAACATCACCACTTCAATCATGCTGTGATGATCCTGCAGAGCGAGGTGAGCTCAGTCAAAATCTTTAAAAACCGTCGAAAACTCACAGCCATAATACAAACAGTCAGTAAGTCAGTAAGGAGCTCAGTCATAACTTAATATAAAACTGCTGCTTTAAAGGGATAGTTCACCCAAAGATGAACATTTCTCCATCATTTACTCACCCTCACATCATTTCAAACCTGTATGACATTTATTTTTCTGTGGAACACATAAGAAGATATTTTGAGAAATGTTTCAGTGATTTTGTTTCCATACACTGTAAGTCAATGGGTTCCACTGTTGTTTGGTTACCAACATACTTCAAAATATCTTCTTTTGTGTTTCTCAAAAGAAATAAAGTTATACAGGTTTTCAGTCACATGAGAGTAAATGATGGAAGAATTTAGATTTTGAATTGTGAATTAGGTGAATTATCCCTTCATACAGAGTCTGTATGAAATCATAGACACTATACTAATGTCACACACAACATCAGCTTAACCAGAAAATGATATACTAAGGAAGAAATGGCAGACGGACAGACAGACAGACATAAACAACGGGCAGATGACAGATGTTGACTGCATGTATAATTGCTTTCTACAGATACAGCATGTTTATGTGTGTCCCCGTCATCGGCATACAAATGAGCTACAGTTATCATTTACTCAGAGACAGAACATGTTTAGTGACCAGCAGCAGATACCGTATGTCTAATAATTAGGATCTTCTCTTTAATCTAGTGGGCTGTTCAGGTTGTTTGCCTTATTCCCATGATACTTTGCAGTTGCTGCAGAGGTGTGTTGAGGCCCTCAGAGTTTACAGCAGCTAACTGGGTTTATGTTCATGAGTTCAAACAATAACATCTAAAGAAAAATGTATGATAATATCAAAGTAGAACAAAAGAGTGAATTAATTTTTAACTGCTAAACGTGTCGTTGTCACACAGATTGTCGGATGTAAGCATGTGCAGTGTGTGTGCGTTGTCCACTCAGTCACTTGGTGCTAAACTTCACACAGCTGCAGCTATTTGTATGTATAATATCAGTTTGATTTATTCAGAGTCTGTGATGTAAGTGTGAGTGGACATGTTGTGTGAATATATAACATTAAGTAATGGTTATATATTCATACACAGACCCACGTTATACAGAAATGTGTCCTATCGCAGGACATGAGTTTATCTGTTTATAAAGTCATTCTGACAGTGAGTCTGTCCACCTGCCATAAAACACTTCATAGCAGCTGCTGTTATCCAGAGTCACTTACACTGTGGTCAGGGTATATATATTCTACCACTGTGTGTTTGCTGGGATTCAAACCCATCATCTTGGTGCTACAGCAACACCCTCAGTGCATATGTGTGCCATCCAAAATCATTTGCCTTCATTTCATGCAATGAAAAGTATGTAAAGTAACCTGCAATTTTATATTTCAAACAGAGATGGTGATAGAGAGGCAAACGCTACTGATTGCAGCTTTAATAAAACATGATTTTCAGTTGTTTCTTTCTGCTTTAATGGTTCCAGGGTCACAATATCTTCTCAAATTTGTCCTCACAAGAGTACGGTGAGCTCATGCAGCTTCTAAAACAATCCATTCTGGCTACAGACCTCACGCTGTACTTTCAGTAAGTTGTGCTGTTTCTCTGCTGTTTCTCTGCTCATACTGTGTTGTGAAGTCTATATTATGAAACACAAGCCCCAGTCCTTTAAACACACACCTGTGGTATGATTCTTCTGAAGTCTTCTTCATGCACCAGAACCAGCCACTATATATTCAATATCACTTACAGTTACACTATAAACTGTATGTAACTTGGTGGTTGTGTGATGCACTCAGAATCACTAATTGTTTCAGAATTATTACCTGCAGCTTTTTGTGTTACAAAATAAAAATAAAAACACTACATTGGACATCTGCAAAATTTACAAGGCAACAGTGAAAGTAAAATGTTTTTTAAAATGGTGAAATACATTGTTGTGATCTACCATTTTGTATTTTAGGCACAATGTTTATCGACATGAATAAATATGAGCGTCTTTTTCATAATGTGGTATATTTTATGTCTAAAACAGCTGTTTACGGTGGTAATCCCTGTTATACCCAGTGTACCGTGGCTTATTGTTTACTGTAGAGCTTTAACCTGTTTTAACTACTCCACACTGCAGGATACATGTGGCGGTGATTGAGGCTGCCGTCATATTGTACGTTCTCACACTGCCGCCGTGTGGTGAGACGGTGAACTGCTGGTGCTGATGCTATTTTTATTTACAGGAACAGAAATGCTTTCTTTGAGCTGGTCAGTAAAGGTGAATACAACTGGAATGTGAAGGAACACAGAGACATGTGCAGGTCAGTTACACTTACATGCACACACACATATTTACACAAGATTTGATGTTTATTAACACACACTTGTGAACTGCTGTCAGGTCAATGATGATGACAGCATGTGATCTGGGTGCTGTCACTAAACCCTGGGAGATATCTTGCAAGGTAGGCACTCTCACAATGCAGCACAGCGGACTCTGGAGGAGACTGTTATGGGGCTGAGTTGTCCTCTCTGTTCTCTTACAGGTTGCAGAACTGGTGACGAGTGAGTTTTTTGAGCAGGGAGACAGAGAGCGATCAGAACTGAAACTGACTCCCTCGGTAAGACAAACCGCTTCTAATCCACTGGACACACCATCAAAACATCTGAATACATCACTGATTGATCACCTGACTAAATACAAGATGATGCACAGACAGAATCTGTGGCAGGCTGACTCATGTCTCAGTGTTAAAACTGTCAACACAACAGCAATGCAATGGGTCTTAAAGCAGAAATATGAAGATAGTTTTGTGTGTGTGTGACTTTTATCATCCTTGTGGGTCTGTTAAATGAATTGTCTTTAAGGTTTTTCCTTTCACACACACTCAGCAGTAAATCTGCAATCATCTGCTGTCATTATATGTGTTGAGATGGTACATGTTGTGGAAGAAAATGTTATTTCTCAGCTGTTGCTCCGCCATAGCTCTTAATGGAGATCTCAGTTCTATTTCTTTTAAGTATCAACTTCAGATTGTGATTACACAATTTTCCTTTAAAGCTGCAATCAGTAACTTTTGCCTCTATCACTGTCTCTGTTTGAAACATAAAGTTGCAGGTTACTTTACATTTATTTTGGTGTGTTGAAGTCAAACTGACATTTCCTGTGAAACCCGACCTGGCAGCTCAAATGATAAATCATTATAAATTTACCGCTATGTGAATCAGGGTACTGTAAGAGACTGTTTTAAACACATTATAAACAGTAAGATTACGGAGCTATAACACAACACTAGCTTTAACATTAACACAGTTAACATTGATCATTGATCTTGTAAAAGTCTGATATTGAAATGTTATTAAGCTAACTTCATTAAGTGCACTTAATAGCACAGTACAAGTATACTTTATGTAAAAATTACTAGTGCTAATATACTTGTAAGTGTACTATTTCAATATTGCCTGGGACCACATTGTCCTGCCTTTTAATTTATAAAAGTGTATGTTTAAGCATGCTTTGTTTAACTGTAGACTTTGAGTATACAACCAGTTTACAACATGTTGTCATGTTACATGTTGTCTGAGAAGTACATAAAAAGTAGACTGAAAGTTTTACTTTCTTATTTTTAGTGAAAAAGAATACTAATATAACATACTGTTACAATATAACAGTAACTCTTTTGTGTAACAGATATTTATTGTTTTTGTGTGTGTGTGTGTGTGTGTGTGTGTGATAGGCGATTTTTGACCGAAACCGTAAGGACGAGTTGCCAGGGTTACAGCTGGAGTGGATTGATGGGATATGCGCTCCGCTGTATGAGGTAATGCTATCACACAATGCATCACCAACATGTTCAAAAACACAAGGAGTATAAGAGATCTACAAGAAACGTGAAAAGCACTGTGAAAATGTTGAGGAACAGTATGGGATGCGCAATGTTTACTGAGGGTTGAAGATTGTTTAAATTGTTTAAATCTTATGAATAAGCAAAACTATGATACTTGTTTGAGTAAACAGTATTAAGAGAGATTTATTCACAGACTTGTATTTATTTCAACATATTTTGACATCTGTGTTTAAAAATGCCTCACATGTATGAATAAGATGAAAATGTATTAGAGGCTGAGCAGATTTCTCCAGATATTTGGTCACCTTGTGTGTTTGTGTGGGTTTAATGGTTTCTGCTGGTCACACAGGAATAAAGTAAATGTGTGGGAGTCTTTTGGCTTTAACCCACCTCTCTCTCTCTCTCTCTCTCTCTCTCTCTCTCTCGCTCTCTCTCTCTCTCTCTCTCTCTCTCTCTCTCTCTCCTTATGTTCTCATTTGCCCAGATACTTCACACACACACATACACACACACACAATCCTTGCTGTCTTAAGTTCTTGGATATCTGGTGGTTATACACACTCACTGATATATACCACAAATTCATATATGATGTATGAATTCTGTAGGTATGACCTCACATCACAAGTAAGAAACAGGCTTCAGATATTTCTCAGTTAGAATAATGTGACACAGCATTAAAGAAACAGCAATGTTTAACCTATTAATCTACATTTAACCAATAAGTTTGACAACATAAGAAACAGTACAAAAACCCTTCAAACAGAACACAATAAGATTAAAGAACAGATATGAAACACTCGTTTGTGAATGTTTTAGTTTGGGATTTGTGTGTAATTGACAGGATACATGAACTAGCTTCATTTAGATGAATGATCTCTCTCTTTTCTCTCAGTTCTGAGCACAAGTCTGACAGCAGTTAGATCATGTGAGGACATTTAGACACATGCTGGACCTGAACCTGTGGGTGGAAACATCCAGTACATATATATGTGTTTCACACACACAATAAAGTTTGAGAGTCAAGGAGTGAATAAAAATTATCAAATGAACAATGGCAATGACAGTGAAATCATGGTAACCATAGCAACATTCAGTCCTCAGACCAAATTAGACAGTTTAAAGACACAACATGTAAGATTGTTGTATTAAAGTATCCAAAAACCACTTGCACACTGTTATATAGTTTGTTCAATTGTGTACTTAAATTGTCACAAATGTTTCCAAGCATTTGTAAATCCAGAGAAATTTGCAGTGTTGTCTCGTCAATGACGTAATATCTGTGTTGTCCCAGATTTCTGCTTATACTGCTGTAGAAACCAGGGCAACACAGTGATAAAATGTGGTAGTTGTTGTAGCTTCTAGCACGCCACTCACTTGTTGTTTCTCACTCACAATTATTCATTATTATCTGCAGCAGGTTCTGTCACCAAAGAAAACCCAAGAGGAGTTTTGGACGAGGAGAAATTAAACAAAGATTAATATCAGTTTTTATGTGTCATACATAAGGTTATACATAAATAGTAAGTCAGCTCTGTTGAAAATGCTGTGGGTATATTTAAATATACTTTTATTATTATTGTTTTGAACACTTAAAACTGTGCTGTGTTATCCCACCATTTAAATTTGATAAATTAAATTAAATTTGATAAGTGACGTAGTAATTTAGCATTAAACATTATGTTACTTAAGGATAATTCAGTATAATAAATCAATAAAATCAAGTGATCAAACATAACGGTTATAAAACTTCAGTTCATCTCATTTATAAACATGATTTTTAGTCCCGTGGATTGACTCCATCCACAGGTGAGATGACGGACGGTCTGTCCAGGTTCATCGAGCTGTGTCTGCGTTTTAAATGTGCGACCTCTAGCAGCGAAAATTTCATATTGTGTCTTTAATTCATTTGGTGTTTACTGTTTCTGAAGTAATGTTGGCAACCAAAGGCATAAATGTTTACTCTGCCCTAATTGTTACACTTTCGTATGTTACTCGCCATTCACCAGTTGTGCTGCAGACATGACTGATTACCTCACATCAGCCCAATACATGTAACACTGCTGAAATGAGTTGCTGTGTTCTACCAAACATTTAACAAGTGAAGTTGTCACTTGTTGAAGTGAAGTCAAACACAGGCAGCTGCTCTAAAAAACAGCTGATAGTTCATAAATCATTTATTAAAAAAAAACAAATATATATTTATTGGCTGTGTTGTCTTGGGCCAGTCCGCAACCTGCTACAAACAGCAACAGCATAGCAACGCCTTGACAATGGCCAGCACCTTAGAAACACTCAGATTTGTTTTCTTCAGATGTAAAACCCTAGTTTAGAGCATTATTGTTTGTTATTGCCTTATTTCTGGATTGTGCCTGGCAGCATATTATATAGTAAGTATACAGCAAGGCACAATAACCCTTGAAATGTTTGCAAAATTAGTTATCTGTAGATAATAATCTACCCTTTCTTTCTCTCATTCTCCCCAGACTTTTGCTAAATTAAATCCTAAACTATTGTCAATGGTTGACTTGATCAAAGCCAATCGTGCAAAATGGGAGGAGCTTCACCGCAGGCATCAACGCAACCAGGAAACAACCAATACTGGCGGCTCATGCGACGGAGACACCAGCTGCAGCTGCGCAGGCACTACCAACAGTGGCCCTATTCTGTGAGCTAACTTGAGGACAAGTATGCCATATTTTGCCAAAAGCTTCTCTCTGACTGTAGCGTTGCACACAGAGGGAGTTTTGACCTTAGCTGCACACTTCAGACAAGCAGGCATTACCTCAACAGCACCCTCTGTCTGTTAGCATGGCAGGCAGCTGCAACAAAGTTTGTGTCCTCTCCACAGTGCAAAGACTGCACATTTAACTAACAACGACTTGTGTATGTGGAGAAATCTTAGGGAATGTCTTAATGGCCAGGGAGCTAATAGGCTATGAACATAGCATGCAAATACAAAGACCCGCCACGTGATTGGTTGGTTGTTGTTAGCAACTTTCAGCAGGGACAGTTTAAGGAGATTAGTCAGTGTTTTATTGGTATTATAGCCTAGTTTTCGTCGGTAAGTGAACACATATCCTAAGCACTGGAGCTCAATTTTGTATTGAATGTATTCCATTTGTGCAAATGAATAACGCAGAGTTTGTCTGTTTGCCTTGTTTTACCTGTTATATTTCTTCCAGAATCAGGGGTTTGTGAAGCTCTTGTCCCCATTATAGTTCATACTGGTTGTATATCAATAGAGCTGTGTTTTGATTTTCTGCTTGTTTTATTCCTATTAATAACTCTGATTAATATTTCATTAATGACCTGTTGTGAGACATTGATGCCGGATGTCTGCTGTCTCTCATCTGTATGTTTTCATCTGTATGAAACATTATTCACATTATTTCAGTTTCTGAAACTTCAGACTGTTTTAGTCAATCTGTCGTGTTTCTCTTTGATTTTCTATATTTATCACTCTAAACAGATGTATGTGCCTTTACAAAGAAAAAGCCACTTCAGTACATTCAGAATCTTATTGCAGGCAAAGCTAAACGTTACTTTCAAATAGTACTCTCAACCAGTTAACCAGATTAGGTTCTTATACTTTTTACTAGTTGGGTGAATCTCATAAAACCTGTCAGTATAAGTAGAATAAAATAATTCTACATACAGCAAGAAATTTTGTATACAAACACAAAAATTCATCCTATTTGCTTTGTTTTTGTGGCAAATATGCACATTCACCCAAATTCAATGAAATTTAAAATTCAACATTCACTTAGTCTGGACAGTTTTTTTATTTTAAATGTAAATTGGCCCAATTTAGTAATTATATTGAGTTAAACAAACATTATGATGATGTATATATTTTTTCAATTTAATTTTATTTATATAGTGCTTTTAACAATGTTGCATTGTTTCAAAGCAGCTTTACAAATAATGAAAAGAAAAACAGGAAAATTATAAAGTACATAACACAGAATACATGGTATTATTGCAAATTATTAGTCATTATAAGATGTGTAATAGTAAGTCAGTATTTTGAATATACAGTTAACTTGCATATTTCTTTGCAAGTTTTTTTGCAATAGACATTATAACACCAAAAATTAGATTTTGTATTTATTTACTCTTCAACTATTACGTTCCAGACACATTTCTGCTGGTTTAAATACACAATCCATAACTTGTTTGGTTACAAATCAACAAAAATCAGTTAGTAAGCAAAAACATAACAGATCAGTGTAATAGCCTACATACTGTGATTTGCATTTATAATAATGATTCAGAATTTGAGCAGGTGTGATTTCCTGGGAAAATGTCAGTCTGACTTGTGGTAATATCACGTCTGTAAACAGAAAGAAGGTCCAGCTACTAAATCATGTGTGTGGGTGCTGATGGTGGAGTGTTTGTAGTTTATTCTTACAGCAGATGTTTAGAATTTAAACTCATCATTCCTGTTAAGAAAATAACTCCGCAAGTAATTTTATTTTTGAACAGAGAGGCAAGTTTCGGATTGCAGCTTTAATCACAACCTGTACCACAAGAACCACGGCCCATATTTCTGTTCTGTCTGACATACAGAACATTCAAACATTTTTATTGCAAGCATTTGTAATAATACAAATACAACTTATAAATACAACAAATATAAAACAAATACAACCATCTTTTATAGGCACAATATGAAATTTTGGCCACTAGATGTCGCAACCAATAACAGAGAGCTCGATGAACCTGGAGAGACCCTCATCCTCATCTCATCTGTGGATAAAAATCTATCCAACGGACTAAAAATCATCACAGCACAGTTTTACATGTTCAAAAAATAATAATAAAAGTATATTTAAATATACCCAGAGCATTTTCAACAAAGCTGACTTACTATTTATGTATAACATAAAAACTGATATTGATCCTTGTTTAATTTCTCTTGTCCAGATCTGCAGATAATAATGAATAATTGTGGTCCATGATGACTGTGTGAAACAACAAGTGAGTGGCGTGCTAGAAGCCACAACAACTACCACATTTTATCACTGTGTTGCCCTGGTTTCTACAGCAGTATAAGCAGATATCTGGGACAACACAGATATTACGTCAAACCTTTCTAAATCACTTTAAAGAAGAATGTTACCGTAAAATTGTTTTACTTGTGTTTATTTGTTTGGATCCCCATTAGCTATTCTCTAGGGTTCTGCTATTCTCAACAAAAAACTGTCAGACCAGTCACAAACTTACATGAATACTCATAGTCCAATCAGATTTGTTTTAATTATTGATTTTCCTGGGTAGAAGGTGAATTTCCTGATTTTCTGTTTCACACATCTGGGACATGTAATATGGTCCACTATTCTCCACTGTTCTGCACAGTTCTGTGGGGTCACATTTGCCAGCCAAGAGGAAACAAAGCAAGACAAGTTTATCTTTTAAAAGCCAGTTAATATCCAGATCTAAGCTTGAGCTTTCACTCACATCTTAGATTTTATTTAAATTCATTTTTGCATATTTATCATAATAGCCCAAGATTATGCTTATTTCCTGTTATATAGTTTATTTTAAACTTGCCCGCACTAATAACTGTTGCTGTTTGAAAGCCGAGGGCACAAGCTTTTGAGAAATTAACAATGCCAGCTGATAAAGAGTGAAATTTCATTGCATGTAGAAAAGTTCAACAAGAGCATCTGTATGTTCATTATTTAATACTTTGATTTAATGTATTTGCATGAAACAAGCTATTACCTCACAAAGGAAGAGACCATTCCATATTGTAATGTTTTACATTATTCAGAATGATTTCTGCTTAGAGAATTGGTTACTGTTATTATCAATGCTGTTCCGACATTATGGAAGTGCCAAGGCTGTTTGGAAATGTCCTATATTCCCGGTTCAACTCTCCTTTTGTCTGCCACAGAGTTCTTGAGAATTTTTGATGCATGATTTCTGTAAGTATGAGATTCAAATAAACGTACAGCTAGTAATGTGTGTGTCTGTGCTGCATATTCATTGTGTGTAAGCTGGAGTGTATATGTTTCTTACACACAGGTTGATTACTAGAGATGAAGACACAAGCGGTGCCAAATCAAAGAACTGAACAAAAAAAAGTTTGTCTGACTAATAGTTCCTGACCCACTAAACTACCAATCAGTGCTAAATGTGAAACCAACCAGACTTTAGCATACAAGACACCAGACAGGAAACACACTGAGACCACACAACAAAAAAGTCCAACACACCAGGACGCAAGTCTTTGGTCACAGGTTTGAAAAGTTATATTAAGCAATATTTCTGTATTTTTGAAATTTATAAACCATGACAGTTTTTTCCATTTTTCCATAAACATTTTTTAGTGATTATCTTTATCAGTTAATCTAAGACTTTAGTTATAATAAATTTTACATGGGCATATATTTCTGGGGTTTTTTAACGTTTAAAATAGTCATGATGAAGCAAAAGGATTTCCTGAACAAATAACGTTTTCATTCTTTTAAATCAGTCGAAACTCCTGCTAATGTCGGAGTGATTCATTAGGCTGCTGGAGAAACATCTGTGTGTGTGAACTGTCCGTGTCCTTAAAATAGTGTTTCCTCTAGTCAGGGCTCTTCGTCCTAAACTTCCAAGACATCTTTTTGCACTGACAATGCACATGTAAAATTATCACTTAAATTTTTAGCTTCTAGTTTAGACCAGTACTGTTAATGTTTATAGTATATACAAGTATTTATATAATGTATAGTTAGATTACCTGTTTTATGCTGTGTAACTGTGAGGCACATTTCATTCCTTTGTATGTCTTCACATATAGCAGAAGGACAATAAAACTAAACTTGATGCTTACATTGCACAGTCATTACATATATACACACACCTGTACATTACATTTTTCTTAATGTAAAAGCTAACTTTATTCATAATAATTTAATTTAGCTGGTTTAGTTTTGGTAGTCAAACAGGGAAGCCCTGCACTAGCACCACAGACCCCATTAAAGACTTTTAAAGACTTGCTCTGTTCCAAACAACCAGTGAGTGTAACAGATGTTACAGCAGCACAAAGCTGCAGCTTCTGATTGGACAGAACACACGTAAAAAAATCTCACATTTTAAAAACTGTCAGACAATAAATGAATGATATTGTTATTTAATATTGAAGACGACAAATTTTGTTTTCATGACAAAAGACAAAACAATGTTGTAACATTTCCATTTATTGCACAAACGGCTTTGACAAAATGTACTGATATTAAACACAACCAAGAAATCTGGGAAAAGACAAAGACCTTCATTAATATTCAGATCTGTCAATACGTTTTTTACATTTTTAACTGTTGTAGTGAAACATTTGATAATGATGAAAGCTTTGAGGAATCAGTCAGAGATACCAGAGCACACCTCCTCTGGATTCTTCATTTCTGAGAAACAGTTCAGCAAGAGTACACTGATGGACTCAAAACACAAAGCTCTTCTGATACTTTATAAATGCTAGTGGCATTCGAGAAATGATCTGTTCAATATCTGAGCCCTGTAAGCACTGAGGGGAGGGGCATCCACAGCAGTAGGCGGGGCTTTTGATAAAAGTGTCACATTAGCAAAGCAAGATTTTAAGCCCTGTCAAATGGGAAACACCGGCATTTACAGCTAGAAACATAAAATTAGTCAATTGATCCACATTTTCAAATGTGGATCAGTTAATCCACATTTACATTATTTACTGAATACATTTATTCTTTCAGTAGGGAGAATGATTGTAAATCATTTATTCTCCCTCATGTTGTTTCAAACCTCTGATCTTCTGTCTGCTGTGGAATGCATCTGAATGTGAATCTGACGTGACTCGTACACTATATTTCAGCATTAAGTTATTAGCTAAAATCTTCCCCATACAATGTTTCTCACATTATAGTGAATTTGTTTTTATGTACACAGCAACTCAAATATCAGTATTAAGCTTGAAACTGTACAGACTTCATAACTGATATTCTCAAGTGCTTTTCTAAACATTGCAGAGCATGAGAGCCCTGCTCAGTGCATGCTTGAGACATCACCTCAAAACATCCCCTCAGTGTTCCACAGAAGAAAGTCCTCAGGTGAAGAAATGTCATTTTCATCCTTTTTAAAGAGGAGCATGTCACTGAGATAAAAACACACCAGGCCACTGTTTGATGTTTATAAAAGTACAACAGTGTAATGAGCACAAGCTCTGATGCCTTCTGGGAAATAAACACCATCCACCAAAATCACTGAGGCAAGAAACGTCTGACAGCTTTAATCTCACTCATTTCCCTTAAAGATAAACAGAAACATTTCTATAGATGATCCAGATCAGATCATCTCTGGCTTTTTGCTATGTTGTTTTAAAAAAAATGTAGTTAATGTTGCACGTTTATATACAAGATTTGTGTGTTTAGGTGTGTGTAAGGCTGAAGCAGTCTGCTTTGAAAAGATGCAGACAGTCTTTGGTAGGAACACAAGAATAGAGATTTGATGGCGATCACTCATATAACCAAACTAAACACAATCTGCTCAGTGCAAGACTTGTTAGGATTCTGACTGCTGAGCACACACACACATCAGAGCTCTCACAGACAGAACACACTGCTGGCACAATATCCACAATTCATGACTGTCTCATTACAATAGCAATAAAAACATCTTTAAGGGTTCTAATCATCTTACTCTAAAATATTTTCCCTCTAAATTTTAGGGTGAAATAAGACCTTTAAATAAGACCAATAAGACAGTTTTTCCCCTCTTTTTACATGAGACACGAAAAACACCTCAAACTGACAAATAGAAAAGGCAGTAAGGAAGAGAGGAAACGGTAAACGTTTACAGTCAGAGTCAGAAGTGTGAGTCAGAAAGAGAGACAGAAGGCACGCCGCTTTAAAACATCAGTCAGTCACTTCTAATGTACTAAACGCAACCAACCAGGCCAAACACAGAAGCATCCAGACCTTACAACATTAAAAACTTGTTTAATCAAACAACCAGGAAGACTGGATGCAAATGATGTCATGTGATGAAGATGAGGCAGCTGTATGATGTCATACTAATATATGACAGAGGTCTGAGCCCTGCCACCTCACTGAGGTGAGGTCAAAGGTTAAAAGTGACAAGACCGCAAGATGATAGTATGAATGGAAAACCACAGACAGATTTATCAGATTACTGCGCACACAAAAAATATGAAGTTTAAAACAAATGTGACTGTCATCATAGAAAAACATGAATTACAACAGGTTTCTGTTTCCAAAAATGTTCTGAGGGTCCACAAACTCCTTCACCGACTTCAGCATGCCGAGACCCACGCTGGACACACTCTCCCTCATCCATTCCTTCCGGAGTTTTCCCACTGACAGAGAGAGAAAGAGAGAGACAGCAAGAAGTGAACGGTCTGGTGTGCGTGTGGTTGTAAGCAGTGGGTGATGAATGTTGTGGGGGGGCAGCAACACTGAGATGTTTTGCATGAGGTGATTTATGAAGAGAAACACTATCAGAGCCATTAGGGCTACTTGCTCTCAGTAAAGGGAAACCACAGCGGGTCTCTGCTTGCTCACTAGGTGAATCCTTCCCTGCTCTGTCTGTCTGTGTTTGGGTCTCTGTCCGTCTGTGTTTGGGTCTCTGTCCATCCTGTTCAGACCCAATGGAAAAAGTTTCCCCCAGCACGTATCAATTTCAACTACATCACTCACCTACAGAATAATTACCAAGCACTAAAGCACAAGAGTTCTATTGAATAATATCCCACCTCTTCCCATCTTTGTAATGGCACTGAATACTGGCTGAGATTTATTTTAATAATTTAAATATGACAGCATGTCTATAATGTCAAATCCCACTGGTTTTCAGTGTTTTTGTCACAATGCATATGACAACTAGGCATGTGACATACAAGATTATCGACTGCCCACCATATTTGAATTTAGCACTTTCACCTGTTTACATAGATATGTGATGCATCTATCAATTAATCAGCTCAAAATATTATTTTCTTCTCTTCAGAAGACATTAACCCACTGGAATTGTATGGATTACTTTAATAGTGGATGCATGAGCTTTTTGGAGATTCAAAATATATTACAATGCCATCAGCTGGCAAGAGCCAGGATATAATTTAACAAAACTCTATGTTTGCCTGAAGAAAGTCATATATGCCAAGGATGGCTTGAAGGTAAATGATTAGAGAATTTACATTTCTGCATAAATTATTACTTTAAACTACTTTAAATTACTTGCAAGTAATTGCAAGAAAATAACATAAGCATGCTTCATCTAAACTTCTTGGACCCTCAATAATAAGATGAACATTTTTATTTTTCATGCTGTTGTCTTGAAAAATCTTGCCACTAATGACAGGGTGATGTGAGTGACGCCAGGGCGTTGCTTCAGTTCTGGGTGGTTTCAAGGGTTAAAATTTCACGAGATTTTACTCTCTAGATTTGATTCAGGTGACTGTAATGCAAGACATTTTTTATACTGAATCTTTTCAACCAGACATAATTAAAAAGATAGTTTGGAACATCTGTGCCCTTTAGTGGTACTGATTGAGACAAAGTATTCATTTTATACCTAATTCTTAAACCTGCAGTATAAGCAATATTACTTTAGAATACCATTTTCCAGAAGCCCACTGAATATATATCTAGAAAAGCGGAGACACCGCTGTCCTCATTTCCTTCTTGCTCTATTTTGTCTGTCGCACGCATAATATAATTCATAAGACAACAGACAGCATTTTGTCACATAATACGTTAGTTTGAGAAGAGGGCGGGGTTTAGGGCCAGGGCAGCTCCCTGTTGGCAACACCCCAACCCAAGGTTCTCTCACACATATGCAAATAGGTCTCACAGAATAAGTCAACTCATAGAAAAGATCAGAAGGCCAGCCCACCAATCACATGACGAGCCATTAAGGAGTGGTGTGCATCAGCCCCTCCCCCAAGCCCCCAGTGCTGTATGTGCATCTCTGCTGGGCGGCAGAGAGAAACAGAAGGTGGCGGGACTGCATCATTGCCTCCATCACAAAGATAATTTACACATCTATCATCTCCCCATCAGCCCGCATTCTCACTCTCTCCTTCCATCACATTCCTGTCACTATTTCTCTCACAACCACTTTCATAGAGCTGAGACAAACACAGACTGCAGCGTAACACAAAAACAGCGTTGTGCACATCCCATAACAGTCAAATAAAGTGGACTTTGACTTTTTTCAGACAGATCTCCAATGCATCCCCTGGTCTTCACCTGCAAAAACACAGTGCGGCAGGCAGACAACACGCATATCCTCACACGTGTTTTCACACACATTGCTCCAGGACTGTTTCAAAGCGACACGCATGAGCTCGGAAATGTGTCTGCATAAGTCTGCAGGGTGTCAAACAAAAGTTAAAAACAAACCTGCTGTGAAGTCCAACAAGAATTTTAATAATTTGAGTCACAGCATCAAAAAACACTTCTGAACCATGTACTGTGTGTTTGAACAAACGTGAAAAACGTAACTCATTCTGTGACGGGTGACGGGGTGACACTCTTAAATGTCACTCAGTTCAATGTGTCAACAAACCAGTTCAAAAAAACAAAACCACAAGTCACACACTGTTAGCAGTTACACGATCATTCTGGACTTGAAGACAGGACTTGCACTTCAGGAAAAAATGCTTCACCAAGCCATGTAAAAGAACAACTTTTACAGATCCTGAACTGCTGATTCTGGAATATTCTGTGCTCCTTTAGCACCATAACACGTTTGCTATCGTTCAGTCTCTAAGCGCTTAAGCATTTTTGTGCTAGGCATCTTTTTATGTCATTATCTGCCTTAAAGGCAAATCTATTTTAGCCACTTCCCTAAAACCACATTGTGTCCTTTAGAGTACAAAAGGCATCTTGTGTTTGCTTAGCTTGTTTAGATGTATGTGCATGTGACCAATGTGTAACAAAGTGTGTTTGTGTTTAAAGGGAAAGGTGGTCTGGCAACTGTATTCAGGTTTCTGACCAATGGTAAACACAGATTAGTAAAGTGTGTTTCTTTGCCCTCCCACCTCGCCAGCCCAGACTACATCTGTTTTTCCTGATACACACACACACTTCATTTGTCATGCCGCGATTGTGTGTGTGGACAAAAGGGCCTGTCAGCAGACAGATAGTACCACAGTACTGCCATTAATCACAATTACAGAGAACCCCCAACACACACACACAAAACACACACGCTCACACAAAACACACACGCTCACACAAAACACACACGCTCACACAAAACACACACGCTCACACAAACACACACGCTCACACAAAACACACGTCACAAAAACACACACGCTCACACAAAACACACACGCTCACACAAAACACACACCAAACACACACGCTCACACCAAACACACACGCTCACACCAACACACACACGCTCACACCAAACACAAACGCTCACACACGCTCACACAAAACACACACGCTCACACAAAACACACACGCTCACACACAAACACACACGCTCACACAAAACACACACGCTCACACAAAACACACACGCTCACACGCTCACACCAAACACACACGCTCACACCAAACACACACGCTCACACCAAACACACACGCTCACACACGCTCACACCAACACACACACGCTCACACCAAACACACACGCTCACACCAAAACACACGCTCACACCAAACACACACGCACACCAAACAAGTCACACCAACACACACACGCTCACACCAAACACAAACGCTCACACACGCTCACACCAAACACAAACGCTCACACACGCTCACACCAAACACACACGCTCACACCAAACACACACGCTCACACCAAACACACACGCTCACACACGCTCACACCAACACACATGCTCACACACGCTCACACCAAACACACACACGCTCACACCAAACACACACACGCTCACACCAAACACACACACGCTCACACCAAACACACACACGCTCACACCAAACACACACGCTCTTTCTGTTCTGTACAAACTTTTGTACATAGTGCTCAGGAAAGTTTGTAAAGATCAGCTCGGCATTTAAAGAGTCATATATGTAACACTCAAGCTGGGGTTTCATGTTTCCCTGGGGTTTTCTGGGGAAACATGAAAAGGGTGTGTGTGTGTTTGTGTGTGTGGCTGTGATTAATGAGCCTGGTGATGTTTAGCTAGGCAGCAGACAGACAGTAATTTAAAGAAATTGTGTGTTTCAAACCCAATAAACCAGGATGCACCACTGCCCCACACTCAAGCTCAGCTCAC